>JAAGEH010000011.1:61788-197823 GCA_011751065.1 Lasiurus cinereus | reverse complement strand
CCCTTTGTCTCTCCACATCTTCAGTAAAGTTTACCATGTACACAAAGGCTTTTGTCTACTGATTTTTTTTTATATACAGAAATGAAAGTCATCTGTCAATAGAGCATCAGTAGCAGTGGCCACAGAGGCATCATAACTGAACCAGGCCAACAGAAGCCCCCAGCCAGCCCAGTCCCTCCCGAGAGAATGGAAAATACTTGGGAGTGCTTGCAAGCATAGAGGTCAGAGACAAGTGGCTTGGCTGCCACCTAGGCCATGTAAATTCCTTAGCCAGGTTCTGTGAGCACTACATTTTTAGAAGCACAGCAATAGGTATTTAAACAACAGAGGGTCACAAAAAGCCACTGGATCTGGAAGTGGTCAAAAAGAGGTTCTGGCAAGACTGGTAGGATGTGTTTCTGGTAGGCATCTGAGGAACTTCATTATAACCCTTGACCAGCAGTGAGCAGGCCCATAGGACGAGTTTTGCTCACAAAGAACAGTGTGATTGATAAGCCCAAGTGCCACTTCACTAATTCACATTGGGCAGTGCCACTCCCAGGTTGTGGGAGCACCTGTGTGTGCTTGTCAGCACCCTCCTCCCTCGGGGGAAACCAGATCGTTTGCGTCTGTGGTTTGTGCATATGTTCAACCAGGGAGTTGGGTAGGCTTAAAGGACTGTGCCAGCAATGCTGAGAGTCTCGTGTGCCTGTCTCTACTTTGGGGACCTGAATTCTTCTATCCAAAGAGCAAGGAATCCCCACCACCATCCCCGGACATTGGTTAGAGATAGCTCCTTTTTGTAACCACAAGATCCATTACATCATGCTGAAAAGTCCCAATGCTTGTGAATATTCAGACGGTTGGCGTTCCTCAGAGCACCTAACACACATATTAGCTGCTGTGTTATGTTCCCCTTCACTAGCTTGGGACTTAAAGGGGATCATTTTGCAGCCCATTAACCTGCAGCTCCCCCTGTGTGGGCTGGACCAGTGCTGACACTATTCTCTAACTGTAGGTCTGAGAGTACTGAGAAGAGGCAGCCTTAGACTGAGCTTTCTTAGTTCACAGGAAAGAGCAGGAGAGCAGAAAGGATAGGGAAAGAGGAAGGTGGGAGTGCCAATATTGGTCCCCAAGACTTGTCCTTTCAGGCCTTTCTAGGAGGGATTGTTTCTTTTGGGGGGCCGGGAGCTGGTGTGGCACAGCAATCATTCCAGCACTGTATGTAAACACTGAGCACCTACTGTATGCCAAGCACTATGCATGGTGGTGGCGGTGCCTGGGGAGAATGCAAGGACCCTTCCTCTCATGACATCCATTCTAGTAGGGAAGACTGATAATAAACCATAAAAAAGGTAAATGAACAAGAAAATGCCAGGAAATTATTAAATTATTAGTGCTTTGATGAAAACAAAACAAAACAGGATGATGTATCAAAACAGTTTGGTCATATCTGGCCTGCTGCCTGTTTTTTTTTTTTTTTATCCCTGGGAGCTAAGAATGGTTTTCATGTTTTTAAATGGATGAAAAAAATATCAAAAGGAGAATAACACCCATGACTTGTGAAAATGATAGGAAGTCCGAGTTTGTGTCATAAGTAGGGTTTTACTGGAACATAGCCACAGTTGCCGGTGTACATCCTGCCGATGCCTGCCTTTGGCTGTGACACAGCAGCGTGTTGGCGGCAGAGACCACATCCAGCTCTCGCTGCCTGAGACACTCACTGAGTACACTTACAGCACCAGCTGGCTAACACCTGTGTTAAGAAGTGGCTGGTGGGGACTCCTTCGGAGTGGGTGCTCGCTGAAGGCCTCTCTGAGGTGACAATGGAAGCCAGCCATGTGAAGACCTAGAGAAGGGAACCCCCTGTGGAGGGTGCGGAAGTGGGGAAGAACTGAGTGTGTTCAGTGGCAGGAAGGCAAGGCAGCTGGGGGAATAGCCCGTGCTTATTTCAGGGTAGCCAGACCTCCCCTGATTTACCCGCGAAAAGCAGTGGCTTCAGGATGCGGTTCATCTCCCACTCTGCTGTTCCCTCCCCGTTCTTTTCTTTTGGTTTGTTTTGGTCTTGGTCCCTTGTGTCAGAGCCTTGCCTCGGAAGCTGCTATTGCTTCTACTTCAGAGGGGCACTGAGCCAGGGAGGCTTGGCCCAGGCGGGAGGTGTTGGAGGCCTGCTGTGGCCATCAGGTGGGGCTCTTATTTTAGGAAGCGGGTTTTGTTAGGGTATTATTCCTGGCCTGGTCAGATTCTGTGGAAAGTATTCCCCCCTTTCTTGCTGGAAAGAACTGTGGCCACCAGCATAATGGGAAGTAAATGGGAGAAAATGGTCAGGGATGTCTCAACATTCAGTGTGGACACTTTTGCCAGTTCTCCTGTTTGCTGCACAGTACTCTTGTGCTCAACTAGACCTGGTGTTCCCTGCCCAGATACACCCAATGTTACCCTATCCCACAGAAAGAACTCCCAGCCCCCACTACCCAGAGTCAAGGAGATGACTTGGGGAGCTGTCTCTTCTTGAACTGCATTTGAGCAGTCCCCTGTTTTTACCTCCATTTCCATCAATTCTTGACTTCAGCAAAGTCGGTGGTATAAATCACGTTCCTTTTTTACTTTCTCTGGGTTAGGTTTCAGCTTCTTGGGTCTGCTAAATCAGTTGGCATTTGTCCTGTTTTCCAGCTTCTGAATTTTTGTTACTATTATTTCCCCTCCTGTTCCCTTTGTTTGTTAGAGAAAACTTAAAAAAAATCCCTTTACAGTCATCTTAAAAGGGTTTCAAGAGGGAGCAAAGAAGCTCTGTTGAATCAACTACTTTGTCCTGATTTACTTACTTAAAATATCACTGTGATTATTGTGTGAAGATAGATAATCGGAGAGCAGGAGTGGGAGCAGAGGGACACAGTGAGGGGCTATGCAAAGGTCCATCAGCTCTGGATGAGAGTGTAGTGGTGTAGTTGAAAGAAAATGGGTGGCCTTGAGTTATGTCCTGAAGACAGACACTATGGCTTCCAGATGGTTTGGTTGTAGGGAGTGTGGGAAAGTGAGGAATTAATATTAATTCCCAAATTTCCTGGCTTAAGTCATCGGTGGCATTTACTTTGATGGGAAAGTCTTGGGGAGAAGCAAGTTTGTGGGTGGAGATCAAGAGTTAAAGTTGAGATACCTATTAGACATCCAAGTGGAGTTGTCAAATAGCAGCTGCATATATGATAGTGGAATCAAGGGGAAATGTCAGGGCTGGATTTAGACTTCATTGGCATCTGGATTGGTATTTAAATCCTTGGCCCTAAATGAGATTACTTAGGAGGAGGAGAATATGGATGGCAAAGAAAGAGGTGCCCAGAACTGCCCGAGTCATTCCAACATTTAAGGATAGAATAGAGGAAGGAACCCAGAGCAATGTGATTTTCTTCTCAGTAGTAAAGAGAAAAAAATGTTTCCACAGGAAGTGGTGAAATGCTACTGGCAGGTAGATGAAAAAGATGAAGGAGAAATGGCCATTTTTTATCTCTCCTTCTTTGTAATAGTACCTCTTCATTTTAGCTGGGCACATGGCTACTAAAAATAAAAACCTTATTTCCCAGGCTCCCTTGCAGCTAGTATATGGCCAATGGGCTTAAGTTGAACTGCAATTTCAAAGGGAGGGGCCATGTTCATCTTCACCTCTCCGTTTCTGTTGGCTACATTATGATGTAATGGCTGAATTTCCTGCAGCCTTTTTAGACCATGAGATGACCTTAGCAATGGAAGTTACTCATGGTAAAGCACCAGGTTAAAAAGGACTGCCCAGTTGGTGTGGCTCAGTGGTTGAGCATTGACCCATGCACCAGGTCACTGGTTCTATTCCCAGTTAGGGCGCATGCCTGGGTTATAGTCTCGATCCCCAGTAGGGGGCATGTGGAAAAGAGCCAATCCATGTTTCTCTCTCTCCCTCTTCCTTTCTCTTTCAGAAATCAATAAAAACATATTAAAAAGATTCACCGCTTTTTAAAAAACGGAAAGAAAAAGAATCTTGGGTCATTGGTACCAGGGAGCACCAGAACAGCTCTAGACAGATTTTATATGAGAGGTAAATAAACGATCTTGATTAAGTCACATTTATTTTGTGTTTTCTATAATTAGCAGCCAAATGTAATTCTAACTGATCTATCATTGGATCTGGCGACAAACTTTAGAGGCATAGTGGTTGAAGCATGAACAGCTGTAAAAACAACCATAATAATATCACTGCTGACTCTATAGCACTTTTCAGTTTACAAAGCACTTTCAAACACTGTCTTGCCTGGTGTTTGCAGCTCCATTGTGATACTGGAGACATTGTCTTCATAGATGGAAAAACTGAAGCTCAGAGAAATCTCTAACTCATGTCACCTGGTTACTAAGTCGCAGGACTTACACTTCAACTTGGATCTTCTGGCTCCTCACCCAGTGCTCATGAATATAGGTGGAGATTAGGTCATGAATGCACATAAGGTTCTACCCAGAGTTCGCTTGATACTGGGTGGGGGAGTTGAAAATTAGCCTCTAAAGACACATTAAGGAAGGAGAAAGCTCCTTTTTTTTTTTCTTCCTTGTACAGCACAGTTTCTCAGTTTTCAGGAAAATGCCTATATTTTTATAGGGGTGAGGTGAGCTATAAGAAGTCGTAGAGAATAAAGGGAAGTGAAAATTAGACAATCACCAACATTGGAGGGAAAATGTGTTTGCCAGCTGGCATTCTAGTGGTCCCTCCTGGATGTAATTGGGTAGCAATCAGATGTTCAGACCCCATCTGCTGAGTGTCCTGTGACCATAAAAATGTTTTCTCCGTATCAAAGGGATTTGCTTCTCTTTTCAGTCTCCCCTCCTCAGGCCAAGCTGAGAACTTTTTAAGTTTGGCACGATTTTCTCCTTCTGCTTTTCCTCTTCAGTAACTGCTTTGCTGACTTCTTTCCAGTTTCTTTCCCTAAATCTCCATTGATCCTGATATAGAAACTTTGTGGTGGATGCCTGCCACATGTCATTATGAGATAGTTGGGGATATATAAATTTTAAGCTGATTAAGGATTTGTACCATCGTAACAGTAAGCCAAGGTGAGATGATTTTTAAGTAACTTGCTCAAAGTTCACAGTCAGAAAGTGGAAGCTGGGATTTGAAACCAGCTGTGTGACTTAGACTCCATATTGTCTAAGACCCCAACTTTCACCTTAAAAAATTAAGAGCCCCTACTTCTGGGAAATACTATTCTGTTCATCCTACCCCTGACCCCCTTTAACTTGTCTGACCCACCCTTGCACTGCTCCTGGATGCACATAAAAGCAAGCCTTACATGCCTGCCCCAGGGAAAGGCCTCGGTGCCTCCCCCGTTACCATCGGCCCACTTGCTCTTGCTCTTCATCTCCCTGGATCATGGATTCCTGGCTGCAGTCCCTGGCTTTGATATTTGCTTCTGCTCTCTCAAGTTTGGCAACTCATCACATTCCCCTTGAAGTTTTTTGGTTAGCCCTCTGCTCTGTTCCTGCCTCTGATTTTGTGTCCTTTCATGGCCTTGGGAGTCCTCTCCCCCTAGCCTGGACCCTGCAGAATCCTGCAGCTGGGCCAGAGGTGGAGTTGGCTTTGAGATGGCATTAGGGCAGGAGGCATAAAAAGACTCAAATCCTGCTCTTAGGCACAGTTTCTCGCCCTCAAGGGAGATATATGCACAAAACAGGCACTTACCACTGTCTTTATCAGGTAAGACTTGGACCCTGATGTGGAATTTCAGAAAGGTTGGCTTGAATGCCTAGAGCCAAAACAGGCCTTATTTAACTCATAAATACTTAACTGACCTCCTGGGATGTGTCCGGCATGATTCTAGCTCCTGGGGATGCAGCCGTGATTCTCAGAGAGCTTATATCTAGTAGGGGGAAATCACAAAAAATCAGTAAAATTACATCAGGCTTCCTGTTCTATTTATTCCCCCAGGACCATATCCAAATGCCCTGTAGTCTTGGATCTGATCTCTGTGATGGGGGCAAAGCCACATTCACATCAGAGATCAGCACAGGGAGTGTAAGATTTAAGAGCAGTGGGTGGGTGGGTGTCAGTTGCTTCAATGACTAGGATAGCAGCACCCCATCTCCCAATCCCTGCAACCACCACCAAGGGGCCCTGACAGTGAAATAGTTTGTTTCAGACACAGTGAAAACACAAGAGAGCATGTGCACAAGGGTGAGCGAGAGCTCGCTCTTCTGGCTGAGGGGAGCATCTCCAGCCCTTGGTCACTGGTAACAAGGACCATTGAACAGAGCCACATGCACACATGCTCCCATGTGGGGCACATGCACTTCAAGGGTTTCTTCAGAGCATGGCTCCCAACCAGTGGCAGGCAGTGTGTCAGAAGCACAGTAGAAATGCAAATTCTCATCCCACCCATCCCAGTGGTTTGCAATCCAAATCTGCAGGTGATCCCTATGCACATTCAAGTTAGAGAAGCTACAGGCTAGACTTTAGGTGCAGAGAAAAGCTCCACCCCCAGACCATAAACAACAATAATTCCTTCCTCTTGGAAATACAGCATGGAGTGGAATATAGAGGGCTTCCTTTCCTAGGAAAGGTATATACATATGTTTGAGTAAACTATACTAATAAGAGGGTAATATGCTAATTAGACCAGGAGACCTTCCAGACGCCCTTCCAGACAAAGCCATGGGGCTAAGGCAGAGGCGGTTAGGGACCGATCAGGCCAGGAAGGGAGGGCAGTTGGGGGCAAGCAGGCTGGCAGGGTGGGGACAGTTGGGGGCGAGCAGGCCAGCAGGCAGAGTTGTTCAGGGTGATCAGGCAGGCAGGCAACTGAGCGGTTAGGAGGCAGCAGTCCTGGATTGTGAGAGGGATGTCTAACTGCTGTTTTAGGCCTGATCCCACAGGGATCAGATATCCCCTGAGGGATCCCAGATTGGAGAGGGTGCAAGCCAGGCTGAGGGACACGTCCCCTCCCCCCATGCACAAATTTCATGCACTGGGCCACTAGTATATTCTCAGAGTTTATATCTAGTAGGGGGAAATCACAAAAAATCAGTAAAATTACATCAGGCTTCCTGTTATAAACATTATTCATGAAACATAATAAGTCTCAACTTATAGATCTAATATTTATTTACTAGTAAGCATTTAACCTTTAAACTTAATCTACCTCAGTATTAAATTAACATCACAAGTCTAATATGTCACATGCTCTTTATACTATTTCAACACTTTAATATATTTTTATTAATTTTTTACAGAGAGGAAGGGAGAAGAATAGAGAGTTAGAAACATCGATGAGAGAGAGGGACATGGATCAGCTGCCTCTTGCACACCTCCTACTGGGGATGTGCCCGAAACCTATGTACATTCCCTTGACCGGAATCGAACCTGGGACCTATCAGTCATCAGACCGACATTCTATCCGCTAAGCCAAACCAGTTTCTGCCTATTTCAACACTTAAAAAAGCAGATAAAAATTATACACTTAGCCGTAGCTGGTTTTGCTCAGTGTTTAGAGTGTTGGCCTGAGGACTGAATGTTTGAGGCTTCAATTCTGGTCAAGAGCACATACTTCACTTTCAGGCTGAGTCCCAGGCCCCAACAATCAATGTGTCTCTCTCACATTGATGTTTCTCTCTCTGTGGGAATGCCTTCCTGTGGTCATATTTTGCATGCCACAATAACAAAATTTGTTTAAAAATCACACAAAAAATTACAGTTCAGTGCTTCTTTTATTTCTGGGTATCATACTGCTTGGAAATAAATAGAAAAAATTTACAGCTTTATTATTATTATCCTCCTCCTCATCATCATTATTATTATACCAGAGGCCTCGTGCATGAAATTCATGCAAGGAGGGGGAGGTCCCTCAGCCAGGCCTGTGCCCTCTCATAGTCTGGGATCCCTCACTCCTTACTGCCCACCTGCTCACTCCTTACTGCTCGCCTGATGCTCCTTAGCGCTGCCGCAGAGTGGGAGAGGCCCCTGCCACCGCTGCCAGTGGTGAGCCCAGCTTTTGGCTGAGCGGTACTCCCCCTGTGGGAGCACACTGACCACCAGGGGCAGCTCCTGCGTTAAGTATCATAGTGAGCGATCATTCCGGTCATTTAGGCTTTTATTATATAGATATTTTTATTGATTTCAGAGAAAAAGGGAGAGGGAGAGAGAGAAACATCAATGATGAGAGAGAATCATTGATTGGCTTCCTGCACAACCCCTACTGGGGATAGAGCTTACATCCCAGGCATATAGCCTGACCAGAATTGAACCCAGGACCCTTGAATCCCCAGCTGACACTCTATTCACTGAGCCAGACTAGTTAGGGCCACAGCTTAATTATTAACCAAAGCATGGCACTGTTTAAATAGTTGACATTTTGGGAAATTCATGTGTATCCTTTTTTTTTGCCTAACTCATTTTATTTTATTTTTTTTATTGATTTTTTACAGAGAGGAAGGGAGAAAGAGAGTGATAAAGAGTTAGAAACATCGATGAGAGAGAAACATCAATCAGCTGCATCCTGCACACCCCTACTGGGGATGTGCCTGCAACTAAGGTACATGCCCTTGACTGGAATCGAACCTGGGACCTTTCAGTCCCCAGTCTTATGCTCTATCCACTCAGCTAAACCGGTTTTGGCATTGCCTAACTCATTTTAATACCATTATGGATTTAGGCTTTTCATAAGACTTTTGTTTTTTTTCTCCAATACTCATATTGTCTCCATTTTGTCTTTTTTTTTTCTTTCTGTGTTTCTTTTCCTCTTAACACTGCTTCAAAATTAATATGCTCCTGGCCTAACTGGTTTGGCTCAGTGGATAGAGCATTGGCTCACAGACTGAAGGGTCCTGGGTTTGATTCCAGTCAAGAGCTGAGCCCTGGTCAGAGTGTGTAAGGGAGGCAACCAATTGATGTGTCTCGCTCACATCAATATTTCTCTGTCTCTCCCCCGCCCTTCCATTCTCTCTAAAAATCAATGGAAAAATATCCTCAGGTGAGATTTAAAAAAACAATTAACATGCTTCTGGCATCATCTGCTTTGACTTTTTTTGTCCATAGTAAGGAACCAGCTAATCTCGAAGGAGCTCTGGTTTCTTTAAGAGGTGAATGTATTAGGTACCAATACCTGGATGCTTGTGCTGTGAATTAAATTATCCACATGAGGATGGCAGGAGAGGAGGAATCCCTGCTTTTTGGCCACTTCAATAAAAGAGCTAGTTTCTGCCTCCTCATGGCAAAGAAAAAACACAACACCCCTCCCCCAAAAAATCCAAAACAAAAAAAGCTTTTGTCAAGATCTCCAGTGACCTTAAACTCACTAAATCTGATGGATACTTATTAGCCATTGTCTATTTTCCTTTTCAATCTAATCCTTTTCCCCTATGGCCTATCTCCATGGTTGGCTCCACCAAACATCCTCTTAGGCTGGCCAGAAACCTGATGACTCATTCTTAACACCCTTCCCTCATATTCATTGCTAATCTGTACATTTCACTTTCCAAATCTCATTCAGGTCTATGATACCCCTTCTTTGTCACTCTACCTTGCCACTAATCTAGGCCAAGCTAACTTCATTTTGTGCCTAGACCACTGCTAAAGCCTACTGTCTCCATGTTGGTCCCTGTACCCTTCCAATTTACACTGTACCCAGTCAAATAGACTCAAAATGCAAATCTGATCCTCTTGCTTCCTTATTTAAAACACTTCAATTTATGACTTACTTGTGACATATGTACATGTCAAAATCCTTAACATGACCTGGCACAGTCTGCTGCCTATGTGATTCTTTCCTCTTATCTTGCATCATGCCCCTGGCCCCAGTTCCCTTGCTCCAGGCATATTAACATTTCCTGTACTATGACAAATTCATATTTGGGTTTAATGCTTTTTGGTTTGCAGGGAGAATTTGAAGTGTGATTTTAAACAATTAAATTGCCTTTCTAAGCATATAGGAATATTCTAAGCTCATTAAGAAAGTTGATACAAATATAGCTGAAATAGCTATTATTGTTATATTAGAGGCCCGGTGCACCAAATCCATGCATGGGTGGGATCCCCTCAGCCCAGCCTGCACCCTCTCCAATCCAGGACCCTTTGGGGGATGTCCAACTGCCAGTTTAGGCCCAATCCCTGCTGACTCCTAACTGATCACCTGCCTGCCTGCCTGATTGCCCCTAACTGCCCACCCCCTGCCAGCCTGATCACTTCTAACTACCTCTGCCCGCTGGCCTGATCACCCCTAACTAACCCCACTGCTGGCCTACTTGTCCCCAACTGCCCCTTCCTCCCCCCCCCCCCCCACTGGCCTTGTTGCCCCACAATGCCTGCTGTTCGGTAATTACTATGACAGTGTCCCAGACAATTTGCATATTCCTCTATTATTGTACAGTGGTACCTCGAGATACGAGTGCCCTAACATACAAGATTTTTGAGATACGAACCGTCGAGTGAGCGATTTTTGCTTTGAAATACGAGCAACATTTGAGATAGGAGTAATCGCTTGGATCGGCCGGCTGCACACAACCCACCAGTTTACTGCGACTCGAGCGTCTCATAGTTTCCCACGCCTCAAGGTTATGGAACTAATTAAACTCGTATCTCGAGGCACCACTGTATAGATTTATTGATTACAACTAGCCATACAAATTTCTCAGTTGCTGCTCACATGTTCAGCTAGATGGTATACAAGTGACACACACACATACACACATACACACACATACATGCACAGTTACTCATAGATAAGTTGTTATCACATGTTTCTAAGATTCTATAATAGCTGGACAAATGCCAACCAACAGCTTTAGCTTTCCCAAAGGCCTTTTGCAGGATGTTCTGCTTCTTTTTGGCCTGTATACTTTGTCTGATTTCACAATGTTGTGCGTTTTTGTCTTTTTAAAGTACATGTTGACGACCAGGAATTCCAGACATAGAATGTATACTTTTTTAGAAAGGTTTGACCAAGACTTTGCAAAATCTAGGCAGCTCCAAACCAGGCGCTCCTTGAAAGTGCATGCTTTCTGCAGGCATTGACCTACCCAGGGTCACTCATGCACATGTACATACCCATCCAGAATTACTGGTGTTCGTTATACTCAATTATTTAATCCATTTTTCTTTGTTTTTCACACTTGAGAACTTGGGTCCAACCTACTCTCGCCCCTGCAATACATCTGAAGATAGGAATTTGAAGACCCTAATTTGGTGCAGGAGTTACCTGTTAGTTTTTTTTTTTTAAATCCTCACCTGAGGACATTTTTTTAAAAAATTGATTTAAGAGAGAGAGAAAAGGAGAGGGAGAGAAAGAGAAACATTGATGTGAGAGAGAAACATCAATCGGTTACCTCCTGTACACACCCTCACTGGGATCAAACTCACAATCTGGGCATGTGCCCTGACCAGGAATTGAACCCAAAACCTTAAAAAAAATTTTAAAGTATATTTTTATTGATTTCAGAAAGGAAGGGAGAGGGGTGAGAGAGATAGAAATACCAATGATAAGAGAGAATCATTGATCGGCTGCCTCCTGCATATCCCCTACTGGAGATAGACTCCACAACCTGGGCATGTGCCCTGACTGGGAACTGAACAGAGACCTCCTGGTTCATAGGTTGATGCTCAACCACTGAGTCATACTGACCGGATGAACCTGAAACTTTTTGATGTGTGGGACAATGCTCCAACTAACTGAGCCATACCAGCCAGGGCTGATCCATTTTTGTAAATAAAGTTTTATTTTGGAACACAGTTGTGCTCATTCATTTATGCATTGCCTATGGCTGCTTTTGTGCTATAATGGCAGAGTTGAGTAGTTGTGACAGAGACCATTTGGTCTGCAAAGCCTAGTGGTTCCCTCAATCCTGCTATACTCACCACTTTGAGCTTTGGAAGAGAAAGAAGTTGAAGGAAGGAGGGGAGGAGCCCTGGGATGATCTGTATTCTTTAGAAGAGAGATCCTGGAAAAGAAGCAGAACAGTATTGGCTACTTCTGCCTGCCTCACCCTGACAACGGTGGGAGGTCTTGATTTGAGTCCTCTTGGTGCAGCCAATAGGCTTCAGTGACCAGCAACCACTGTTCAGTTTGCACAAAATAAATATTGTTGAAGGGAGTGATGTAGGGAAGGAACTGCTTCATTCTTTTTTTTTTTTTTCTAATTGATTTTTAGAGAGAGTGGAAGGGAGAAGGAGAGAGAAACATGGATCAGCTATATGCCCCCTATTGGGAATCGAGCCCACAACTGGGGCATGTGCCCTGATGGGGAATCGAACCAGGAACCTTTCAGAGAACTGGACAATGCCCAATCAACTGAGCCACACTGGCCAGGGCAATGAACTAATTCATTTTTCACTCTCCTTTAAACTAGCAGCTCTACTGTGCACTTAACTGACACTGTATATCTTCTCATTGTCTGGTTTAATGCCCTGATATTAATCCTGGGTAGATTTGATCATTCATTACTGGTAGATGTAGATGCTGACCTTCTAGTACAGCAGTCACCAACCGATGGTCTGCGGACCACTGGTGGTCCGTGAGGTCCGAAAGGTTGGCGACTGCTGTTCTCTCTCCCCTTTTTGCCATCTCATGCAAGAGAGTTGATCAAAGATATGAAGATGCCTCTGAAGTAACTTTGCACATGCAACTGATAGAATGTGGATAGAGTAGCAGTTAAGTGCCAGGACCTGCAATCAGACAAACTGGGGTTAAACCCTGGCAGTCAATTACTGACTAAATGACCTGAGGAAAATACCTAACTTATTTTTAACTCCCTCCCCTCTCCCATTGATTTCAGAGAGGAAGGGAGAGGGAGAGAGATAGAAACATCAATGATGAGAGAGAATCATTGATCGGCTGCCTCTTTCACACCAGTCACTGGGGATTGAGTCTGCAGCCCAGGTATGTAATGTGCCTGGACTGGGAATCAAACAGTGACCTCCTGGTTCATAGGTCTACGCTCAACTACTGAGCCAAGCCAATGGGACTTACCTAACATTATTTTATCCTCAATTTCCTCATCGTTTTAAATGGAGGGCAGATGATAATAGATACCTCATGGAGTTGTTGTGAGGGTCAAATGAATTAGAACAGTGGTTGGCAAACTGCGGCTCGCAAGCCGTGGTTTGCCGCTCTGTTGACTGAGTTTGCCGACCACTGTCATATACTACCCTTTACCTCTTTGCACACAATATGCCACAATTGCCTAATCTTCACAGCTTCCAACTACACGGTAACATTTAGTCTAGCGGTAATTGGCAACAGAGCTGCAAACCGCGGCTCGCGAGCTGCATGTGGCTCGTGAGCCACAGTTTGCTGACCACTGAATTAGAACATGTAAAATACTTAGATATGTGCCTGGCACATAAGTATTTGAAAATGTTAACTGTTGTTCTGTGCTTTACAAGCTACAATGAAAAAGAAAACTGGCTAAATGCAGTGTCGGAAAAAGCCTCCAACAGTGTGAATTCTCCCCACTAGGTGTCACAATTCGGCAAGCACTGTCTGTCCCTTGACTTGGGGTGGCTGGCTGGAAACTTAATTTTTGCTTGTTTATCATTTTTGATTGGATTTGGTGATTTCAAGGGGAATAAACTGACATACTATCTTTTGAGGTCTCTGGGGATGCAGCAATTCCAGAAGAATTGCTGATATGCAGGGCTGGTAGGAGCTGTTTGGAATACTGCCTTTGTTCATAGTTATTATGACCTATAGTTTATTGTTCAAACTAATATTTTGAGAGTGAAAGGGAACTATTAACATCTATGTCAGGAGTAGTAAATGGGATGTTCCCCACAAACTGGATATATTCACCCTACCTTTTCCTCAGCACTTCCAGAATCTCTAGGCCACCGACTCACTGACATTCCTCAGAAGCTGGTGCAGTAAATAGTGACAACATGCTTTTGGGAGTTCCTGTCCTAAAATCTTGCTTCCTTGTCAGGTATTTATTTAAATTTTGTCCTTTGTGGACCTAGTAGTATGTGTCTGCCTTACAGACTGCAAACCTCCTTATGTTGAATAATTACGTGTCATCTGTGGCTTTTCCTCCATGGCTTTTTTCCTGCAGCTGTAAACCCCTTTGGAGGCACTGAGTCCTCCTTCTCTGGATGTGTTGAAGGAGGGTGAGCAGTTTGGCCACTTCCTGGGTTATTGCTTGAAGGGTTTTTTTTTTTCTAAGGTTTCTTCCATCCCTAAGGCTCATAAGCCTTGGTTATCAAATTTGTTTATCTTTTTTTTAAGGGCAGGAGGAAGCAACAAAATCAAATGTTGTGCTTTTGCCCCATCATCTTGGCCATCCCATCAACCCTGTGGCATTGGTATTATTAGGGTGAAGAAACTAGAGAAGTACAGTGCATAAAAGGCAGAGCCAGCGTTCCAGATCTGTATGGCTCCAAAGCCCTGTGGTTTCTACCACACCAAGCTGCCTCCAGCCTTTACAGTAAGAGCAGTCACCAGCAGACATTATTAGCAAGCCCCTTTCCCTCTCTGGGTATCAATTTCTTCTGGAAGTTGGTTGGAGTTTGCAAATATGTGTTAAGAGGGATGGAGAGATTGAGGCTAATGGGGGCTAGCCTTGGACGAATTTATGGGTGGAGCACTGGATAAGGTTTTGAAGGAGGGGAATGGAGAGTCAGAAGATGGGTTATAGATTTAAGTCTAAAAGATACAAACAAGACTGTGCGTGTATGACGGGGTGGGGAATGAGGAGATGAATGGAAACTGCCTGTGTAATTAGGAGATTATAAGCAGGTCTAAAACTTTGTCTCAAATCATATTTAGAACATGATCGTGCACTTGGGAAGCGCCGAATACATTTGATGGCAGTAATGATGATGACGGCTGACAGTCGTCACTTCAGAGAAGAGTCGGGGTCTTCTGCTTCAAGACTCCAGGCCTGGAAATGCCTATAGGAAGCACTCTGCCAGAGATGTCTAACTTGAGTTTTTCCTGCTTCAGCTCAGTTTTTCTGGGCATACCATGCCCTTTACCAACACTCGGAGGCCTTTAGCTCCTGGGGAGACAAGATAGCGGCTCCTCCTGGCAGTATCTAATACACACTCGCGACGTCAACATCTCAAATAGTCCGTCCCAAATACTAGGGAAGGATTTCTTGGGGGTGGATGTGGGGGTGGTGAGAGCAGAGAGCCTGGCCCGAGGGGAAAGCTGAGATCCCGGCGGGTGGCGAATGAGGCCGAGCCCAGGAGTGCGCACACACAGGCCCCGACCGCCCTCCCCAGTGTTAGGTCCGGGCTGCTGCTCGGGCTGTGAAGGCGAGGGGAAGGCGACATGCCAGCGGCTCTGATGAGCCGCCAATCCAAGAATCCAGGCGGTGGTGCGGGGGTTCTGGAGACCCACAGGCGGCCCCGACAGGCTCGGGAAACCCGTGCCTAGCGGGACCCTAGCTTCCCTCCTCGGGCTCTCTCCTGCTCTGACGCAGGGGAACCAGATAGGGGGTGTGGAAGACCCCCTGATCCTCTCGCAACCTCGGCCGGGGCCCCAGCGCCCACTCCAGCTCCTTCTGGCAACCCTGTCACCCCGCCCCTCACGCTCAGCCGAGTCCCTGAACCCATAGACCCGCTACTCCTCTCCGGGCCCCGCGGCCTCACTCCGACCCGTGGCCTCGCCCCGCCCCCGCCCTGCAGTCCTGCCATTCCCGGGCAGGCCCCGCCCCGCGGCCCCGCATAGCCCCGCCCCAGAAGCCTTGCCCCGCCCCCTCCCCGCGGCCAGCCCCGCCCCGCAGCCTCGCCATTCCCGGGAAGGCCCCGCCCCCCGTTTCCGCTGGCGGTGGCTGTGGCGGTGGCGGCGGGGAAGCTCGAGGGAGCCGGGATCCCGCATTCCTGGGAGCTCGGTGAGTGCGGCCCGGGGCGGGCGGGGGGCGGGCTCGGATCGGGCTGGGCGAGCTTGCGGGATCCGGGACGGCTTTGGGTGAGGTAGGCGAGCCCTTCACAGGTCTCCAGAGAGGGGAGCGCCTCAGGGGCGCCCGAGAAGGGGGTGTCGGGAGAGCGGCTGTGGGGCGGACTGAGGGAGGGATGGGGCAGACGCGCGGCCCAGGAAGAGGAAGGTGTGTGTGTCGGGGCCCGGGATTGGGGCGAAGAGGGGATCTGCACGGAGAGGCTCGGAGGACCTTTTGGGAGTGGAGCGAGGGAGGGTGAACCGAGGGGTCCCTGGCCAAGGGATGGGAGGTTTGAAGGGTGCAGGAGAAAGGGGAGCCTGGGAGCTGTCATGGGTTTCTGACTGTGTGGCCCAGTAGACCCCAGTGGCTTGGGGGTTGTCCATACAGCGCCCCCAGGGAGAGAGAGGGGTTCGATCAGGACTGGGATACCGCCTGCAGGCCCTCCTCCTGCCCCCCACCTCCCCCCGCGCCCCCATTTCTTGGGTCACTGCTGGCTAATCGGCGCTCAGAGTGACAGAGCTTTGGCACACCTCAGGGTACAAGATGTAATCCATCTGTGCCTCAGCTTTGGGACTTTAAGAAACTTTCTTGTGGTTAAATAAAAAAAAGTCCAAAGAAAAAACTGGCTTGTTTTTGTACTTGTGTATCTCGAAACTGGAGTCTTGGTTCGCTTTTCTTTGCAAAAGATTTTGTTCTCTTTTCTACCTCTTTCCTTCCCTGGATGCCTGCAGGGTCCCGGGAAATTTGAAGCATTGGGTAGTATGGGATCCCATGGGCGGTGTGGACCTTTTCTCATCCCCAAAACGGAAACAAGGAGGCAGCTACTCACCTCCCTTTGGTTCAGAGAACCAAACGCATTAGGTCCGGGTGCCCTTCTGACCTGCAACAGTCCTCTTCTCTGACTCAGGTATTTCCTCCTCCAGGAAGCTTTCCTGGACTAGTGGGGAAAACTGAGGAGTCAGGCTCTGATCCCCGTGTACCAGTCAGCTTTCCTGTCTCTACTAAAAATAGTTATAGGGAATGCTTTGCATGTAGTTCTGCTATAAAGATGTATAGTCAGCTTGTCATCATAAGTAATGGAGGGGGGAAGAGGTATTATGGATAATTTCAAACAATGGACTGTACAAATAATTTATATTTAGCTAAGGAATGCAGCCAGGGAGGCAGACATTTACCCCAGCTTCCAACCCTCTGCCTAGTTCTGGCATGGCTGTTGCAGCTGGGCAGTGGGTCTGGGATGAGGAAGGAAAGTGGATAAGAGTGGATAAAACTTGAAGGGTATTTTTGTTCTGCACTCATTCATGGAAGACCTGCTATGTGCAAGGCTCTGGACCTCGGAGAATGGGCTACAATGAAGTACGATTATTATTTTTTTAATTAATCAGATATTAATATTTTTTAAATCTAGGAATTGATATTTAATATTAATAATAATAACTAGTGTTTATAAAATAATATATAGTTGCCCAAGTGCTTTCTTTGCACTTAGGTATATATAATTTTATTTGAGTCACATATAATCTTTTAAAGTATATGTTATTTTTAATTGCCTTCTTATAGGTTGGGAAAGTGAGGCTCAGAGAGAATAAATTACTTCTCTCAGGTCACAGAACTTATTAAGTGGAAGAAACAGAACTTGAACCTGTGGCCTCTAACCCATCATGCCTTGTGCTTTCCTATTGTGCTGTGCTACCATCTGCCATTTTTCTCTATTGAGCTGGAGGATCTTAGCCTCAACACCACCTATGTGTCCAGGTATAGGCACATTACCTCCTCTTTCCAAATTTCTGTTTTGGAGGGTTATTGGGATAAAATCTTTCTAGAGTCTCTTCTGGCACCAGATAATTAGCAGTATAAGATCATATTGGCAGCCAACCAGACAATTAATTAGTGAAAAAAAATTTTAATTGTGGTAAAAGCCACAAAATTTATCATCTTAAACATTTTAAAAAGTCCAGTTCAAATGCATTAAGTATATTCATTGTGCATCAGATCTTCAAACTTTCTCATTTGCATAGCTGAAATCGTATACCGATTAAACAGTAACTTTTCATTTCTCCCTCCCTCAGGCCTTGGCAACCTCCATTATACTTACTGTGCTTTATTCAGCTCCTACTATGTGCTTAATAAATGTTGCCTTTGAGGAATTAAGGAGAAGTAGCTCAGCTTAAGTGGGAAGCCTCTGGGCCAGGGGTAGCTGGCCAGTGCGCTGGTCCTCATACCTGAGTCTCTAACTTCAGTACTGGAGTATTGTTAAGTGAATGAGTGAGTTGGTGAGGCCTTGGGCAAGTCCCTTCACCTTTCATAGCTTTAGTTTCCTGCTTGCAAAGTAAGGATAACAATAGCAGTCTCTCAGGCCTTTGGAGGAGCAATGAGGTAATATATGCGAAGCATGAAGCTTCGGGCCTCCTACATAGCAAGTGTGCAGAAGATGGTAGCTGTTATTTATACTCTAGACTAATGTGCTTGGAACAAGACTTCTTTTTTTTCTAAGGCCCAGGCCTGCTGTGGTTGTCATCCCCAGTAACTGAGGGAATGGATCTAATCTAAGTGCCAAAGGATCGACATCCTTTCTATCCATTCCAGATCTGCCTATGTAGCCTTATCTCCCACTGGTTTCCCTCCAGGAACCCTCAGTTCTAGCCAGATGGATCTCTCAAGCATGCTTTGCTCTTTCCATCTTTGTCTTTTAGTTCATACTGTCCCATCTTCCTGGAATGCTCTTTCCCAGCCCTCCTTTCCCTCTTTCAAGACCCGACTCATGTCTGAGCTCTTTCATGGAACCTTCCCTGGCTCATATATCCTAAAAATTTCTTTGAAACTCCTATGACATTTTTTGTCTTCATCTCTTCTGGCTTTTATATATTACACCAGAGGTCCGATGCACAAAGATTCATGCAAGAATGGGCCTTCCTTCCCCTGGCTGCAGGCACCACCTTCACTCTGGCCAGAGCCACCTTTCTGTCTTTGCTCTGCCCAGAGCTGCCTTTCCAACTTCCCACGCTGCCCAGAGGCCTGGAGCTTCTGGGATAGTGTTGAACACCTGCCCCACCTCTGGGCACTTGGTGCCTGCATATGCAAATTAACCTTCCATATTTGTTGGGTTAATTTGCATACTCACTCCTAATTGGCTGGTGAGCGTCGTGAAGTAACAGTCAATTTGCATCTTTCTCTTTTATTAGTGGAGATGGGATGATTCTTCAGTGAATGTGATGAATACTTAGTATGTATGTGTCGTAGTACAAGTGTCTGTGCTAAGTTCTGGTGATGCAAAAATTTAAAAGGTAAAGGTTCTTGTCTTCATGGGGCTTATAGTGTAGTAAAGGGTTAAGAAAGGGGTTCAACAGTGAACAAATTAAACTATAAGGTGAGTGGCCTGTGAGAGGAGAATGTTACATGGGTTCAAACAGCAGGATAAGTCACCTTGATTCTGGAGGAATGCTTCATGTAGCAGGTGGTATCTGACATGAACTTTGAAGGGTGGCTTGCATTTCAACAGAAAGGAGGAGGAATCAACCTGAGGAAAGGCACTAAGTAAGTGTTGCAGAGTGTAAATAGCATAGGTTGGCCAGTGAGTGGGTTATGTGGAGGGAAGCAGAGAAATAAAAGGCTAGATAGTGAGACAATGGCTATATTGTAGGCAGCTTCAGATGTCCAGCCAAAGAATTTCATCTATCCATTCATTCAAGAGAAGGTGAGTGCCCACTATGTGCACTCCTTGGGAAGCCCTGGGAACTTGGCAGGGTTTTGAATCTGGTGGGTGGGTCTGAGGTCTGTTAAGAGGGGATATCATGATGGGGAGAGTGGTTGGGCAGCTGTGAGGAATGGAGAGAAAGAACTGAACCCGAGACATTTTGGAAGAAGGATTGAGACAACTTGTGAATTGGTTGGATGGGGTGGTAAGGAAAGGATGAAGGGGGATTGAAATGGATTCTGAGCATCATTGAAAAGATGCAGTGCCACTTGCTATTCTAGTGCGTATCACAGTTTCTCTAATTAGATTGACATAGAGTAGGAACAGTATGGACCCTTGACATTTCAAGAAATTAGTCTTGTCATGGGAATATAATGTATATAGGGTGACTATCCTATCCTATCCTATCCAATCCTATCCTATCCTATCCGATCCCATCCCATCCCATCCCATCCCATATAATAAAAGCCAATATGCAAATCAACTGAATGACGGAATGACTGGTGGAACGACCAATCACTATGATGCACACTGACCACCATGGGCAGATGCTCAACGCAGGAGCTGCCCCCCTAGCCTGCAGGTCCCAGACCAGTCAAGGAGGGTCCCAGGGGGACCCCTTCCCCACCATCACCCAGCCAGTTGCCTCACAGAGGGAGGCAACCTGTGGTGGTGGTGGTGGTGTGGGGGAGAAGGGCCAGCTAGCGAGCTGGTGGCAGCAGGGGGGAGGGGGCATGGGGACTGGCAGTGGCGGAGGCAGGTCAATCTGGGGGGAGGGGAGCATGGCTCACTCTGGCAGGGCCGGCAAGCGGGAGCACCAGCCTGGCCAAGGCAGGTGCCAGTGTGGGCTCCCCCCATACCATTGCCCCACTAGTCGCCCCACAGATTGGCCCTGATTGCTGGCCAAGCCTAGGTACCCTAACCATGCATGAATTTCGTTCACCAGGCATCTAGTAGTTAATACTGTACTGCATATTTGAAAGTTGGTAAGTGAATAGATCTTAAAAAGTTTTCATCACAAGAAAAACAAATTGTAACGATGTATGTATGTTGATGGATGTTGACTAGATTTATGTGGTTGTCATTTTTTTATATGTACAAATATCAAATAATTACTTGCATATCTGAAACTAATATAATTTATAGGTCAATTATATTTCAATAAAAATATGAATCCATTTTGCCATCCCTCCCCTCCCCACCCCTCAATAATCTTATACCTTCTAAAATTCCAAATTTGCATCCACAGGAATATTTTTACATGGGCCTGCATTTCTCCAGAGTCATGTTTCCACAGAGCCAAGTGTTTCCTGTATCTATCTTTACACCCCAAATTAACTACCCTTTAAACTTCTGCTACAATTTCATCTCCCTTTTGATGGCCATTTTCCACCAAGTCTTTGTTGCTCCACGAGAGTACTTTGGATGTGGTAGAGATGAAAATAAAGTGGCTTGTTCTTTACATCAGCCTCCTAGGGTATATGAATCAAACTCGTGTCTCAGTAAAGTTACACACTTACGTATCTTAAAACTTTGGGTTGCTTGTGAGTGATCAAAATTACAAACATTAAATCTTTGGATGCCCGGGGTCTACCTCAGAGATGACAAGGGTACTCTTACATAACTGCCCATACCAGACATCACTAGTTGATCACAGCGGCCTTTCCAGGGCTTGGGTTCTGCTAATAATGCTTTAGGGACCCACCGTCAGCTCAGTGGAATGGGCGCAGCATCTGGAACCACTGTGCCATTTCTGGCTTTCTCCACCTATTGAATGAATGGGTTCTTGATGGGGATACTGCTGCCCCAATGAGTGGCCACTGCTGGACAACATTCACCCTAGAGTGGCTTCACAGAGATGTGATGACCTAATTTTTGTTTTCCTGCAGGATATCCTTGGATCTTATCTATCAGCAGCCAAGGTGTTTGTAGGAAATTCAAAGAAAACAGGTCAGTGTCAGTCTGGGTCCATTGTGGTGGAGCCTCAGAATGTCTTTGTGTTATAAACTGAAGTCAAATCTCTTTTGCCCTTTAACTGTGGGTTGGGGAGGGAGGATATCATAGGATACTGATATTTTTTAGACCGTCTCTCTGCCTTAGCACTTGACTTGGAAGTGATAAGCTCCTTAAATTGGGCTTTGGGGGCCAGAAGAGAGATCCTCCTCCCTATTGTTTCTGATTGGCAGCTAGCAATAATCTTTTTTTTTTAAATTTAATAAATCTTTATTGTTCAGATTATTACAATTGTTCCTCTTTTTCCCCCTCATAGCTCCCCTCCACTCGGTTCCCACCCCACCCTCTGCCCTTACTCCCCCTCTCCATTGTCCTCATCCATAGGTGTATGATTTTTGTCCAGTCTCTTCCCACACCCCTCTCACCCCTTTCCCCCTGAGAATTATCAGTCCACTCCCTTTCTATGCCCCTGATTCTATTATATTCACCAGTTTATTCTCTTCATCAGATTTTAATTCACTTGATTTTTATTTATTTAATAAATCCTTATTGTTCAGATTATTACATTTGTTTCTCTCCCCTCCCCCCACAGCTCCCCTCCACCTGACTCCCACCCCTCCCTCTACCCTTACCTCCCCCCACATTGTCCTCACCCATAGGTGTATGATTTTTTCCCCCAGAGAATTGTAAGTCCACTCCCTTTCTATGCTCCTGATTCTATTACAGTTTATTCTGTTCATCAGATTTTTAATTTGCTTAATTTTTAGATTCACTTGTTGATATATATGTATTTGTTGTTCATAATTTTTATCTTTACCTTTTTCTTCTTCCTCTTCTTAAAGAGTACCTTTCAGAATTTCATATAATACTGGTTTGGTGTTGATGAACTCCTTTAGCTTTTTCTTATCTGTGAAGCTCTTTATCTGCCCTTCAATTCTGAATGATAGCTTTACTGGGTAGAGTAAGTAATCTTGGTTGTAGTTTTTTGCTGTTCATCAGTTTGAATATTTCTTGCCACTCCCGTCTGGCCTGCATAGTTTCTGTTGGAAAATCAGCTGACAGTTGTATAGGTGCTCTCTTGTAGGTAATTAACTGTTTTTCTCTTGCTACTTTTATTTATTTATTTTTATTTTTTAAAATATATTTTATTGATTTTTTACAGAGAAGATAGGAGAGGGATAGAGAGCTAGAAACATTGATGAGAGAGAAACATCCATCAGCTGCCTCTTGCACACCTCCTACTGGGGATGTGCCCACAGTCAAGGTACATGCCCTTAACTGGAATCGAACCTGGGACCTTTCAGTCTGCAGGCCGATGCTCTATCCACTGAGCCAAACCAGTCAGGGCTCTCTTGCTGCTTTTAATATTCTCTCTTTGTCTTTTGCTCTTGGCATTTTAATTATGATGTGTCTTAGTGTGGTCCTCTTTGGATTCCTTTTTTGGGGGTTCTGTGCGCTTCCTGGACTTGTAAGTCTATTTATTTCACCAGGTGTGGGAAGTTTTCAGTCATTATTTCTTCAAGTAGGTTTTCAATATCTTGCTCTCTCTCTTCTGGCATGCCCATAATTCTGATGTTGATATGCTTGAAGTTGTCCCAGAGGCTCCTTACACTATCTTCAAATTTTTGGATTCTTTTTTTTTCTTCTTTTTTTAGTTGAGTGTTTTCTGCTTCTTTTATTTCAAATCTTTGACTTGATTCTTGCGCTCTAGTCTGCTGTTAGGTCTCTGTATAATATTTTTTATTTTAGTCAGTGTATGTTTAATTTCTAGTTGGTCCTTTTTTATATCCTTGAGGGTCTCACTAAATTTATCGATCTTTTCTAGGAAATTCTTGAAAAACTTTATAACTGGGAATGTAATATATGCAGGGTGACTATCCTATCCTATCCTATCCTATCCTTATAACCATGGTTTTGAACTCTATATCCAGTTGTTTGTTTTCCTCAATTTTTTTTGTTTGTGATCTGTTTCTTTGTCTCTTTATTTTTGCTACTTTCCTGAGTTGGTAGAGCAGCTTTGTGTGCTAGGTGTCCTAATATGGTCCTGTAGCTTCGCCTCTTTTATGGAGGTGCACACCCCTTTGTGGACTGTATGTACAGCTTTGTTGTAGTTAAGTCTTGATTGTTGTTGGTATCACTGGAGGTAATTGATCCTCCAGGCCAATTGGATGTGAGGATCAGCTGTATCTATGCTGGGAGAACTTCTGTGCTGGAGACAAAGACTTGCTAAATTGTAAAAGCCTCTGTGCTCGGCTTAGATGGGGCGGAGTCTCAGGGCTGAGCAGACAGCCTTGGCTTCTGTCAGCCCTGCCCTATGAGGCCCCTGGGTCTCCGTGTCCCTTGGTAATTGCTGCAGTCCTCTCTGTGTGCACTTGCATGTGCGTCTCCAGCCCTCTGCCTTTTGTGGCTCCCCTGAGTTTCCATGCACTCCAGGGACCCTTTTGAGTCTGGGTCCCCAGGGTCTCGCCCAAAACTGGGGTTCCTCCCGCTAGAGGAGGAAGCCAGTGGCACACTCAGCAGTCAGTCCTCTGTGCGCACTTGTGCACTCCTCCAGACCTCTGCCTTTTGCAGCTCCCCTGAGTTTCTGTGCACTCCTCCCTTTTCCCGACAATCCAGACTCCCCCTGTATGAGTCTCACCTGGAACTGAGGTTCAGTACAGTCAAAACTGGGTTTCAGTGCAGTTGGGAGTTTCTGTCTCTCTCCCACTAGAGGAAGCCAGCCAGGCACTTAGCCACCCGTCCTCTTCATGCATGTGTCTCTGTACCTCAGCTTTTTGCAGCTCCTTTGAGTCTCTGTGAGCCCCTCTCTTTCCTTCTAGTTGTAGAATTTCCACTCAGCCAGCTTTCCTGTGGTTTTGGATGATGTCTGTTGTGTCTTTTAGCTGTAGGTTTGAAATTGTTGTGCAAGGCAGCAGTTTAGGTATTCACCTATGCCACCATCTTTGTTTCTCTTCTAGCAATATTCTTAAAAAAATATTTTTTAAAAAATAAATCTTTATTGTTCAGTTTATTACAGATGTTCCTCTCCCCGCCCCATAGTTCCTCTCCACCTGATTCCTCCCCCCCACCTCATGCCCTTACCATCTGCCACTGTCCTCATCTATAGGTGTAAGATTTTTGTCCAATCTCTTCCTGCACTCCTCACCCCTCCTTTTCCCCGAGAATTGTTAGTCCATTCTTTTTCTATGCCCCTAATTCTATTATATTAGCAATATTCTTAATTTCTTTCTTGGAGAACCACCCTGATTGTAAGGAGGAAGCCTAGGGAAGCAGGAGAGGCCTGTAATTTTCTGCTTCCTGTCTCCTCTCAGCAAGCTTGGGAGCTAGGGTGGAGGACCTCCCACCAGCCATTCAGAAAAGCATCTGTGGGAATCTGGCCAATGCTACCTAAATTTTATTCCCTTGCACTGGCTGCTACAGGAATGCCCCTGGCTCTCCAGGTGGTAACCTCTGCCGGTACCCTCATCAAGGTCCTCCTCTCTGTTCCTATGGACTCCGGGGGTCTTGCTTTGTTCTTAGCACTTGTTCATCCAGCCCAAGTGGAGCTACTTTAGGCTGCTCATTCAGGTTCCCTAAGGTTGCTATTTACAGATCCTGGTCTTTTCATGTTTTACTTTCTGTGTGTTTTATTCTGTGGCTTCCTCCTGCTGGGTGATGTGTAAATCTTCTGCCTTCTAAGAATCTAGCATTGTGGCAGTGGAGGTGGTGGTTGTGGGAAGGATGGTGCTGGCTGGTAGCTTAACCTACCAAAAGGGTCCCTTCTTTAAGTTCCAGCAGAAATTATTTGGTGTTCCAGGAGTGGCCACCAACTTTATTGTCCTGCACATTATTTTTGCACATTGTACTTGGGTTGCCAATATTTATATTTATCACTATCCTCATGGGCCACAGTTTCAGACTCTTTACATATGTCCACAACTAATTTATTTAAAGTATATTGATCTTAATTTAAATCTCATTTAATTTTCACAAGAGTCTAGGGAGGTAGCTGTCATTTTCCCTCATTTTATAAAGGCAGCAGCTAAGGAGAGAGTTGGTCAGAGACTTGCAGGGTTCAAACCCAGGCAATCTGGCTGCCACGCTGCCTGTCCTACAGCAGAACTTGGCTGGCTGTTCTCATAAGGTCCTGGGCAGGGCCTGCCTGGAGCTGCTGCAGCAGGAATATGGAAACTCCCATTTTAAGTCTCCGCCTTCCCTGCGACCTCGTTGGGTATCCACTTTTATTCTCACTGCTCTTGGGTTTGGGGCACCACCTGTGAGTGGACTAT
This sequence comes from Lasiurus cinereus, assembly GCA_011751065.1. Taxonomy (NCBI): domain Eukaryota; kingdom Metazoa; phylum Chordata; class Mammalia; order Chiroptera; family Vespertilionidae; genus Lasiurus; species Lasiurus cinereus. The sequence continues at coordinate 172,062 of JAAGEH010000011.1, read as the reverse complement.
GCAGGGCAGACAGTCACATGGTCCTGGGCTGAGAGAAATCAACCTGGTGAAAATCAGGTAATAGGGAGGGAAGGACTGAGGCCAAGTGGTGACAGGCCTTGCTGCTAGCACATCCTGGCTTCTCAGCATATCCTGTCCCATGACACAGATTCTGCGGGGCCTGGTCCTAGGGGGAGGACTTAGTGGGGAGCTTCCCAGGAGGCTTGCATGGTCTGACATCACCAATTATCTTAGCCAGATGACCATCCTTCTGTGCATCTGTGTTGAAGTCACAATGAGGGAGACCTGAGTGGAGGACTTTCTGGACAGGAAGTGTATCCTCTCCTATAGCTTTGGCCTCAGAAGGCTGTCATGCTGTTGAACCTCTGGAATGATGAGCAGCTCCCAGGCGGGAGGTTCTAATCCTGGCTCCTGTCTCTGCCTCTAACAGGCTCGGTGACCTTTGGCAAGTTACTTGCTTTCTTCAGGTCATCTTCTATCCACAGAAAGAGCGGGTGGGTTATCGATTGCTAAGATTCCTTCCAGCTCTGATGGAGGTGGTTTCTCAGGTGGGATGAAGGCACAAGTCTTGGCTTCTAGTCCTGGGGCTTCCCAGATACCTCTTTCTCTTACAGTGTGCTCTCTGGCCCTGGCCTAGAAGTGGATGGAAGAGGAAAGAGGAAAGTTAATGAGTAAACTCAAGGCTCTGATTGTTGATAGAAGCTGGATGGGGGTGAAGGTTGTTTACAGAGATGGTCACCTGTCTGGTTAGTGCAGGGCCTTGCTGCCTGACTTCCACTTTATGCTCATGGCTCTGCTGCTACTTTCGTTTTAACTGCCTCCTGCCCCAGCCTGATGCATTTAGGAGGTAGAAGGCTCTATTGCTGGAGTCTAGCACAAGTTAATAATTTCAACTTCAATGATACCCACAGCATAATGAAACAAGAGTGTCTGCCTGCGTGAAATACAGCTTCCAAACCCTTTCCCTCCTCTCAAACCATAAACACAACCAAAACTTAGCTGAACTGGACTGGGGCACTTGAGGAGTGGGTGGAGCCAGAAGGAGCACTTCCACTGGCTTTCAGTGTCCCAGTGTGTGCTTCATTCTACGTAAAGGAGCCAAATGCAGATTATTTTTTTATTATCCATTGTTTATTATTATCTGTGCTTTTGAGTTTACCGCACCCCTTCCTTCCCTCTGTCTTCCTACACCTTCTCCCCTTACAGTGGCTGGAAATTAATTGTACTTTGAATACTCGCTTACTTTCTGAGAGACTCGTGACCAAATCTATGCTAATGGTCAACATTTATTAAAAATATCTGACCTTGGAAGAGGAAAGGATGGGGGTGGAGAACAGTCCAGGGGTCTAAGAGTCAGGCAGCTCGGTGGATCCCTTGGGAACCCTCCATTAATTAGAGAGGCATGGCTGTCCTGCAGGAAGGCTGAGGGGCCTCATGGCCTCTGGTTCAGGATCTTGGTGAGTTCTGAGCCTTGGCCTTAGCACCTTAGGGCTGTTGCTAATCCCCATAGCACCTTTGGGCAAATTTGAAAAATTTCTCTTTCTCAGGTTAAAAAGGAAAATTAAACTGAAGATATTATTATAAAACCTGAACAACATCCAACTGCGTAGGATGGCCTTTTAGATCCCTGGCAGGCAGGGCCTATACCTGTGCTCACACCGCTGCCCCCTCCCAGTGAGGGAAGTATGTATGTCAGTTTCAGAGTCAGGGAGAAGGCCTGGGGTGAAAGGGCCTGTGAAAACAGTGAACAGGTGAGGAAAGTGATCTCCGTGGAAGCTCAGAGAAAGGTTGGAACAGCGTCTGGCCATGTACATGTGTGTGCTTGTGTGAGAACGAGAGACACAGAGGAGGAGGAGGGGGGGGCACGGATGGGGGGGAGAGAAAAAATGTGTATACTTGAGATAGAGAAAGAGAAAGAGGATGTGTATACTTGCCCTGGAGTGTGTATGGCTGGGTATGCCTACATGGGTTTGTGTGGGAGGATTCTTCTGCATTGTTCTGGGACTGAGCTGAGAGGTTTACATGAGCACTTTCAATAGATTATGACATATCTGTGACATGAATGCCCCCTCCTTAGAGGGATTATAAAACTCAAACACAGTATCTGGTAGCTCCTTCTAAGCCCTCACACTTGGCCATCTGCCATAGTGTGGAGACTGAGGCTTAGGCGCTTGACTTTCCAATAAGCCCTAGGGGTGGTGGTGCCAGGAACAGAGGGAGCAGACACTGTCTCAGCAAGTCCCTAGCCCTCACTTGGGCCAAATCCCATATAAGGGCTCAGAGAGGCGGGGTGATGGGCTGGGTTTGACTGGAGGTGTATATTTAGGGGTGTGTGAACATGTAGAATGATGTGTTTTGTTTTAGAGAAAGATAGAGGTCAACATTTGCAATTTTCCACTTGTCTTATTCCTAAGAGATTCTAAACAGCTTTGTTTAAAAACTGGACATGCAGATTGCAGAGACCTGAGTGAGGAAGAGCTGGTGGGTTCCCCAGGAAGGCAATTAGGTTTGAAGCTAACGTTTGGATTCTATACAGCATATGGGACCTGGAGTGTAGGGAGAGTGTCTCTGAGAACATCCCTGGAGGCATGAGTCATTCTATATAAGCAGCCTGCAAATGGGCTTCCACTTGGTTGCTGCTGGAAATGGACAGGGTAGGAAGGAAGTGCCAGCCCAGATTAACATCCACCATCTTGGCTGTGGGCAGCACAGAGGGTTGGAACTACCTGTCTGGACTCTGCCCTTCTCGCACTGTTAGATGAGAAACTGGAGATAGTGGTGGCTAGTTGGCTGGTCTTGTGAGTCTCCTTTGAGGGGCAGTCAGTACTTGCAGTGCAGAGAGAATAATTCAGGACACCATCCAATTAAGGAGAGGCCTGAGTGTTATTTTCTCTGAGGACCCGGGGAGAAGCCTGTGGGAGCTGGGCCTTGAAGGACAGGTGAATTTAGAGTGGCAAAAGTAGGGGCTCGCTGAGTGATTGCAGTGAGGATGTCACCCGTGGAGATCTGGGTAGGGATAGGTGTGGCCCAGGTAGTTGGACTGGAGATGACCCAGGGGAGGGGCACCTTGATGCCATCCAGAGGAGATTCAGATTTTAGGAGGCTAGCCGTGGGAAACTAGTGTTGGTCCCTGAACAGGGGAATAAAGGATGAAAAGGGATCTTTTAGGAAAAATTAGCTTGAAGCAGAATTGAAGATGATTTTTTAAGAGTACCTTGGTTGTTGCAAAAAATAGTACAAACTCATTATAATATTCAAACATTACATAAATTATAGAAAGGTAAGATCTATAATCCTGCCTTTCAGAGGTAATCACTGTTAATATTTGGTTTATATCTTTTTCAGATAGTTTTATGATAGACTAACATCCAGCTCTCCAACTATTCCCTTATCAATTTCCATAAGTAGAATTGTATTGTACTTACTGTTTGGCAACTTCTTAAGCCACTTTTCCACATCAGTGCATATCGAATGACCTCATTCTTCTGAATAGCTACATAGACTTGCTGGATGAGTTTTATATAAATTATCTATGGCTGCATAATAAACCACTTCACAATTTAGTAGGTTAACACAACCATTTTATTTGCTCACAATAATGTGAATTAACCCTTTGGACTGGGCTCTTCAGGGCCTGGGTAGTCCAAGGGAACCTCTCACATGTTTGGTGATTGGCGCTGCTCTCAGACCTCTCTCCACATGATTTCTCATTCTCCAGGACACCAGCCTTTTAGGTGAAAATGGAGTTTCCAAGACCTCTTGATAGCTAGGCTTTGATGTCTCATAGTGAATAATCCATCTACTGCTGGTTAGAGCACCAGCTGGAACTCCAGGGTTGGGGGAAAGACTCCACACTTCCCGCGCCCCCCCCGCCTTGTTTTTTTGTTAATCCTCACCCAAGAATATTTTTTAAATTGATTTTTAGAGAAAGTGGAAGGGGAGTGTGGGGGGAGAGAAAGAGAGAGACATTGATGTGAGAGAGACACATTGATTGATTGTCTCCTTCATGTGTTCCGACGGGCTGAAGTTGGAAACTGCAACCCAGGTACATGCCCTTGACCAAGAATCAAACCCAAGACCCTTGGGTGCACAGGCTCTAACCAGTTAGAAACACTGTCCAGGGCAAGACTCCACTCTTGATGGGAAGACTGGAAAAGTCATACAGAAGGCATGTATGTGTGTTCAGGTTGGGTGGGAATGGCTGTGTAGTCCTCCATGACTCAGAAGGAGGAGAATTAGAATATCTGGGAATAGACCCCACAGATCTTTGTAAGATAATACAGACACCTTCTTTTCCCAGACCACTCTTTGCCTCAAATGGATCAACTAGGGAAAATGGCAGGAGCATGACAATCTTTGTGTTGGGTTGGAGTGGTGTTTGAGGTGGAGCCTGTGTGTTTGTGTGGGACTTGTGCTGGTAGGGCTTGGGGTGATCTAGGATTTGGGCATTGTGGTAGACAGCTTCTCCTGCTAGAGTTACCAGAGCTGTAGAAGTGGAACTGCAGCGATCCTATCCCCCAGGAGCTGCCAGGAACCTGGCTGCTCGATACCCCTGCTAACTATCATGGCCTCTCTGAAGAATATGAGTCAGTGAGTGACAGGTCTTTAAGAAAGCTAGCTGGTCACTGCAGATCCAGGCCTTTGCTGGGAATTCACTCATTCATTCACCCAGCAAATACTGCACCTACACTGCTCCAGGCTTTCTCCCCATCCTCTTGTAACTCTGATGTGACATGAGATCACCCAGACCTGTATGATTCACAGGCTTCCCTTTTCCTTCTCTGGAAACTCACAGTGGACTTAATATTTTGACTTCCCACAATGTATTCATTTTATAGTTTTCTTATCACCTGCTTTGATAGTTCTTCTCTCCTGTGCATTCACCAGTGGTGGTGAGGCAGAAGGAGACAGGGAAGAGCCAGCTCCTGGTTGTTAAGGAATCCCCAGTCCTGGCTGAGGGAAGTCCTCCCAGTGCTAATCATTCATCAAACTTACCTCTCCCTGCAGATCTTGATGAAATACACTTTCCTAGGACAACATTGTTCCCTTGCCTGCCATCTCCCTGGTGGTTTGTGCATTCTCAAACAAGAACAAAGGCTGAGTGGACTTTCACATTTGAAAACCCCTTGGTGTTTTATTTTCCCAATAAAACAATGCTCTTTCAGCATCTCTTGGGAAAGAAATGTTTTGTGGCTGGGAGGTTCACTGTTTGGGCAGTAGTGCAGATAATACTGCACAACTCAGCCTCTTGGTTACTCTCTTCCTTCTTGACTGTGCTATGGGAGAATTGGCCCAGCTCAGTGAGACGACTTGGTGAGGACTGTGGGTGGGGAGGGGCAAGTGGCTGCACCACACTTGGGGCCAGCATTGTGCTACCGTTGCAGGGTTAATGTTATCTGATCAACTTACGGGCTTAATGTGCACCAGTGCTTAGTGTTGATGTCTGCAAATCTTTAAGAAATCTGGCATCACAAGCAAGACAAGAAGCCTCAGCAATGCTTTTGGCTAAGGAATTGGAAAAACTGGATAGAGGCCCTTAGTCTGCTCCAAGTTGGCCAGTTTGAAGCATATAATAGGTAAATTCCCCAAAAATGAGACCCACGAGGCCCCTATGTGGTGCCAGGCTTCCAACCTCCACCCACCATTTCTGAGTCTTTACCGCTGTGAGGATGGACTCCCACTTTAGCATGCTCCAGAGTTACAATATTATTCATCAACAAGTAATTATCGAGTACTTTGATTCCTTAAGGGCCTGAGGCATCTTTTGGGTCAGGCATCTCTGTGTGATAAGAGAGCTTCAGCTAATGTGGGATAGGCGAGTCCCCAGACCTTTCCTGTCTATCAACTGTCTTTTTGTTTTATCTGGTTCTGTTCCCCCAGGGTTTGGTCTTGCAGCATCCACAGGCCTAGGAGTGGGCTCTGAAAATTGGAAGGGAGGAGGTTGCTAGCAGATGCCACCAGAGCTTTCTCTTTGGACTCAAAGGAGCTGACCACTGAAATCTTAATTCCCTATTTCATACCTAATTTGGCATCAAAATGATGTTACCTCAGTTTTATTCTCCACCTTCCTCACAGCTTATCCAAATGACTCTTGGTCATTTTACAAGTTCAAGTGTCGCTGTTTTTTTGTGGTGGTGGCTTTTAATCAAGTACTTTAAACATATTCTTCATGTCATGAACAGACACGTAGGAGTGGCCACATCTTGAACCCAGTGGTATAGGGAACTGATCTGTGGCCCTGGTGTTTCTGAGACCCTGCAGCTGCCTCACCCTCCACATGCACCAGGATTCCAAGCAGCCTTCCCACTGCTGGACTTCTGACCTATACATTCAGGATGTGTGCAGCCCCCAAGGGAAGCTCTGATAGGCAGGATATTTCTGATAGCACACCTCGATCTCTGTTTCTATTCCTTCTGAAAAGCAAAGGTCTTGTTCCCCCCCCCCCCCCCACTGATGCTTTGCCTGTTTTCTCATTGCCTAGCATCTGGTGGGCATTCCAATGTTTTTTGAATGAGTGAAAAGTACATTTTTGATATAAGAAGAAACGTATCCCTAGTCTAGCCATTTCCCCAGGACATTTAGTGCACTTGCATGATTTAAAACCATCCATTGAGGGGTGGGAGCCGGGTGGAGGGGAGCTATGGAGGGGAAAAAAGAGAAACAAATGTAATAATCTGAATAATAAAGATTTAATTAAAAAAATAAAAAAATAAAACCATCCATCTCCATAATCGCAGGGGCTTGAAATGTCTCTGGAGGAAGCAGGACTCCTTCTAAGGCAGGAACTTTTTATTAGAGTCTGCAGCTCTGGGAGGAGGGTGGAAAGAAGTTACAGGGAAGAGGACGCCATTGCTTGTGAGTTTCATAACTGAGGGAATGGAGACTGGTTATCCCAGGATCTCCAGGCAGTTGAGCAGAGGAGCCTGGAGCCAGATTTTCTGTTCCCAACCTTAGATTCTGTGTGCTCTCCTCTCCCAGCACCCTGCTCCCATCTTTCTTAGTTCAATCAGGGATGCCTTTGAGTTTCCAGAACCTTGTGTATGTGGGCAAAATAGGCCATTTATAGGAAAACATACACACAAAATAGCCAAATCCATGAGGACTTGAGAGAGGCATGTGTAGGGTTATTTTGGGTTTGGTGGACTCGGCTCAGATCTCTCTGGCATTCCGGGCCACTGGCCTCTCAGAATTGACCAGAATGGAAGGATGATAAAAATTAAGGCTCCAAGAATAGCCCAAGAATTTGCTTATTATTAACCCCTGTAAAGAGGTGCTGTCCAACCCAGAGCTGAGGTTGTGTGGGCCTTGGGAAGAGGGAGAAGGAGAGTTCAAGGCAATTTCCTCATCCCCTGGGAAGAGAGGGGTGGCAAGCATAGTGCATGGCTGAGGGCCAATCTGTTAAGGGAGTTGGACTTAGAGGCCTTAGAATGTCTCTTCCCCACCAGTTAGTTCATCCCTGCCTCTTTGGGGGTCGGCTGCTAACTCCCACTGGCTGGGTTGGTGGGCCAGGCTCTCTGTCTCTTTTGTTTTCTGTACCTCTCAGCCTTAGGAAGGCTCAGGACAGCTCTGGCCTCCAGTCCTCAGGGAGCTTTATTTCTTCTTCTTTCCTTGGAGTCAGGCTCAGAGTTACTTTTGCTCAGTACACATGAGGGCGACACCTAGTACCTACCCAGTGGATGTTCAGGAGCTAAGTGAGACCAGGAATTTGCCAGTTCCTGGAAGGAGCTAGAGTGGACATGTAGTAGCAAGTCTGTGTAGACATTCACAGTTTCACTGCATCATCCATAGCAGTCCATAGGGATGGTGGGGCAGTAGAGACTGGAACTGGGAGTCAGGACTCCTAAGTGGTCCTGGAACAGTTGTCACTTCTCTGGGCCTTACCTTTTTTGAACTGTAAAGCCAAGAGTCTTTGATCCCTGAGGTCCTTTCTGGCTTAAGAATTATCTGATTCTAAGAGTCCTAGGGAGGCAAAACTTTTCAGGTGGGTAGGATGTTTTTGTTGTCCCTTGCGTTTGTTCCAAACGGGAGCAGGCTGAGGGCACAGATGTCACAGCCAAGCCTCAAACTTTTATTCTGTTCCCTGGACTCTCCTACTTAGGAGAACTGTAAAGTCTGACTTTGTAGTTCAAAAAATCAGTTGCCCTTCCAGGACAAGGTGGTCCCCTTGGCCTACAAGATGAGGTCCAAGTGCCTGAGTGAAGCATGCAGAGTCTGTTGTGAACTGGCACCTGCCCCCTCCAGCCTCATTGCTTCCCACTGTGAGCCGCTGTGTCCCTGTTGTTTCTGTAATAACAGGTTACCCGTGGCCCCTCCTCTCTCTGCCCACCATGAAGGTTCTCCTTTCTCATAGTCCTTAGTGTGTCTACCTTGGTTGAAGTGCCCCTCCTATCCTGCCTTATGTGTTATTTGCATAGTTTTAGAAAATTAGAAACTTTGCTCAGCTATGATTTCTTCCAAGTATTTTTCTGTTCTCCTTTTTCTCACTTCTCTTTTGAGAACTCTAATTACAAGTATATTGACTGTTATTGTACTATAGGTTGTTGATGTTTCGTTACTTATTTTCAGTCTAGCCTGGCTGGTGTGGCTCAGTGGTTGAGCATTGACTTATGAACCAGGAGGTCATGGTTTGGTTTCTGACCAGGACATATGCTTGGGTTGTGAGCTTGATCCCCAGTAGGGGGCTTACAGGAAGCAGCCAATAATGATTCTCTTTCATCAGTGATGATTTTTGCGCCCTCTCTCCCTTCCTCTCTGAAATCAATTTAAAAAAATTAAAAAAATTTTAATTTCAGTCTTTTTAAAAAATTTTTTAAAAATACATTTTTATTGTTTTTTTTTTTTTTTTACAAAAAGGAAGGGAGAGGGGATAGAAAGTTAGAAACATCGATGAGAGACATCGATCAGCTGCTTCCTGCACGCTCCCTGCTGGGGGTGTGCCCGAAACCAAGGTACATGCCCTTGACCAGAATTGAACTTGGGACCTTTCAGTCTGGCAGGCTGACGCTCTATCCACTGAGCCAAACCGGTTTTGGCAATTTCAGTCTTTTTTTTTCTCTGCTTCATTTTGAGTGGATTTTTTTCAGTCCTCACTTGAGGATATAGCTACTGATTTTTAGAGAGAGAGGAAGGAGAAAAGAGAGAGAAAGAGAGAGAGAGAGAGAAACATTGATCAGTTTCTCCTATATGGGCCCTGACTGGGAATCAAACCCGCAACCTAAGTATGTGCCATGATTGGGAATTAAAACTGCAACCTTTTGGTGTATGGAACAATGCTCCAACCAACTGAGCCACCCAGCCAGGGCATTTTGGATAAATTTTTATTGTTCTATCTGCAAGTACAATGATCATTTCTTTTGCAGTGTCTAATCTGTTATTACTTAATTCCATCTAGTATATTTTTCATTTCAGATATATTATTCATCTTTATAAGTCCCATTTGTATTTTTATATCTTTCATTTCTCTCATCATGTTTATGTTTTCCTCTTCATTCTTGTGTATGTGGACCATACTATCAAACCTATTTTTCATTCTTTTTTTTTCCTATTAATTCTCACCTGAGGATATTTTCCCCATTCATTGCTTTTATTTTGGAGAGAGTGGAAAGGAGAAGAGGAGAGGGAGGGAGGGAGGAACATTGATGGGAGAGAGATACAGGTTGCCTCCTGCACAAGCCCTGACAGGAATTGGGGATCAAATCTGCAACCCAGGTACTTGCCCTACCTGAGCATTGAACCCGCAACCCTGTGGTGCTCTGGCTAATGCTCTAGTCACTGAATACACCAGCCAGGGCTCTTTTTCATTCCTGTTCACTAGTTTTATCATCTCTGTCATTTTTGGGTTTATTTTGTTGACTGATTTTCTTTCTGGTTATGGGTCATATTTTTTTTCTTTTTAAATACCTGCTAATAAAAAAGTATGTTTTTATTGATATCAGAGAGAGGAAGGGAGAGGGAGAGAGGTATAGAAACATCAATGATGAGAATCATTGATTGGCTGCCTCCTGCACACACCCTACTAGGGATGGAGCCCACAATCCAGGCATGTGCTCTGGTGGGGTTGACACTTAACCACTGAGCCAAATGAGCAGAGCAATACCTGCTAACTTTTTATTGGATTCTAGATATTGTGAATTTAATGTTGTTTTATTTCTTTAAATAGTGTTGGACTTATTCTGGCATGCATTTAAATTGCTTAGGATCTGTCTAATACTTCCAAGGCTTGCTTTTAAGTTTTGTTAAGGTGGATCCAGCCTTTATATATTATGATCCAGTGCCCTATGTATTATGAGGTCCCACTACTCTTGCAGGTGGAAATGTGAATTCTTTCTGGCTCTTTATGAGCTCCACGAATTGTTTGGCTTGTTGCTTGCCATTGGTTCTTTTCTCAGGCTTGTGGAGCTTCACGCCACACATGTGCAGATCAGCAAGAGGTTTAAGGGCACTCTTCTGCAGTTCTCCAGAGTGCTCTCCCTGTGCAGTCTCCTCCTCTCCAGTATTGTGCCCTATAAATTCTAGCTCTGTGAACTTGAATTTCTGTTTCCTCAACTTGGTGGGACCATTTGGATCCTTCCTGCTGTGCTGCTGTGTAGAAGTTGCCTGTAGGCAGTAAGTTGGGCCGTCATGGGACTCACTCTTGTTTCCTTTCTCTCGAGGAGTACAGATTTATTTGTGATGCCTATTGTCCATCCTCCGAAGTAGTTTTTTCATGTGTTCTTAGCTGTTGAAGGGAGGCAGGTAAATCCAGCCGCTATGGCTATAAGCAGAAGTCCTGCATTCTTGGAAGATTCACTGAAGGAGGGATCCCTAGTCAGACTTCTATAAGACCCCAAAAGCAAGTATGTTTCTTTCCTCATAGTTTTATCTGTGTGTGTGTTTTGTAAAATCTCTCTGAATAGGCTGTCTCCCTGAGCACAAAGATGATATGCCATTTTTCTTAGTAGCCCTTGTACCTAGCCCAGTGTCTGACAGCTCATGTTTATTGACTGAATGAATCAATGGAGAAAAACATAAGCTAACCATGCCCTGTGGTTGCTTAGAAAGTACCGTCCTGGGAATGGAGGTTTGCTCTTGGGAATACAGACTAGACTGTGCTCTATGGAGCTCACCCTACATCTGCAGCATTGAGTTTTCTTGATTCTGCTTGGGACACTTTCAAATCTGAATTTATCCAGAGGAAAGTGACTAAGATGGTGTAAAATACACTACATGTGACTTGGATGAAGGATTTGGGAATATTCATTTTGTCTGGAAATTATTTTTATGGAGTGTTATACGAAGTGGGATTACAATAATAGTTTCCTAGCCCATGCAGGATTGATGTGGAAGAGAAGGGATTAAACATATCCTAGCAGGAAGACAGAGGAGGTTGGGGAGGGGGGAGGAGCTGTAAGAGATCAACCGAAGGACTTGTATGCATATATATATAAGCATAACCAATGGATACAAGACACTGCGAGGGTGCGGGGGGAGACACACATGAGGGCATCTACTGGGGATAGGGAAGGCCTGAGGGAGGACAATAGGGGAAAAAAAGGAAATATATGTACTACTATTTGTACTACTTTGAACAATAAAAACAAAACAAAACCAAAAAAAAAAACAACAAAAAAAAGAGATCAACCAAAAATAAAAATAAAAATAAACATATCCTTTGTTTCAAAAGGCCAAACCTGGGTCCCATGGTTAGGGGATTCCAGAAGATGAGAGATTTAAAAAAAAATTTTTTTTATTGATTTCAGAGAGGAAGGGAGAAGGAGAGAAAGATAGAAACATCGATGAGACAGGCACATCGATCAGCTGCCTGCTGGGGATCGAGCCTACAACCTGGGCATGTACCCTGACTGGGAATCGAACCTGGGACCTCTTGGTCCATGGGATGATGCTTAATCCACTGAGCTACTCCAGCCGGGCCCAGAAAATGAGTTTGAATGTAGTTCCAGGAAGAACTTTCTTACGTAGAGTCTTGGGGAAGTAGCAAGCTCTCAGCACTAGTATTTACTGATCAGGGATTTTGTGTTTGGCATTGTAAGGTTACATATGTTTCATGAAATAATCTCTAAGATACCCTTTACCTTAATGATTCTAAATCTTACTCATCCCTTTGAGTCTGATTATTCATCCCTCCTTTTCAACTCTGCATCCCCAGCCTTTACACACACATTCAGAAAACACACCTAAAATATGCTTCTGACTATTGTTTTGTGCCCTGATTGGGGATTGAACTTGCAATCTTGGTGTATCAGGACAATACTCTAGGCCAGTGGTCGGCACACTGCAGCTCGTGAGCCACATGTGGCTCTTTGGCCCCTTGATTGTGGCTCTTCCACAAAATACCATGGCCTGGGCCAGTCTATTTTGAAGAAGTGGCGTTAGAAGAAGTTTAAGTTTAAAAAATTTGGCTCTCAAAAGAAATTTCAATCGTTGTACTATTGATATTTGGCTCTGTTGACTAATGAGTTTGCTGACCACTGCTCTAATCAACTAAACTACCTGTCCAGGGTGAGAATAGATTCTTAAAACAAATCTTGAGAGAGAGAGAGGAAGAATGTGGGAATAGATTGTTGATAGGACTTTGGTAAGGTAATACTACTGATACTAGACCAAATCAGCTGAAAATTATTGTATTTAGAGCTTGTTTGGAGGTTCTAGCAGGGGAGCGCAGCTACTCGTATACCTTTGACCGAAGACCGGTCCTCTCCTCTGGGGGGAAGGTCGTCCTCTTCCACCGAGCGCGCAGCTTTGGGAGGGACGCACATGGATCGGTGAGGGAGGAGGGGGACACCCGCCTAGCCAGCCAGATCAGCCGAATCAACCCTGGCGATCAATGGGGTGACAGATGTCGCAGCCAGATCACCCTCACATCCTGAAAATTATTGTATTTATTAACTGCCAAGTGCTATATGTTCTCACTATCTTCTAAGAAGCCATAGTCTAGTAGGCAAAATATGCCCCCACCCCAAAGAAAAAGAGTTTTATCTGGAATGTAAGAAAATGGAATAGAGTATTTGAATGTAATTATTTTTACCTCCATCCCTTTTTTGCAATAGTGAGTGTTAATATGTGTTCTTTTTATTAATGTGTGCTCTTCGGTTTTTATTTTGGTAGAATTTGGCATTGTGGAAGAAAGAGCAAGTTTTTTTGTTTTGTTTGTTTGTTTGTTTTTGTTGTTGTTGTTAATCCTCACCCAAGGACATTTTTTTCATTGATTTATAGAGGGAAGGAGAGAGGGAGAAATAAATCGATTAGCTGCTTCTAGCCTGTGCCTGGACGTGGGTAGAATGATCTGCATTATTTTGGCCTAAATCTTGAAATGTATTCACCAAGGGTTTCCTGAAGTTGTTCTCCTATCCCCAGGGCTTTCTTCACCAATGCCTTAGCATTTGCCTTATAATACACTTGCCCTTGATGTGAAGATAATGAAAATATATGTTTTTATCAGTATTATCTGTGGTAGCTATTGTCTGCATGCTGTTTTAGATAAACTAATACTTTATTATTTAGGATTTTTATATAATACTAGTGGCCTGGTGCATGAAATTTGTGCACAGTGTGGGGGGAGGGGGCATCCCTCAGCCTGACCTGCACCCTCTCTATTCTAGGATCCCTCTCATAATCAAGGACCACTGGCTTCTAACCGCTTGCCTATCTGCCTGCCTGATTGCTCCTAACCACTTCTGCCTGCCAGCCTGATCGCCCCCTAACTGCTCTCCTGCTGGCCTGATTGATGCCTAACTGCTCCCTTGCCTGCCCAATCACCCCCAACTGCCTGATCACCCACAACTGCCTTCCCTTGCCACAACTTGCCTCCTCTGCTGGGATCCACCTCCTCCTCGTGAGGTGATAGAGACGCCAGGACTGGCCTCCTCTGTGCTATATGGAGCTGCAGAACCCCCAGGCCTCACCATGCGGAGTGGCCACTGGGCCCCACCTCTGCTCTGTGTGCGGTCATCTTGTGGTGGCCATCTTGTGGTGACATTGTACTTGAGGGCAACCTAGGTTTTTATTAGTATAGATTGGTGATCTTTCTAATTTCTATGAGGTTATCAGTATGGGTTTTTACTCATTTATGCTTTTGCATGATATTTATTGAGCACCTAATGTGTGCATGCAGGTCCTTGGCAGCAGGGATTCAATGGGGAATAGCACGAGATGTGTCTGTCCATCAGAAGACCTAAAACCTGACTCAACTAGCTCCTCAAGGCATGGACTATGTTTGTGTAGATTCCTACCTGTGGTATCCTCTTAGCACTTAGGGCCTCTGCCCTAGGACTGAAAGCTGGCCTGGAGATGATGTTGGAGAAATAGATTTGGTGTTTTTTAGAGCTTCCCGTTATGAAAGCACCAAGGCGTATTCTAAGACATAGCTTTATTGTCCTTTCTTCCTGACAATGACTTTGAGAAGTGGCTGGAATGAAAATTGTTTTTTTTAGAGTCAGCCACAGAGCCAAAAAGGACTGACAATTTGTGAGTGGGTCTTAGGATTTGTGTTTCCAATTCTAGCCTCAGCTTGGTTCACCCTAAGTGTCCTGAGACTCATTCATTTCACAAATATTTCAGGGGCTTCTCTGGGCCAGGTACTGTTCAGGATCTGGGGATGCAGCAATGAAGAAAAAACCCTGTCTTCCAGAGCTTATATTTTGGTGGGGGATACACAATAAATAAATAATTATAATTTATACTATATCAGATGGTGACAGGTACTGTAGAGAAAAGTGAAGCAGGGAAGGGAGCTGAAAAATGGGATAGGGGGTCAAGGATTATGGTTCAAACAGGGTAGGCCTTACTGAGAGGTGTTATTTCAGTAGAGATGGAAGAAGAGATGAAGCAGGTCCTATAGATATCTGCTGGAGGTACACCCCAGGGAAGAGGGAAGAGGATGTGCAAAGCCTCTGAGGTCAGAGTGTGTAGACCTGCCCAGTACAGCTGTAGGGAAGTGAGCAAAGAGAAGATTTTGGGATCTGGATCACATAGGGACTTGAAGGTCATTTTGAGGGCTTTGGCTTTTATGGTGGGAGCCTGTGGAGGAGTTTGGCCAAGGAGAAGCAACCTGCCTTACATTTCTTTTTCTTAAAAAAAAAAGTATGTATGTATGTATGTATGTATGTATGTATGTATGTATATCCTATCTAATAAAAGAGTAATATGCAAATTGAATGTCACACCAAGACACAAGATAGCCGCCCCCATGTGGTCAAAGATGGATGCCCCCATGTGGACACAAGATGACCACCACAAGATGGCCAGCAGGGGAGGAGAGTTGTGAGAAGTTAGGGATGACCAGGCCAGCAGAGAAGGGCAGTTGGGGGACACCAGGCCAGCAAGGGAGGGCAGTTGCGGGGACCAGGCCTGCAAGGGAGGGCAGTTATGAGCAATCAGGCAAGCAGGGAGGGCAGTTAGGGGTGACTGGGCCAGCAGAGGAGGCAGTTGGGGGGACCAGGCCAGCAGGAGAGGGCAGTTGGGACCAACAGTCCTAGATTGTGAGAGGGATGTCTGACTGCCTGTTTAGGCCCAGGCCTAAACAGGCAGTCAGACATCCCTCAAGGGGTCCCAGATTGGAGAGGGTGCAGGCTGGGCTGAGGGACAACCTCCCTCCCACCCCCGGCACGAATTTTGTGCACTGGGCCTCTCTCTCTATATATGAATTGACCAACAAAATAAGACCTGAAGCATGGAAGCATGGAACAGACTGATATACCTTGATGTGGGGTTGCGGGGATGAGAAGAGAGAAATCAAAGAACTTATATAACTATATGCATAGCCTATGGATCTGGGCAAAAGGGTAGTGAAGGGGGTAGGGGCTAGGAGGAGAGGGGTAAAGGTGGGGGGGAATGGGAGAGATCTATAATACTATCAACAATTAAAATATATTAAAAATAAAAAATATATTTAAATTTTATTTATTGATTTTAGGAGAGAGAAAGGAAGGGAGAGAGGAAGGGACGGGGGAGAGGAGGGAGGGAGAGAGAGAGAGAGAGAGAGAGAGAGAGAGAGAGAGAGAGACATTGATTTATTGTTCTACTTATTTATGCATTAATTGGTTGCTTCTTGTATGTGCCTTGACTGGAGATGGTAGCCACAATCTTGGTGTACGGCCACAACACTCTAATGGGCTGATCTACTAGCCAGGGCGACCTACTTTACATTTTAAAAGGATCATTGTGGCCCCTGTAAAGAGAATTGACTGAGAGTAGGTAGCAGCAACAGCAACAATAGTAACTTATCTATCTGGTGCTTATTGTGTGCATGCAGGCCCAGTGCAAACCCTTCATGTGCATGTCCTATTCAGTCTTTGCAACAACTTTATCCATCTCACTTAGGAGGAAGCAGAGACTCCACTTGTGGAGATGGCTGTCAGCTTAGGTCAGTCTGATTCAAAGTTTGTGGTCTCAACTATTGTCCAGTTTTCAGGGGCAAAGGGAGAGATTGTTTAAGTGGCATTGAGCAAACATTCAGTGTGACAGTCAGGCTGACCCTGTTCCTATTCTTTGGCTGCTCATAGGTGTTCAAGCTGACCACCCAGCAGAGAGGTGTGGGGGCAGGCTTTCTCCTCTGACTCTCTGGCTTGGTGGAAGGTGAAGCAAATTGCTTCCAGATGTGGGAAGACTGCTTGGGAAGTGAAATTTGTGCCCTACCTCCAGACAGCAGTCTCTCTGGGCCTGCGAGGACCCTATGTCTGTTTGGCATATTGGACAAGCCCTGTAGTTAGAGACCTTGACTTTGTACTCTTAACTGGGCCCAGCACTCCAAGGCAGGCAGCAGGAGACCCCTACAGTTGGTCTTCCCCTCCCTAGAGACAGAACCTCCCTGTCTTTCTGAGTGAAGTCTGGGCCAAAATGCTCTGTATTATATCTACCCCTTTTCTTCTGTGTAGCTCAGATCATTTTCAGAATGTTACTTCCCCAATCCTCATATTTATCACTCCCTAAGGAAGTAAGGAGGATTTTTCCTTGTTTTTTTTTTTTTTTTAAATCGTGCAGGGTGGAAATTTGAGGTCAGAGACTGACGCTGGGCTAGAGTGGGGAGGAACCCAGAACCCCAGGCCTGGATGCAGCTCACCCTGAGTGGGCAGAGAGGGAAGAGGTAACTGAGGTGAGACACTGGGGCTTCTGGATCATGTGCTGTGATGTCTGGATGTAGGAGGTGACGGTGTGGTGGTACTCTGCCCTTATTAGGAACTGTCTCAAGTTGCTAATGTGACCCTGGTGTCCCATGGCCTTCTCTGTATGTACTTCCATACACACATACATATTTCATGTTCATGTGATCTCTCATGTTCTCACATATATTTGCACATATACACACTCACGTGTACTTTTATCCTTATACATACATGCACACACAATATATACTCACTCTTGCACACTACTCACATGCTTGTTCATACTCCTGTTCACACATGCTTGCTCATGTATACACTCATTTGCCTCTACCTTCACCCTCATACATACAAATTCACCCATAGCATATGCAGCAAGTGGGTTTACTCACATGCTGATTATATTCATGTCCTCACACATTTGTATGCTTGCTCATGTGCTTGCCCAGGTCATCCATGCACATACCCTCCTACAACCACAGTGTGGTGTCTGGGGTGCATTTGTCAGAGACAGGCACTCCTAGCTGGGAGTTGATTTGACATAAGAATTTGTCACAGCAGTGCAGTCGGCACAACACCAGCCTTTATGCTATCCCACCCCATTCCTCTGCTTACCAATGCCATCATAAAGAGTGAGAACTGGAGAGATGGACAACATAGAGGTTCAAGTTCTGAGAGCCTTAGACTGGGAGGTGTTGTATTTATGAAATGTGAAGTATCTGTGAAATCATGGAAGAAGAGACCTGGAGATGGGAAGCAAGGACCTGCATTGCACCAGCCTAGGCTATGGTTCTGGGAGCTGGAGCTGAGTGCACTCCCTGACCTTGAACATAAGACTATCAGCAGAGCCAGACCTTGGCATGGCCCTGGGAAAGAGAGCACATTGTTCAGCAGCATGTAAAAGGACCATTTGGGGAAGGAAAGGCTCCTTTTTGGCTGCTCAGATCCCAGTGGATTACCAGCAGCAGAAGCCAAGCAAACAGGCCCTGACATTGTTTTTTTAAAAATATGTTTTTATTGTTTTTTTTTAGAGAGAGAGGAAAGGAGAGGGAGAGATAGAAACATCTTTTGGGTGCCTCCTGCATGCCCCTTGCTAAGAATTGAGTTTGCAACCTGGGCATGTGCCCTGACTGGAATCAAACCAGTGATCTCTTGGTTCACGGGTCAGTTCTCAACCACTGAGCCATACCAGTCAGGACTGACTTTATTTTTGTTTCAGAAACTTCACTGCTATTTCTGAAGCCACCACTACAGAGCACAGAGATCATCAGGGGCTGTGGGATCCAATTAGACTTGAGCTGCCAGCTGCCTCCTTCCAGGAGTGGGGAAAGGAGGCGCCAAGGGGCGGAAGGCAATATCTAAAAAGCTGCCTCCATAAATTTGAGTTAGAGTGGTGGGGAGGCCAGACAGTTATTCATTCTTGGCTGTTTCTTCTTACCTTGAAATTCAGCAAGTGAATATCTGCATGGAAACCTGAGGTCAACCAGGCAGGACTGTAAGGGGTGGGAAGTAGCCAGGAGACCTGGTTGTATTCCCAGCCATTTAGCTGACAGAGCCTTCATTCCCAGTCTTAGTGTATGATCTTTATGAGCTTAAAGCTCTGGCTTTCACAAGTGAGGGGAAGAGAGAAGGTCCAAGTACGGAGAATTTCTCTGCCTCAGCCTGGCTTCCAGGTCCCAGGTGCCCATCATCTTGGGCCTCTGCATGCTTGTTATTAGGTCTGGTTTCACCTTTCTGATTAGGGAACTGGCTTTATGGTGTCCTGTATCCTGTATGCTGTGGGGCTGCTAGACTGCTCCAGGAAATCTTAAGTCACATTTAGAGCCAGCCTTTGTCTCCTTGTCTTCGTTCTTTATGCTCATATTGGTTGTATTTTATAGATTTGTATATCACCTTGTTGTGAAGAGATGTTTAAAACCAACCGAAATAGCTGGTAATGCCACTGATGCCACTTGGGCATGGATTCTTTTGTGCCTGGCTTGAGTTTCACCTGTCAGTCAGGATTTTGGGTCAGGATTTTGATGGATTGTGACAGATCCCCAAGTCTTTGCAGATATTTCTGCTTCCTGGAATATCACTGAGCTGTATATCCTTTAGTTATCCTTGAGGAGTCAGTTTAGATGTCACTTCCCTCTACTAAGCACTCCTTGCTATTCCTTGCTGGGCTGGGTGCTCTTCTTATGTAGTCCCATAGCACCAGTAGGCTATTGAGAAGAGTTTTGACCCTGAAGTGCAGTGGGGGTAGACAGCGAGTAACTGGCATTTACAACACCATGGGGTAAATGCACCAGAGGCAGAGTATTGTACACAGAGGAGGTGTTATATAATTGTTGTCTTTGCAGATCTGAGAAAGTATTAATTCTTTACCCACATGGTATTGACATTCTGGCTTGCTGTAGGAGGATTCTAGGGTAGGAGTCTGTTTTTGTGCAAAGCATTATTTAATTTTCCTTTAAATTCCAGAGTTATTGTTGAGAAATCTAATGCCATTTCGATTTTAATCCTTTGTAAGTAACGTGATTTTTCTCTCTGGAATCTCTAGCGTCCTTTCACAGATGACCTGCCTTAGTGTGGGTGTACTTTCATCTAACACGCTCTGGAAACTTTTAATCTTGGAACATATATCATTTAGTTCTGGGAAGTTTTCTTGAATTACTTCATTGATGATTTGCTCATGCTATTTCCTTTCTTTTTTTAAAAGTATGTTTTTATTGACAGAGAGAGAGAGAGGACGAGAAAGGAAGAGAGAAAAAAAAAGATCGACCTGAGTATGTGCCCTGACCAGGAATCGAACTGAATTGAGTACACGGGATGATGCTCAACTAATGGAGCTACACTGGCCAGGGCCTATTTTCTTTCTTCTTTCCTCTGCAACTCCTAGAATTTGAATATTGAATCTCCTGGATTGGTCCTATAATTTTATTATCTTTCCCTCTACATTCCTCTTCTATTGAAGTTTTCATTTTAGTTAGCATTATCTTTAATTTTTAAGCATTCTTATATTTTCTAAATATTACTTTTTAAATACAGCATTCTGTTTTGGTTTCATAATGCAATATTTCCCTCTTATTTCTCTGGGGCCATTAATGATAGCTTTATTTTTGGGAAGAAGTGGTGTTCTTCCTCATTTCCTATGAAGTATGTGTGTGTTTTCCCTATCTTTCCTGTGACAGGCTTTCTCCAGAAATCGAGTGGTTCTAGTAATCTGCTTGCATATTTGTAGGATATAAAGGTGTGTGTGTGTGTGTGTGTGTGTGTGTGTGTGTGTGGCACTTGTGGGTTCTAGGTCTCACATAGGATGACCTGCGTGGCCTATTTCATTTAGGAACGCAGGAAATTAGTATCTTGGGTGTTTCCTCTGAAGCCGTGTAAATTCCTTAGAGAAGAATAATTTAATCTTCCTGGGTGGTTTGAAACTAAACCTGTGCCCAGGAACCTAAGGAGGAGAGGGTAGGGATCTGGGCCTCCTGTACTTTAACTTAACTGCTGTCTTCAATGTGGTGCTTTGCATTTATTTCCTTTTATGGTTTCCTCAGCCCATAGACCTACTGCTTTATCCTCTTCAAAGAATTAAACCCCTGGGGGAAGGGAGGTACAGTCCCTTGCCTGAGGGAGATGGAGATGGGACTCTTTCTAAAGCAGACTTTAATCCTGCCCACTGGCATTCCCTCTGCTGCTGCCATTACTGAGCCTTCTGTGGGCTCTGGAACGTTAATGCTTTCTTAGGTTTCTTAGGTCAATTAACACTTGTCCTTTGACCCTATAGTCTCTAAAATTCTGTTGTCATCTTTTCTGCTCTCTTTGAAAGTGTGGGTTATGCCTTAACAAAACTCTTTCTTATATTAGTGAGGCATAAGGGCAGCAGTGGTGATGCACATGTTCTTGCTGAGAGCTTTGGCCAGAATGTTGTTAGTGTATTTATTTGCCCCTGGTTTTGGTTTTAACAGACAGTGGCAACTAACACCAATGGGTGTGCTTTTCCCCAACCTTGGTGAGAAAAGAATGTAAGATCATTGTATTATGTATGTTTGTTGCCGAATCCCAATAATCAGAACTGTGTCACTTAGGAATGAGATCCTCATGCTTGCTGAGTGAATGAATGAATGAATAAGTGAACTACAAATAGACTTGGAACAAAAATGGGAACAGAAGCATAGTTCACCCAGGTTCCTACTCTGTTCTGATATGCAAGTCACTGAATGTAACTCGGAACCTGTTAAATGTAAACTGTTTAACATAGCTTTTGGCTAGTAATGGGACACTATTAAGTTTTTCCTCATTTGGCTTAATTTTTTTGACCGTAGTGGGCATGTTTTACTTGTATAACTTTTGAAGAGGAAGTAAATGATTAAGAGTATAAATACATCTAATTTAGAATAGAAGCATCAACATAGGCACAATCTACTGATTTCCCAACTGTTCACAGGTTACTCTTCTAGCTTAGTTTCTTGCTCCATAAAACAAGTGGTTGGACCAGATGCATCTCAGATTTCGTCCAAGTGCCAGTCCTGTGATTCCACTATTGTCCTCTCTTGTTTGTATTACGGTAGTGTAAGTCTCTTGTGGAAAAGAACTACCCCTTTCTCCCCCCGCCCTTTTTTTTTGACCTAGAATGACTTTTGTCTGCTCTGAGTCCTTTTAGTCCTTCAGTACAGAATCCGAGTCCCTGTTGCTTCAGGATCACTCCCCAACTGCTCCAGGGTACACCAGTCTCCGTCTCTCCAGCTTCCGTTGGCATTTTCAGTTTGCAGGCAGGCAGAGAGGAAGGAGCATGGACCTTGAAGCCCAGTGGTGCTAGTTTGAATTTAAATTCTGCTGCTTAGTCACTGTGTGACAGCTTACCTAGTCTCACCTATCTAGAGGGAACTTGTAATAAAAGTTATCTCATGGGTTTCTATGAAAATAAATGAGCTATATGTGTAGCACATGACACAAAATAGACCCACAACAAATGATCATGGTAATAACAACAATCAACATTTATATGCATTTCCTTATTTACTCACAAAGTTGATACTTTTATTATTTTTATTTTTCAAATGAGGACACTGAGACATAAAGAAATAACTTGCCCAAGGTTGCAAGACAAGGAATGAAAAACATACACACAAAAGTTCTGGTCCATAAGGCTTCCATTCTAGTATAAGCTCGTCAGTGAACAGATACATGTAAAATGGGCAGAGTTAAGTGTACTGAAGGAAACTAAGCAAGGTCAGTGCATAGGGAAGGAATGCCTGGGCATAGGAGCGGTTGGGAAGAGGGGCTGGAGAAGTGGGGAGAAGGAGAGAAGACAAGTGCATTATTTGTGTGGGGTGAGTAGGGAAATGTTACATTTGATAGAGCCTCCAGGAATGGAGGGAACAGTCTTTTGGGAGACCTGGGGAAGTCTATTCCAGGCTCTGGGTGAGTGCCATTACATCAGAGTAGCATAGCTGAGGGCTTGGGCTTGTTTCCTCAACTTCTTATTTTCTCTTTGAAGATCAAGATTGCATCTTTTCCTTATTTTATGTCCCATATGATATTGGATAAAGAAAGTGAAGGGCACTTTGTTAGGTGATTAAGAAACAGTTTTCCATTGATTAACTCTCCAACCTCTGTCTTCCTAGGTCATCTGGTGGAGGGTCTGTACATATTTAGCACTGCCAGGTGGCTGGCTCTCAGCCCTGTTCTCAGAGCCTCCAGTGATTGGACCTGGGGCTATGAGGCCTGGGGAGCACAGGCTACCCTGCATACCACTCCGTACTGCTGCCTTGGTGCTCTGCCCACTGCACCTCTCCGTTTCCCCAGAGCCTTTGTAAATGTGACTTCCTCCTGCTTTTTCAGGTGTTAGAGTCAAGTCCATCAGTCAGGAAGCTTTTTCTGGCCCAGGTCAGTCCCTTGTTCTGAACTCACACAGGCCGTAGTTTTTTCTTTATAACATTTCTCTGCATTGTAATTGGATCTCACCTGTATGGTTGTCTCACTGGGGATGTGAATTCCACAAGGATACCCTGACTGTTATCACTCATCCCTTTCCTTCACCCACAGCTCCTAGCATCTAGCACAGGGGTGGCATATTTTGCTTGGCAGGTTGGATTTGGCCTCTGGACTCTAGTTCACTGACCTCTGATGTTGAGCATTCTAAATTGTGGCCTAGAGTAGATTCTTGATAAATATTTGTTGACAGCGTGAGTGACATTTTGGGTAAGAGATAGTGAGTTTGTGAGCTGCTGTCTTCCCTTGCTTGATTCATAATCTTTATCTCTTATCAGGTTCCCTGTAATCTGTTAAGTAAGATAGCCAACTGGTTCTTCTTTTTTTTTTTTTAAATCCTCACCCAAGGATATTTTCCCATTGGTTTCAGGAAGAATGGAAGTGGGGAGGAAGAGAAAGAAAGAGAGGAAAAAGGAGAGTGAGAGGAAGAGGGAGAGGGAAAGAGACATATCGATTGTTGCCTCCTACACATGCCCCAACCAGGGCTGAGGATTGAACCTGCAACCCATGTATGTACCTTGACAGGGAATTGAACCTGCAACCCTTTGGTGTGTGAGTCGATGCTCTAACCAAAGGGAAACACTGGCCAGGGTAGTCAACTGGTTCTTTTTAAACTTTTTATTATTTTATTTAAAAATATTTTTAATGATTTCAGAGAGGAAGGGAGAGACAGAAAGAGATAAAAAACATCAGTATTGAGAGAGAATCATTGATTGGCTGCCTCCTGCATGCCCTCCACAAGGGATTGAGCCTGCAACCCAGGCATGTGCCCTGACTGGGAATCAAACCATGAACTCCTGGTTTATAGGTCGATGCTCAGTTAATGAACCATACTAGCCAGGCACCCACTATCCATTTAGAACAGCGGTTCTCAACCTGTGGGTCACTACCCCTTTGGGGGTCGAACAACCCTTTCACAGGGGTCGCCTAAGACCATCGGAAAATGCAGATATTTACATCACGATGCATAACAGTAGCAAAATTTCATGGTTGGGGGTCACCACCACATGAGGAACTGTATGCAAGGGTCGAGGCCTTAGGAAGGTTGAGAACCACTGATTTAGAACATTCATCACCCCTAAAAAAAAGGTCATACCCAATAGCCATAACTATCATCCCCCCAGTTTTTCCCTCATCTCTAGCCCTAGACAACCATTAATCTACTTTGCATCTCTATAGATTTTCCTGTTATGGATATCCTCTATAATGAAAGGGTAATATGCAAATTGACTAAACAGCAGAAAGACCAGTTGCTATGATGCCCACTGACCACCAGGGGGCAGACGTTCAACTGCCCCCTGATGGTCAGTGCGCTCCCACAGAAAGAGCACTGCTCAGCCACAAGCCAGGCTGATGGCTGGCGAGCCCAGCGGCAGTGGTGGGAGTCTCTCCCGCCTCCGTGGCAGCGCTAAGGATGTCCACCTGGTGGCTTAGGCCTGCTCCTAAAGTCATCAGTTGGACATCCCTCGAGGGCTTCCGGACTGCTAAAGGGCACAGGCTCGGCTGAGGGGGGACGCTCCTTCCCCTCCAGTGCACGAACATCGTGCATTGGGCTTCTAGTTTTTATGTAAATGTAATCAAACAGTATGTAGTCTTTTGTTATTGGCTTCTTCCATGACCAAGGCATTTGCCATAGTGTGCAGTGCAGTGAGTTAGGATGCAGGCCCTGGGGCACAGAGTGGCTTCTTAGACCAGTTCTGTTGGTTCGCCTTGCAATATGCTGACCTCTCTGTAAGCCTCAATTTCCTCGTGGGTAAAGAGTAGAGCCTGAGATAGGGAGCCTGCTCCCCCATTCACACGACAACCCAGAAGTATTTGACAACAGCTACTCTTAGTCTCCTCTCTGCTTCTACCAACTGTCTCCCAGATCACTTCATTTCTAGAACCCACCTCCCTGTTGCCACCTTTGGTCACACTCCAGTTTGTTATCCCCGAGATCCGGCCTGAACCTTTCCTGTTGGAGATGTACACAGAGTACCAGAGTGAGTGGTAAGCCTTTGAGGATGACAAATTTTCACCTTTATCAGCAGGATGGTTTTATCGAAAAAGATGCTCAAGTAGGAAAGATAAGAAGGTGCTCAAGCAGGAAATATAACTTCATTCTAACTTACGAAAAATCTGAAATTCCAGCTACAGCATGTTCAGTCTTGCCTTCCAGCATTGCAAGCTGATTCTAGGCAGGCAGCACAGACTGCCTTCAATGCCTGGCTTCCTGATGTTTGCCATTGGAGTTTCCCCCTCTGTCACCTCCTGTCCTGATGAGGCCAAGCAGTTGGTGTATCCTTTGGGTTCAGTTTTAGAAGCTGCAGGAGGGAGAGGGTGATAAGAGGCCCATTGGTAAAATAATTCAGCAAAAAGAGAACACAGGGAAGGGGAGGAATCAGAGCTTCATTTATCTGTCTGATTTTTGTATCCTAAGGCCTTTCTTTTTTTGGTGGGAGAAATCCAAATGTGTTAGCAATCCCTCTGCTGCTGCCTGTGGGATAAAAGCCTTATAGTTTTATAATCAGGAACAGTCTAGAAACTCACAAAGGCCCAACTCTGCCCCAAGGCAAGAACTGTGCTGGAGCCTGCATTTTGGGTATTTCCCACTTGCTCAGCTTGATTCTTTCTGTGTTCCAGGCTGATTTACATAACTTTATTCTTCTGTGGTTACTCACTCAGAAATCCCTCTGTCCATCTGTTCTGGGGTTCTGAGTCAATGGGAGTAGAATATCCTGGTAGAATTCTGGCTCCTGCCTGTTCTTGTGTCATGTCCCAGTCTGGAGAAGGAACATAGGAGGTCAAGGGCAGAACATTGTGGAGCCCATCATGAAGATCTGAGTCCTTGGCAGTTGTAGTTGGAGGAAACACTTTGGGAGGCAGCTACAGGTACCAGAACCTCAGGGCCTGAGAATTTGCCTACCAGCCTGTTACCTAATGGTTTGGGAGGTGAAGGGGATGGACCTGGGAGTGGAGGAGCTTGTGTGGTGAGAGGTAGCCCAGGAAATGGTTGAGGCTACATGTCCTGGTACAGATCCTGGCAGTCACTCCCCAGTCATGTGGCCTTGGGCAAGTTCTTTAAGATCCTTTTATCCTCTGTAAAATGGGGATAAAAAGCTCCTATTTCACAAAGTTATTGTGAATATTAAGTGAGTTGACATACATAAAGCATCTAGAACCTGCCTAATATGTAGAAGGTACTATGTAGCAGGTGGGGGTGGTGACAAGGATAATGAGGATGGTTAACCTATCTCTCCTATTAGATTACCTGATTCCCTACATTTAAAAAAATGGTTTTAAAAAAAAAGTTCTCACTCAAAGATATGCTTATTGATTTTAGAGAGAGAGGAGGAGAGAGAGTGAAAGAGAGAGAGAAACATTGATTGGTTGCCTCTCAAATGCATCTCTACTGGGAACCGAACTCACAAGTTAGGATGTGCTCTGACTGGGACTCGAACTTGCAGCCTTTTGATGTTTGGGATGATGCCCAAACAACTGAACCACCCAGCTAGGACTTAAAAAAAATTTTTTTTTAAATCCTCTCTTACTATCCTTAGGAGGATATATTTTTATTGATTTTATTTATTTTTTAAATGTTTTTATTGATTTTAGAGTGAGAAAGGGAGATGAAGAGAGAGAAACATTTATGAGAGAGAAATATCTATCAGCTACCTCTGACACATTCCCTACTTGGGATCAAATCTGCAACCTGGGCATGTGCCCTGATTGGGAATTGAATCTGCGACCTTTTGGTATACAGGATGCTGCACCAACCAACTGAGCCACACTGGCCAGGGCACAACATTTTCTTTGTGGAACAGGGCATACAGTCTATGTTTATAGACAAGTATTTTAAAAGCTTCTCAGCTCAACCCCTTGCGTTTGCTCTTAGAACCCGCAAGCCTCTATGTACCACTCCTGTCCATCACAGCTTCACTACTCCCGGCCATTGAGTTGAGAACCAGTCTTGAGCTGACTGTCAGATAGCAGCAGACAATCTAATTTCCTTGCCTTAGCTTCCTCATTTGTAACCTGTGGGAAAACATTTACCCTCCTCTTTCTTTCTCCCAGCACCCTCCAGAAATGTGAATCATGTCAGGTGACATCTATTAAACATGGCAGGTAGGATTCAAAGACAGAACTGTGGTGGGTGGTATGGGAGAGCTCAGGGTACAGGGTAGAGGTATTGGGGGACTGGCCATCAGAAACCTCTGTGATTTGGAGTGGGATGAAATGGAGCTGCTCACCCTCCTCAAGGTGCTGTGTGTCGTCCCCTGCTGATCAGACGCATGCTCCTCAGGTAATATCACCCATAGGGGAGGAGGTAGGATGTGGTTTAGAAAGTCAGTCACACACGAACATTCTCCAGACTCATTCTCTGACCCCAGATGGACAAGCAGTTATGCTTTTTGCTCTCAGGATACTTACAAAGGGGCAAGAGGTGGTTTAATATCAGGAAGAAAGACTCAATGACATGAATAACCATTGCTCAATGCTTTTCTTTATGCATCTATTTTGTAAAATGAGGAAAACAAAGGGGCTCATTACTGCTCCCCCCACTCAAATTATGTAGTGGGATGTGCTAGAGAAGGGACTTACTTTTTTTTAAAAATATATTTTATGATTTTTCACAGAGAGGAAGGGAGAGAGATAGAAAGTCAGAAACTTCGATGAGAGAGAGAGATCGATCAGCCGCCTCCTGCACGCCCCACAGTGGAGATGTGCCTGCAAGCAAGGTACATGCCCTTGACAGGAATCGAACCTGGGACCTTTCAGTCCGCAAGCCGATGCTCTATCCACTGAGCCAAACCGGTCTCGGCCAGAGAAGGGATTTAAACTCAAATGTGGGGGTTCCAAAGTCTGTGTTCTTTCCAGGTAGGAAAACCTGATTCTGGATCCCACCCACAAAGACTGTTCCCAGATCTCTCTTTTGCCCTTCTGGAGTATTGTGAAAGCCTCTCTCTCAGTCATGTGATGTTTGTGTGTTCTTTTTTCTGCTCAAAGTCTCAGCCCTTCCACCCTTCCCCCTTCATTTCCGGCTAGTCGGCTTAGGCCCTTCAGGGCTGTGGGTTTAACCTGTGAACCTCCCTGAGGTGAACACATTCCATCCATCTCTCTGGCAGCCAGAAACTCCATGTCTTTCTTCCTTCCCTTGAGTTTTACCACCTGTAATTTGGGAGGAGAGTGAGCTCTTAGTAGGTTCGAGAAACCTGTATTAAAAGGTGTGATTGACCTTGGGCCTTTGTTAGAAGTTTAGATTTTGTAAGACCCTCTTGGGGGAGGTGAGATATTGTGACAGTGTTGATGTGGCTCTGGAGGTAGACCTCGGTGAAAAGAAGAAATGCAGTGACTGAGGCTTTGTCCTGTTCCTGAAAGTGCACTGGCCTGGCTGAGGGGGCCCTAGAGTCTGGTGTCAGTGCACTGACAGGCTGATTGACCTTGGGCACATCACTCCCTGTTCTGGACCTCCCTGCCTCTCTGTAACATGAGGGGTTTGTACCAAATGGTCCCTCAAGCCCTTTCAGCCTACAAAGTTCTACAACTTGATGACTCCATTAGGAAATACAGAACCCAAGCTCTCTCTTTTCCCTGTTGCCATTTTAAAGCTAAGGTTTACTTTTCAGCTCATGTTAATTAGAAAGCTTTAATGCATGCTTTGGAAGGAGCTGGGAGAAATTCCAGAGCTCCTCAGACATCAAGGGTGGAAAGTTTTCCAGTAAGGACAAGTTCAAATAGGATACCCCTAGGGTGTGGGGACAGGATAAAACCTTGGCTGCTCATTTATCTAAGGGAACACAGCTCAGTGCTTTGGGACCTGTCCCAGGCTGCCTAATTAGCACCTTTGTGTGGCAAAACCCCAGCAGGCTAGCTGGTCTAGAGCTCCCTCAGCCTAGGGACTCTTGCCTACCAGCCGCCACAACCTTCTTTCCCAGCCCACTCTCCCACCTCCCTTGCCTTTCAGTTATCCTCTCTCCAGCTGCACCAGTTCACATGGGCCCCAAGTATGCTTCCCAGCCTTCTGGCCACCTTCTTTCACTCAGGCCTGCTCTGTCTCCTCCTCCTCCTCTCTACCTGTTGATGTCACTACCCCCGCCCCCGCCCCCCCGGCGGGCCGCCCCCCCGCCCCCCTATCCTTTTGTGCCTAGTTTTACCTTACCACCAGACTAGGCTGGGGTAGGTGATAGGTAAGATAGGATAACTGAAAGGATAGGACTGAGCTTGGCACAGGGCCCAGTCCATGGAATATAATATAAACTGGTCTACAGGGCAGTGGTGGGGAGGAGGAGCACATCCACGGACCAGTTCACATTGAGTAGTGAGCCTAGTCACCTGTCTGGTGTGAGGCTGAGTTTTGTGGATGTAACAAAGTTGCGCACACACACTTACCTTGGGGAGCTGCCTCTCACAGTTGGTGAGCCCAGTACTAGTGAGGGACAGTTGCAAGGCTGACAATGATAAATTGAGTCCATTAACAGGGAGAGTGGGATCAGGGTCCAGTCGGACTCTTGCTATTGGCTTATTTGCAGATCCTAGGTCAGTCCTAGGACCTCTCTGAAGTTTCCTCTTTAACAGAACGAGAAGGTTGGGTGGATCTTCCCTAAGGCTCTTTCAGCTCTGCCTAGTTGACAGTTGCCATTTGTCAAGTGCTTTCTAGTGTCAGGCAGTGGGAAGCGCCTAACAGGCCTAATCTAATTGAATCCTCCCAACACCAGGCTCTTTTATTCGCCCTCATATTATAGATGAGGAGCCTAAGGTCCAGAGCTGAGGTTGCAGCCCAGTGGCCCTCGTTCAAATCCACTCCACAGATGTCTTTTGTTTGGGCCCAGTTGATGTTTGATCAGAATCAACATTTAAATACTGAAGCGATTTCATAAAAAGAGAGATTTCTGGCTTTTTATAGTTGTCAGACCTAATGACATTGACTTGTGGCACCTATGGGCTGGATCTGAGTTTCAGCCATGGGGCCTGTGCTTTCCTGACCCCTCAGTCTTGGCACAATGTGGTAATGTGCCTATAAACCCAGTTGGTATCACATGCACTTGATTTTGCAAACCACATTTAAGGCTGCGCTGTAACTCTCACCACGTAGGTCACACAGTACTCTGTTAGAGGTAGGAGTCAAACACAGTTCACTAGGACTTTAATCCCTGACCACCCTGCTACTTTTCTAAGTTGTTTCTAAATCCAAACAGGGATTCTTGGGTCCTCTGTTGGAACATAGGAAATCTTCATCAGGTCTCTAGATGAGGAAGTTGGCAAGAATCCCTCTTTTAGAGTCATCCTGTCCCAAGGTGCTGTTGCAGTGAGGTGGCATCTACATGCTCATGATTTTAGTCCAGGGAAAATCCATCTCCTTGTCATATGGTATGTCCTTTTCAAATTAATTTGATGTAATTATTTTTTGTCTACTACCAGGTTTCTTGCACTTTCGCTTCTATTTACTGGAGATCCTACCTCTTCTCCCCTAGGAGAATTGCCAAAATGCTACACAAAGAGCTGGTATTTTGCCCCAGGCAAACGGAGGCAGGAAATAGAGATGTCTGTTCAGACTGTAGATGCCTCAGGGGCTGGTTGGGAGTCCCTGAGGGCCAGGCAGGCAGGATGCTGGACCTCCCATACAGGGTGGAGCCCCCGAAGGGAGCTCTGGTGGAGGTTGAGGTTTCCTGCACTTGCTGTTGGTCTCTCCAGCTGTTTCCTCCTGATAGTGCTGTTGGACAATGCCACGGTGACTCAACTCCTAGCATCGTGGATGAACAATAGCAGATTTGTCCAGGGTCAGCTAGGGAACTGCAGTTGTACCAGTCACCTGCTTCCAGACTCCCAGTTGGGAGAAGCCAGTGGCACCTTGAATAGTTTCCCTGCTTGGTCTGAGTGCCCTGGTTGGGTTGATTTCAGGCTGTTGCTTTTTGGTTTCCCTAAGCATGTCCTCACTCCTTTGTTCACAGCTGATCCAGAGCTTCTGTGGCTCCATGCTGCCCAGCTGCCTGCCTGCCATCCAAGTCAACTTTGCCAGACCTCCCTTACCCTTGGTTTGAGGTTCAGTGGTTTGGTGCAGTTACTGAAGGTTCTGAGTCTCTGCCCAGGCATTCTGGACAGCTGTGTGATTCTTTAATCTCCTCCAGTGGGTAGAGGATTAAGCAATTTTTTGGTGGGTTTGTTATTATGTATTATGTGTGTTTTTTCCTGAGTTATCTAACTTTGTCCTTCCAGTAACTCTCTCAGGGAGGTATCATCACCCCTCTTTTACAGATGAGGCATCATAGGGACTTTGGGTAAAGATGTCAGCTTGCCCAAGATGTCAGATCCTTCTCACTTGGAAGTGCTATGACATATGACTTACTAGGCAGGGACCTGGATGTGTGAAAGATTTAAAAAAACCAATGATAGCAGATGAGTGTTTGAAGGCTGTGCAACCATGTAAAGGTAAATGGGGCCTGGAGTTTACTGCAGAATGGGGGAAACATGCCTGCTATCTGCCAAGTCTGATGCAAAACTGTGATTGGTGCTAAAGGGGAGCTGCTGGAGGGATTTGGAACTACACTTTCATCTGGTATATGACCAACTGGCTGAAGAGACACTTTAAAACATAAGTGCATAACCCATGGACACAGACAATAGGGTAGTGTAGGCCTGGGGGAGAGGAGTTGGTGATAGAGATGGGTTAGAAGAGCTCTGTGGGGGAAAAAAAAGGGTTATATGTAATATTTTCAAAAAAACAAAAACAAACACACACTGAAAAAGCAGAAGTGGGAAATTCCTGGCCACAGGATTGATTCAGCTGTCCGCATGATTGAAACTGGTCCCTGTAGAAAATGCCGAGATATAGTGCTTTTTTGTCTAGAGTTGCAAAATTGCAACGTTGCTTAGAATCATTATTATTATTTTAATCCTCACCCAAGGATATGTTTATATTGAGTTTAAGATAGATAGATAGATAGATAGATCGGTTGCCTGCCTCCTGGCTGTGGATCCAACTCACTCCTGACTGGGGATCCAACTCACAACTTAGGTATGTGCCCTGAGCAGGAATCAAACTTGTGACCTTTCCGTGCACGGTACAATGCTCCAACCAACTGAACCACCAGGCCAGGGCTGATTTTTGTTCTTTTATATGTTCTTCTGTAGTGTCTAAAATTTCTTTAGTGAACAACAACACCATCTTAATGTTCCCCAGGACCTCAGGGTGGTCATGACATGGATATAATCCACCTCACCCTGTGAAATGAGGTCTCTAGTCTTTTCCAAAGCATGGCATTGTGTGTGAGGAGGTGCTTCCTCTTCCTCTTCTTCTCTGTCATGCTCTACCCCCTCCAGTTTTCTCCCTTAATTGGCTGTAGATTTATTTATTTTTTAAATATATTTTATTAATTTAAAAAAATATATATTTTATTGATTTTTCACAGAGAGGAAGGGAGAGAGATAGAAAGCCAGAAACATCAATGAGAGAGAGACATCAATCAGCCGCCTCCTGCATGCCCCACAGTGGAGATGTGCCCGCAAGCAAGGTACATGCCCCCGACCGGAATCGAACCTGGGACCTTTCAGTCCGCAGGCCGACTCTCTTATCTACTGAACCAAATCAGTTTCAGCTGGATGTAGATTTATAAATGAAGAATGATTTTTAAAAATATGTATGCATTTATTGATTGTTTCCGAATACTGTGACGAGAGAGATGTTTCATATTTCTTACTCTAAAAAAACCCCCGCTAATTTAAGTTCCTTCCCACCTATGTGACCCAATTGATTTCTTTCTTTTTAGTTCAGATGGTCTTTGTCAGAAGAATTTTCTGCTCCTGCCTTAAATGGCCTCTGAAAGCCCAATTTAAAATGATACCTCATTGGCCTATTAGGAATAGCAGTCCTGCCTGGTTTCACGAGAGGAGTGGTAAAGAGGGAAGTTTGCTGTTTTAACAAAGTTTTCTTGTCGATGGTAAGCTTGAAACTGACCCCCAAGTGAGCCCAGAGAACACATATGATCCTTACTCAAGAACAGCCTTTTTGAGGTGAAGGGATTGAGAAGTACTAATTGATAGTTACAAAATAGTCATGGGGATGTAAAGTACAGCATAGGGAATAGAGTAAAAAATATTGTGGTAACTATATATGGTGTCAAAAGAGTACTAGAACTTTTGGGGGGATCACTTTGTAAGTTATATAAATGTGTGACTGCTATGCTGTACACCCATTATAATATTGAATGTCAACTGTAATTGAAAAAAAATAGGGGAAAAAAAAAGAAAACATGCTTAATATAATAAATACATAGAAGTGAACAAAATAAAATTCTCCTGTAATCACACCACTCAGAAAACCATAGTTGCCATTTGGGTATTTTAATATTCACATCTCTATCCAATTATATAATCACTAGAGGCCCAATGCATGAAATTTGTGCAAGAGTAAGATTTCCTTCCCCCGGCTGCTGGCACCAGCTTTCCTCTGGCACCTGGGACCTGAGCTTTCCTCCAGCTACCGCAGGACCCCTGCTTCCCTCGAAGCCCCAGCTTCGTCTGGTCTAATTAGCATATTATGCTTTTATTATTATAAATATATTGACATTTTTTACTAAAAATAGTGTCTGTCACATGATATATTCCATTTTTTTCTGTCATTTATCATTATTTATTGTAAACAACTCTGACATCAGTAAATATTTTTTTATAATTAAAAAAAAGAAGAGCCTTTTTGTTTGTGATTTGTGGATAGGGATCAGGACTTAGCATATCACCTGGCATTTAAGGCCCCTAAACATGTTGTTTGGATAAATACTGGCTTTTGTGGCAATATTCACTCCCAACAGTGAGACTTCCTATGAGTTTGTTGTATTTAAGTGCCCAAAGAAAATGGTATCCTATAGTGGTTAAGAAAAGAGGTTTTGGATCAGAGAGATTCAGATCCTGGCTCACTAGCATAGTAATTGTGAGCACTTCTCTTAACTTCTTGGAGCCTCACTTTCCTCCCTCTGTAAAATGGGTGTAAAAAGGATTAAATAAGATAATGCTTATAAAGTATTTAATATAGGATCAATAAATATATGACTAATATTAAATATATGACTAATATTAAAATGGTAATTTTGTTATTTTTGTAGAACCATCCTGTTTGGTTCTCAACTTGTGTGGGGTAGCATAGTGAGCCAGGAACGTGGGTTCAGTGGCCCATTATCTTAAAAGATCCAGAGCCCTAATCCCTTTCTTTCTCTCAGTTCTACCTTTAGGACCCCAGGCCTCCTCTCTTTGGACAGTCAAACACCAGAAGGGTTTATCTCATTTACCTTCTTGACTATTCTCACTTAATGGGGAATAAACTTTTAAAACAATATTCTCAGATAATTTTCAAGGGGGATTTAAATACAAAAGGCTAAATCCCCCTGCCCCCAGAATTGCCTTCTTCCCCCTTACACATCCCAACAATGCTGCCTGGGTTGCCACTCTCTGTTCCTCACTGGTTAGCAGCGGTTCTCAACCTGTGGGTCGAGACCCCTTTGCGGGTCGAACGACCCTTTCTCAGGGATCACCTGAGACCATCAGAAAACATAGATATTTACATTACAATTCATAACAGTAGTGAAATTACAGTTATGAAGTAGCAACAAAAATAATTTTATGGTTGGGGATCACCACAACAAGAGGAACTGTATTAAAGGGTTGCGGTATTAGGAAGGTTGAGAACCACTGGGTTAGAGCAAAGACAAAACTCAAAGGCTCAGTGGTTATCACCATCACCACCAGCATTTATTTTTCTTATTTTTTTATTGTGGCAAAAATATATAATGTTTATTATTTTAACCATTTTTAAGTGAACAAGTTTATTTCTTTATTTTATTTTTTTATTGAAGTATTATATATAGTAGTACATATGTCTCCTTTATTCCCCTCATTGACTTTCCCCCAATCTCCCCTACACCCCATTGCATGCTCTCACCACTCCCCCTCCCCAGTGTCTTGTGTCCATTGGTTGTGCTTATATGCATGCATACAAGTCCTTCGGTTGATCTCTTTCCCTCCCCAACACTGCCCAGCCTTCCTGCTGTAATTTGACAGTCTGTTTGATGCTTTACTGCCTCTATATCTATCTTTTTGTTCATCAGATTTTACTGTTCTTTATTTCCCATAAATGAGTAAGATCATGTGGTATTTTTCTTTCATTGCCTGACTTATTTCACTTAGCATAATGCTCTTCAGTTCCATCATCCATGCTGCTGCAAATGGTAAGAATTCCTTTTTTTTATATATATAGCAGCACAGTATTCCATTGTGTAGATGTACCATAGTTTTCTAATCCACTCATCTGCTGATGGGCATTTAGGCTGTTTCCAAATCTTAGCTATGGTAAATTGTGCTGCTATGAACATAGGGGCGCATATATCCTTTCTGATTGGTGTTTCTAGTTTCTTGGGATATATTCCTAGAAGTGGGATCCCAGGGTCAAATGGGAGTTCCATTTTTAGTTTTTTGAGGAAACTATTCTGTTCTCCACAGTGGCTGCACCAGTCTGCATTCCCACTAGCACTGCATGAGGGTTCCTTTTTCTCCGTATCTTCACCAGCACTTGTTGTTTGTTGATGATTGCCATTCTGACAGGTGTGAGAAGGTCCCCACATTGTCGTTTTGATTTGCATCTCTCAGATAATTAGTGACTTTGAGCATGTTTTCATATGTCTCTTGGCCTTCTGTATATTTTCTTTTGAAAAGTATCTATTTAGGTCCATTGCTCATTTTTTAATTGGATCATTTATCTTCCTTTTATTGAGTTGTATGAGTTCCCTGTAAATGTTAAACCTTTATCAGTGATAACATTTGCAAATATGTTCTCCCATAGAGTTGGCTTTCTTGTTGTTTTGTTTGATGGTTTCTTTTGCTGTGCAAAAGCTTTTATATTTTGATGTAATCTCATTTGTTTATTTTCTCTTTAGCTTCCATTGCCCTAGGAGCAGTATCAGTGAAGAAATTGCTTTGACATATTTCCGAGATTTCGCTGCCTGTGGATTTCTCTAGTATTTTTATGGTTTCCCATCTTATGTTTAAGTCCATTTTGAGTTTATTTTTGTGTATGGTGTAAGTTGGTGGTCTAGTTTCATTTTTTTGCATGTTTCCTTCCAATTTTCCCAACACCATTTATTGAAGAGACTGTCTTGATTCCATTGTGTATTCGTGCCTCTTTTGTCAAATGTTAATTGAGCATAGTGGTTTGGGTGGATATCTGGGTTCTCTATTCTATTCTATTGGTCTATATGCCTGCTCTTGTGCCAGAACTAGGCTGTTTTGAGAAATTACAAGGTCATACAGCTTGAAATCTGGTATTGAGATACCACCTACTTTTGTTCTTCTTTCTCAGGATTGCTGTGGCTATTTGGGGGTCTTTTTTTTTCTATTCCAGATGAATCTTTGGAGAGTTCTTTCTAGGTCTGTGAAATATGCCGTTGGTATTTAATTTTTTTATTTTTTATATATATTTTTATTGATTTTTTACAGAGAGGAAGGGAGAGAGATAGTTAGAAAATATCAATGAGAGAGAGACATCGATTAGCTGCCTCCTGCACGCCCTCCACTGGAAATGTGCCCACAACCAAGGTACATGCCCTTGACCTAAATCGAACCTGGGACCTTCCAGTCCGCAGGCTGACGCTCTATCCACTGAGCCAAACCGGTTTCGGCTGCTGTTGGTATTTTAATGGGGAGTTCATTGAATCTATATATTGCTTTGGGTAGTATGGACATTTTAATATGTTGATTCTACCAATCCATGAACATGGTATGTTCTTCCATCTGTTTATGTCTTCCTCTATCTCTTTTTTTAGTGTCCTGTAGTTTTCTGCGTATAAGTCTTTTACCTCCTTAGTTAAGTTTATTCCCAGGTATCTTAATTTTATTGGTGTGATGGTAAATGGGATTGCTTTTTAAGTCTCTCTTTCTGTAAGTTCACTCACTATTGGTGTTTAGAAGTGCCATAGATATCTTGGTGTTAATTTTGTATCCTACTACATTGATGAATTCATTTATTAAGTCTAATAGTTTTTTGGTGGAGTCTTTAGGGATTTTTATGTACAATATCATGTCATCTTTGTATAAGGACAGTTGTACAGCGGTACCTCGAGATACAAGTTTAATTCATTCCGTAACCTTGCTCATATATCAAGTTGCTCGTATCTCAAAGCAAATTTCCCCATTGAAATCAATTGAAATGCTGTTAATCCATTCCAGCCCCCAAAATGCCACCCCAGTTGTTCTCGTTACGTGATTTTGAATACACTTTATAAAACCAGTTTATTCCTTTACATTCTCTTTTATTATGTTTTTATAAATGACAAATATTGTATAAAAACATAATAAAAGAGAATGTAAAGGAATAAACTGGTTTTATAAAGTGTATTTACCTACTCGTTACACTCTTCATGCTACACTTTATCCCTAAACTGAATGTAACTTAACTAATCTTCACTGGACTTAATTGCTACTGGTCTTTGCATTTTTGGCCGATTTAAAAAAAAAAAGTGTCCAACGAGGTTTGCCTCTTCCTCCCTTTCAGAATGTTTCTGAAATGGGTGAGGCAAGTTTCATTGAACAGCTCCGATGCACGACCAGTAGCAACTTTTTTGGGGTGTTTCTTTTCCACAAAGTGTGACACCCTCTCCCACATTCCTAAGATCTCCTTTATCTCACTTGTAGAGATCTCCTCCACCTCTGGCTCCTCCTGGAAACCAATTTCTTGGAGAACCTCTGCATGTTGCTGAGACTGCAACTCTTGTAACTCCTCTGTGGTGAGTTCCAGAGAGTGCTCCTAGACGAAGTCATTCACGTCTCTCTCATCCACCTCCAGGCCCATGGATTTTCCCAGAGACACTATCTCCTCCTCCACTGGCACCTCGGGTTCGAATCCTTTGAAGGTCCTTTCGGCTACGGCCTCAGGCCACAGCTTCTTCCATGCAGAGGTCAAAGTCCTCATTGTAACACCCAGCCAGGCCTGATCAATAATTCTGAGGCATATCATGATGTTAAAGTGGTTCTTCCAGAACTCTCGAAAGGTGAGGTTTGTATTGTCCATCACCTCAAAGCAGCGCCAGAACAGGTGCTTGATGTACAACTTTTTAAAATTAGAAATCACCTCCTGATCCATGGACTGCAGGATAGGAGTGGTGTTGGGAGGTAGGTAGACAACCTTTATAAACTTGAACTCTTCGAGGAGTTCATCTTTTTGGTTCGGTGGGTGAGCAGGAGCATTGTCGAGGATGAGGAGGGATTGCATGGTTAGGTTGTTTTCCTGTAGATCATTTCTTAACAGAAGGGCCAAAAACCAGGTTTACCCACTCCACAAAGAACTGCCTGGTGACCCATGCCTTCGGGTTTGCCCTCCACATAACTTGCAGTTTATCTTTTAAAATCTTATGTGACTTAAAGACTCTGGGGTTTTCCGAATGGTATACGAGCAGAGGCTTGATCTTGCAGTAGCCACTCGCATTGGCGCACAGTGTGAGAGTTAGCCTATCCTTCATGGGTTTGTGGCCTGGTGTCGCCTTCTCCTCTGCCGTTATATAAGTCCTATTTGGCATCTTCTTCCAGAAAAGCCCTGTCTCGTCACAGTTGAAGACTTGCTGGGGGATACATCCTTTGGCTTCTATCAGTTCGGAAAAAGTTTTGAGGTAATCCTCAGCTGCCTTCACATCCAAACTTGCTGCCTCACCATGCCTGACGATGGAGTGAATGCTGGACCTTTTCCTGAAGTTATCAAACCAGCCTCTACTGGCTTTAAATGAGTCTTTCGATGCTTCGTCCGTGGAAGTGTGCGGGGTCTGCTCCAGCAAATCACCGTAAATCGCTCGCGCCTTCTCGCATATGATGCCCTGTGTTAATGTATCTCCTTTAAGCTGCTTCTCCGTCACCCACACCATCAGTAGATTCTCCATCTTTTCATGAAGAGAGCTACGGAGCTTAGAAATTATTGTAACGCCCTTAGCTGGCGTTATACCCTTTATTGACTCCTTCTGTTTAAGCACAGTGCATATTGTTGAAGTACTACGCCCGTATTGCCTCGCCAAGTCAGCCACTCACACACCTTACTCATATTTTTCTATGATTTCACGCTTTAATTCAATAGACATCATCCTCTTCTGAGCACTGACTTTTCCACTCGCTTTCTTCGGACCCATGGTTATAAAAAGAAATGTGATAAAGTATGTAAATGCACAAAAGATGCTTCGACAACAAGGTAAACAAGCACACTGACTGAGGCGTGGGAAACTATGAGACGCTCGAGTCAACTGGTGGGTCGTGTGCAGCCGACTGATTCGCGCGATTACTCGTATCTCAAATGTTGCTCGTATTTCAAAGCAAAAAATCGCTTACTCGACAGCTCGTATCTCAAAAATCTCTTATGTTAGGGCACTCATATCTTGAGGTACCACTGTACTTCTTTTCCAATTTTGATGCCTTGTATTTCTTCTTCTTGTCAATTGCAATGGCTAATACTTCCAGTTCTATATAGAACAGTAATAGTGAGAGTGGGCATCCCTGTCTTGTTCCTTTTCTTAGGAGAAATGGTTTTAGTTTTTGCCCATTGAGTATGATGTTGGCTGTGGGTTTGTCATATATGGCTTTTATGATGTTGAGATATGATCTTTCTATTCCCACCTTGCTGAGAGTTTTTATCAAGAAAGGGTGTTGGATTTTGTCAAGTGCTTTTTCTGCATCAATTGATATGACTATGTGGTTTTTATCCCACAATTTGTTTATGTGATGTATCACGTTTATTGATTTACAGATATTGTACCATCCTTGCATTCCTGGGATAAATCCTGCTTGGTCATGGTGTATGATCTTTCTGATATACTGCTGGATCCGATTTATTAGAATTTTGTTGAGGATTTTGGCATTTATGTTCATGAGGGATATTGGCCTGTAATTCTCTTTCATTGTGTTGTCTTTATCTGGTGTTGGTATTAGGGTGATGCTGGCTTCATAGAATGAGTTTGGAAGTGTTCCTTCCTCTTGAATTTTATGTAATAGTCTAAGGAGGATAGGTTTTATTTCTTCCTTGAATGTTTGGTAAAACTTCCCTGTGAAGCCATCTAGCCTTGGGCTTTTGTTTGCAGGAAGCTTTTTGATGACTGCTTCAATTTCTTCCATAGTTATCAGCCTATTGAGATGTTTAGATTCTTCCTGATTGAGTTTTGGAAGGTTGTATTTTTCTAGGAATATGTCCATATATTCCATGTTGTCCATTTTGCTGGAGTACAGTTGTTCATAGTATTTAAAAAAAATATTTTATTTATTTTTTACAGAGAGGAAAGGAGAGGGATAGAACGTCAGAAACATCGATGAGAGAGAGACATTGATCAGCCACCTCCTGCATGCCCCCTGCTGGAGTTGTGCCTGCAAGCAAGGTACATGCCTCTGGCTGGAATCGAACCCAGGACCTTTCAGTCCACAGGCCGATGCTCTATCCACTGAGCCAAACCGGTCTCAGCTGTTCAT
Organism: Lasiurus cinereus; assembly: GCA_011751065.1. Classification (NCBI taxonomy): domain Eukaryota; kingdom Metazoa; phylum Chordata; class Mammalia; order Chiroptera; family Vespertilionidae; genus Lasiurus; species Lasiurus cinereus. Next base: position 131,539 of record JAAGEH010000011.1, on the reverse strand, counting down.
AGTATTTTTTAAAAAATCCTTTGTTATTTCGGTGGGGTCTGTTGTCACTTCTCTTTCATTTTTGATTTTGTTTATCTGGGTCCTCTCTCTTTGCTTCTTGGTAAGCCTGGCTAGAGGATCATCAATCTTGTTTATCTTTTCAAAGAACCAGCTCTTGATTTTGTTTGATCTCTTGTATTTTTTTTAATCTCTATGTCGTTTATCTCCACTCTGATCTTTATTATATCCTTCCTTCTGCTTACACTGGGCTTTTCTTGTTGCTCTCTTTCTAACTGTGTTGTAGGGTTCAGTAATTTATTGCCATTGTTTGTTATTTTTTGCAGTAGGCTTGTAGAGCTATGAACTTCTCTCTCAAGACTGCTTTCACTGTGTCTCATAGATTTTGGATTGTTGTGTTTTCATTGTTGTTTATTGCCATGATGTTTTTTATTTCTTTGATCTCTCTGGTAATCCAGTCATTGTTTAATAGCATGCTGTTTGATTTCTTTGGATTGTTTGTATTGTAGTTGATTTTCCGTTTTATGTCATTGTCATCTGAGAAGATGGTTGATATGATTTCTATCTTCTTGAATTTGAAGAGACTTTGCCTGTGACCCAATATAAGGTCTATCTTTGAAAATGACCCATGTGCACTTGAGAAGAATGTATATCTTGTGGCTTTGGGGTGAAATATTCTGAAGATGTCAGTCAATTTCATCTGGTCTAGAGAGTCATTTAGGATTGATGTTGCTTTGCTGATTTTTTGTTTAGAGGATTTGTTCAATGGTGATAGTGGGTATTAAAATCCTCCAATATGATCCCCCAATATTCCTGTCAATCTCTTCCTTGATATCCTCCAGGATATGTATTTGGGTGCTCCTATATTGGGTGCATATACGTTTACCATAGTTATTTCTTCTTGTTGGATTGTTCCCTTTAGTATTATGAAGTGGCCTTTCTTATCTCTTGTTATGTCCTTCATTTTGAGATCTAATTTGTCAGATGTAAGTATTGCTATCCCAGATTTTTTTTTCCATTTCCATTCGCCTGAAAAATCTTTTTTCATCCCTTCACCCTCAGTCTGTGTGCATGTTTTTTCTGAGATGGGTTTCTTGTAGACAGTGGATATATGGGTTTTGTTTTCTTTTCCAATCCATTACCCTATGTCTTTTGATGGGAGCATTTAATCCATTTACATTTAAAGTTATCATTGATAGGTGCTTCTTTGTTGCCATTTTTAGTCTTTATCCCTGTGTTCATTTTTCGTTTCCTATTTCTTTTTTTACAGCAGACCCTTTAGCATTTCTTGCATTGCTGGTTTGGTGGTAACAAATTCCCTTAGTCCTTTTTTGTCTGTGAAGCTTCTGATTTCACCCTCAATTTCATTGATAGCCTTGCTGGGTACAGTATTCTTGGATTCAGACCCTTCCTTTGCATGGCTTTATATATTTCACTCCATTCCCTTCTTGCCTGGTGTGTTTCTGTTGAGAGATCAGTCTCTAGTCTGATGGGGGTTCCTTTGTAGGTAACTTTCTGTCTCTCTCTGGCCGCTTTTAAGATTCTTACCTTGTTGTTGGTGTTTGCCAATTTAATTACAATGTGCCTTGTTGTCAGTCTTTTGGAGTTCATTTTGTTTGGGACTCTGTGAGTTTCTTGGATTTGTGTGAGTTTTTTCTTCCCTATATCAGGGAAGTTTTCTGTCATTATTCATCAAACAGGTTTTCTATTCCTTACTCTGTTTCCTCTCCTTCTGACATCCTTATTATGCGGATATTGTTTCATTTCATCTTGTCCCAAAGTTCCCTTAGGCTCTCCTGCTTTTTAATTTTTTTTTTACTAGAAGCTGCTCTGCTTGGGTATTTTTTCCTACCTAGTTTTCTAGCTCATTGATGCGGTCCTCTGCTTCTTCTGATCTACTGTTGATGCTTTATATTGAGTTCTTTATAGCAGCGATGTCATTTTTCATTTTTTCTTGGTTCTTCTTCAGAAAAAATAGTTCCTCTTGATTCTTACACATATTATTGAATTTGTCTTTCATTCTATTTATCCACCTTATGACTATTTTTCTGAATTCTTTTTCTGACAGCTTGCTTGTCTTCATTTTGTTTACTTCCTTTTCTGATGATGCCTGCTTTTCTTTCATATGTGGGCTGTTTTTTTTTTGTCTCCCTATGATCTCTCCTCTCCAGGTGTCTGGTTATGTAGTTCTCTCTCTACTGTGTTGATTTAAGGGCACAAAATACAACACAACAAGGCACAATGCACATGGCACCGGACACATTAGTATTCGTGATACTAATAACCCCAAATAAAGGTGACCACCAGAGAAAAGACAATTAGAGGATAAGAAAGAAAGAAAAGAAGAAAAATAAAAGAGAAAAGAGAAAAAGGGAGTGCAAAAATGAAATTGGGAAAAGGAAAAAAATAGTAAGAGAAAAGAAAGAGAATAAAAAAGAAGAGGGAAAGTAATTATTTATATGGGTAGAGAACTGCAATAGAACAGCTACTAATCCTAACAAATGCTACAACAAATACCTAGAGATGAATGCAAACTACAAACAACAACTAATATCAGGCCAGGTGAGGGAAAATAGAAGCCAAAAACAAACCAAAAAACAAACAAACAAACAAACAAAAAAACCAAAAAGAAAAAGTGAAACAATCTCACAAATAAGCATAAAAAAACAATATAATCAACAATCCAGCAAATAACAAAAGGACAGAGAGAAAAAAATTTGGATAATGAAGAAAGTGAAGAAAGAGGTGTGTATGGACTTAAAGCAGGGGATTGCAAATTAGATATAAGTAGGGTGAAATTTTAATGGGGGTAAAAAGAGGGAATAGGGAAAATCTAAAGCAGGAATAGCATAAGAGAAACAGGCCAACAAAAGGGGAAAGTGAGGAAGAGAGCATTGTCATAAAGGTAAAGTTGAGATAGAGTAAAATGGTGCTAAAGGAAAAATGAAAATAGAATTTAGAACACTAATCCCAGAGTGAAATAAAGAGAAAATAAAATTACACTTAAAAAAAAAAAGATAAAATAGTAGTAGTAATAATACTGATTAAAAATAAAAGTGTAATAAAAAGATAAAATTAAGTGAGGAAAAAGGCAAAAATATAAGTTTCTTAAGTAAAAGATGATAAAAATAAAAATGTGCAGTAGTGAAAGTCATTCACTTCCTCTACTGTTCTGTTAGGCATGCCTGTTTTCTAGTCAAGTCTGTATTGATGTTCCCTGTGTTCCACTGCTCTTCATTGTTGTAAGCCAGTCCTGATTTTCAAGCCATCTGTATTTCTCTGTTTCTTTTTCTTCTTCTTTTTTTAAAATATATTTTATTGATTTTTTACAGATAGGAAAGGAGAGGGATAGAGAGCCAGAAACATCGATGAAAGAGAGACATCACTAAGCTGCCTCCTGCACGCTACCTGCTGGGGATGTGCCGCAACCAACATACATGCCCTTGACCAGAATCGAACCTGGGACCTTTCAGTCCCCAGACTGACGGTCTATCCACTGAGCCAAACCGGTTTTGGCTTCTCTGGTTCTTATACTCCTTTATTTGTGTTTACACAAGAGTCAACTTGTGAATCAACCCCTGGGTGGCAGTGTTTCTGGATTGACCTCCGGATCTATAGGTCCTCTCTACCTAGTGCTTAGATTTTGTTTTCCCTGTGGCACTTAATACTGGTTTGGGGGAATGGGCTGCCCCAAAGCTGGTTCTCTCTGATCATTATTACCGCTCTGAACCCCAGGTTTCACAAAAACAATTTTCCCCTGCAATCTCCCAGAGTGTCCTCAATTGGGTCATCCTATGTATTGGGCTTAGCAATGAAAACAAGATTTAAAGAGGGGAGAAAAAAAAAAAGCCAGAGCAAGTGCTCTCCAGTGCTGCGGAGCAAATCTGTGCGGTCTTTTTTCCCCTTGGGTTCAAGCAGCCGACACACTGTTAAAATTCCTAGGCTGCCCTTTTATGCTCAGTTCAGGTATGGGCTGCTTTCTAGAGTACCCTTCTGTTAGCATCCTTGTGGATCTCCTTCCACACTCGCGGATCATGACAGTCCCATTGGCCACGGATTCTTTCTGGGTACAGACTTCCCTGTGTGTGCCTTTCTCTCTCCTGCTCGGACCACGGACCTCACCTTATCCCAGGTGAAATCTGACCTTTCTGCGAGGAGGCACAGAGCACCTCTGAATCCACATGCTCTTGCCACTTGGGATTAGTGTTCCATGGTTTGCAGTTGTTCACTGGGTGCTGGTGTTGTAGAATCTCGTATTTTCAGGCTTCTGACAGCATCCACTTTCCTCTTCAAGATGGTGCAGTCTCCGCGTCAGAGCTGGTCGCTCCGGGAGGGATCCCAGCAGCAGTGGAGGCTGCCGTTCAGGGGAACCCTGCCCTGCTATCCCCTATAGTCCCCTGGAGTATAGCTGTCCTTCAACTCACAAACAAATACTCCCCATGCGACTACATACCCTATCTTTGTTCTCTCACTCATGCACTATCTTGCAGTTTGCGTTCCTGTCGGCAGCCATCTTCCTCATTCTCTTTAAGTGACCAAATTTAGTAGTGTGTTAGTTTTCTCCAGAGAAATAGAATCAATATCTCACACACACACACACACACACACACACACACACACACACACTTTATATCTTCTATCTATGTAAAACCCTAATATGCAAAAAGACTGAACAGCAGGATGACCGGTTGCTATGATGTGCACTGATCACTAGGGGGCACATGCTCAACACAGGAGCTGCCCCCCAGCCCACAGGCCCTGACCAGAGGCAGTGGCAGGGGATGGAGCTGGTGAGCAGGTGTCACCAGGCCAGCCAAGGCAGGTGCAAGCAAGGAACCCTGATCACCCTGCCCGTTGCCCCACAGATCGGTCCTAGTGGCTGGCCAGGCCTAGAGGCCCTACCCATGCACGAATTTTGTGCACCAGGCCTCTAGTATAGTATATATTGAATTGGCTCACATGATTATGGAGGCTGAAAAGTTCCACCATCTGCCATCTGCAAGCTGGAGACACAGGTGGTATAATCTGAGCCCAGTCCAAAGGCCTTTGGACAAGGAGAGCTGATCGTGTAGATCCTAGTCTGAGGGTAGGAGAAGATGAAGTGGGATGTCTCAGCTCAAACAGTGAGGCAGGAAAAAGACAAATATCTACTTGCTCCACCTTTTGTTCTGTTCAGGTCCTCAACTGATTAGATCGGGAGTGGGTACCTTTTTTTCTGCCAAGGGCTATTTAGATATTTATAACATTATTTGAGGGCCATATAAAATTATCAGCTTAAAAATTAGCCTTTAATTAACTCACCCCTAATGCCTAGGCAGGACCAGACCAAATGATTTCTTGGGCCTTTATGGCCTACAGGCTGAATGTTCCCACTTACATCAAGTTCACCAGTTCAAAAGCTAATCTCGTCCAGAAAAATCTCTCACAGACACACCCAGAAATAATGTTTAATCTGGGCACACCATGGCCAGTCTAGTTAACACATAAAATTTAGCCTCACAATTGGCATGAAGTACATTCACATTATTGTCTGTTACTACCATCCATCTCCAGAACTTTTATAATTTAAATCTGAACTTCTGAACCCATTAAATATGAACTCCCCATTCTCTCCCCAACTGTCTGTCTGCCCCTGGCACCCATCACTCTATTTTCTGTCTCTATGAATTTGGTTATTCCAGGGCCTCCTGTAAGTGCAGTCATACAGTATTTGTCCTTTTATGACAGGCTTATTTCATTTAGCATAATGTCCTCAAGATTCATCCATGTTGTAGCATGTATCAGAATTTCATTCTTTTTTAGGCTGAATAATAAATTTCATTGTATGTATAGATCATATTTTGTTTATTCATTTTTATTATGGACAGTTGGGGTTGTTTCCACCTTTTGGCTATTGTGTATTATCATATTTTAAAATTAAATTCCCACCATCCTCTGAGTCATTCCAGTGATTCTGCAGCACTTGTGTATTAATGTGCCTGCGTGTCTGCATGAACACACATGACTTTGTGTAATTGAAGTGATGAATGCACACCTTCAGTAATAATACATGAATAGGTAAATTTTCCTGTGCATTGGATCCATTTATCCATTTCCCTCCTCAGGCTATAAATGCTCTGAGGCCAGGAACTATGTTTAATAATTACTTTTACTAGCTCCTGAGAGTTTGTTTCTGGAAGTGGTAAAAGATCTTGGTTAAGAGTGTGGGTTCTGAGGTAGGACCACATGGGTTATATCCCACTTCTATCACATACTGCTTTGTCATTGCAGACGTCACTTACCTCTTCAGCATGGTTTGTCCACATTTGAACTATGGTGATGATGGTGATAACCAACTGCATAGGCCCATTACAGAAGTGAAAAGGGATAATCCATATGTAGGGTTTAGCAGTGTCTGATACACCATAAACCCTTAAATGTTGGCCTAAGAAAAAGTTGAAATCTCAACATCCCTTTCAGAATTTGCCTCTGTTGTCCTCATAGTTTCTTTGTGAGGCAGCTGAAGAGGAAGATGATTGGATCTTCGGTGGATATGAGTCCCAGGGTCATGAGGAAAGCCATGCAGAACCAGGCAGAGTGAGAGCCCTGCTTACTGTTATTCTCTACTTTCCCCCATTGCCCTCTGTCTCCATTCACATGGTGTTTGGACTCTGAGCACCCCAGGCCCTGGGTTTTCTTTGATGGCCTGATGAGTCCTCTTCCTGCATGGGCTGCTGATTAGCAGCAGCTAAGGGAGGCCTGGAGCACCACACTGACGGGCTCCTTTAAGAGGGTGTTGTCACTTATCAGCTGCTTGGCTGCCTGTGCCTGTGGCCAGTCCTACCCCACCAGCTGAGTGAGCTGGTGAAACACAGAAGTTTTTCTTTTTTTTCTACTTAACACAAATTTCCCAAATACTTGCTGGATCCTCTCACAATTTCTTCTTAGCATCAGCTTCTAGCTTCAGCTTTCTGACCATAGGCAAGTGAGGAGAAAGTTTTGCCACGTGAGGCTAATTTTCTGCTCTGGAGAGATTTCTGCTTGAAGCAGAAGGTGGAGCTAGGCAGGTAAGTCCAAAAGCAGTCAGTCACTCCTCAAATCAGGCGAGAGGGTTTGTCGAGACTGGCACTCAGGACTGGCCTGTGTCACGGTGACCACCTACGTGACCTTGAGCAAGCTGCTCTGCTTTTTAGCCTCTGTCCTCATCAGTGAGATGAGATAATAATAGTGTTTGCCCATGGAGATGTGAGGACTCAGTGAGATAATCCCTGGAAAATGCTTAGCATAGTGTCTGGCACATATGGGGATGCTCTAAAAACGTAAGTTACTTCTATTTTTTTTGGCAAACTGCGTTTTTGCTGTGCCCAGCCATCACTTTTCTACACCTTTTCTCTTTTTTGGCAACCCTGAGTCCTCTAGGATCCCAGTGTCCTTGAATTGGTTCCTTTTCTCCGGTTGTGAAACCCACTCTTGGGAACAGGCCTCATGTTGTAGCCACATTAGATTTTAAGGGTAGGAACTTCAAGGTCATCCGGGCCAGTCCCCATCTGATACTTGTCCTTGCTGAGTGGGGCCTTTTCTTTTCTTTACCTTCTCACCTCCTTTGACAGGGAGCTCTCCACCTGCTTATATAGTTTACTCTGTGTTTGTAATGCTTTCCACTTTTAGGGAAAAAGGGAATTGAATGTTTATGGAGCCCTTTATTTGCCAAGAGCTGCTAGGCACATTCATGATCTCATTTCATTGCCCCACCAAGCCTTGGAGCTTGTTGATGGTGTTAATTCAATTTGTATAGATGAGAAAATTGAGGCACAAAAAGGTTGAGTAAATCACTAAAGGTCACATGGGAGAAGGTGATAGTGGGACTTGATTAAGCATGGACTTTGTGAAGCTATAGCAGTGTTTTCCACATGGATGCTGGTATATAGTGAGATGCTAATAGTACTGGTGCTCAGCTCCTCCACTTACTGTGTGATGGTGGGCCAGTTCCCTACCTTCTCTAAGCCTCTGTTTATTCTGAAAATGGGAATAATAGTAACATCTTATGCTGATAAAGCCATTGGCACAGTGCCTGGCATGTGGTGATATGCAGGAATGTTAGCCCTCATGTGCACTGTACTGCCAGAGTTTGACATCTGGGAGGCTCCTTCTGTCCTCTGACCACTTCTGAGTAGACCCTTGGGTATTGACATCAGGTATCATGTCCCTCTCAAAGCCCTCTCCATTTTTTACAAAATTATTTTTTTTATTGTGGTACATACACATAACATAAAATTAACCATTTTAAAGTACAACTCATTGGCATTAAGTCCATTCACTGTGTTGTAAAACCATCTCCGCTCCTTAAGTTTCATAACTTTTTCATTGCCCCTAACAGAAGGCTGCACCCTTAGACATCTCCTCCTAGCCCTCATACACCTCAGCTCCTGGCAACCACTAATCTGATATCTGTGAATTTACCTATTTTGGACAGCCTATCTAATAAAAGAATAATAGGCAAATTAACCATCACTCAGCTACACCCACAAGCCATGCCCACAATCCAATCAGGAATGAGTATGCAAATTAACCCCAACCAAGATGGCTGCAGCCATGGAGCAAGCAGGAGGGAGGCTTGGGTTTCCCTGGCGATGGAGGAAGCCAAGATTTCCACATACCCTGGAGGGCCCAGGCCTCCACTCAAGGCTGCAAAGTTTCAATGATAGAAGGTAAATAAATCCCAACAGAAATGGCTGCAGTCACAGAGTGAGCAGGAGGTTTGGCTCCACTCCAGGCTACAAAGTTTCAATTGTAGAAGATAAATAAATCCCAGATACCAGGGTCTCTGCTTGGGTCGCCAGGGAGCATGGCTGGCCTGCAAACCACCATAGGCCCTCACCCAGGCCGCCCCACGCCACAAGGGAGCCTCCACCTTGATCCAGGACACCCTTCAGGACAAACCAGCTAGCCCCACCCATGCACCAGGCCTCTATCCTATCTAATAAAAAGAGTAATATGCAGATTGACCATCACTTCAACACACAAGATGGTTGTCCCCATGTGGTCAAAGATCCTGCCCCCATGTGGACACAAGATGGCCACTACAAGATGGCCAGCAGGGGAGGACAGTTGGGAGGAACCAGGCCTGCAAGGGAGGGCAGTTATGGGCAATCAGGCCAGCATGGGAGGGCAGTTGGAAGGGCCCAAGCCTGCAAAGGAGGGCAGTTGGGGGTGATCAAGCCTTCAGGGGAGGACAGTTAGGGGTGACCAGGCCAGCAGATGAGGGGAGTTGAGGGTGACTGGGCCTGCAGGGAAGGGCAGTTGGGAGAGACCCAAGCCTGCAGGGGAGAGCAGTTGGGGGTGACCAAGCCCACAGGATAGGGCAGTTAGGGGCAAACAGGCTGGTAGGGGAGCAGTTAGGCATCAATCAGGCTGGCATGCGAGTGGTTAGGGGTGATCAGGCTGGCAGGCAGAAGTAGTTAGGGTCAATCAGGAAGGCAGGCAGGTGAGCAGTTGGGAGCCAGCAGTCCTGGATTGTGAGAGGGATGTCTGACTGCCCGTTTAGGCCCGATCCTGGTGGGATCGGGCAGTCAGACATCCCTTGAGGAGTCCCAAATTGGAGAGGGTACAGGTTGGGCTGAGGGACACCTTAAACACAGCCCTCCTCGCCCCCTGTGCACAGATTTCATGCACTGGACCTCTAATTTTGTATAAATAAAATCATACAGATATGAGACCTTTTGTTACTAGAATATTTCAGTATTTAGCATAATATCTTCAAGATCCACCCATGTTGTAGCATATATCAGTACTTCATTCCTTTTTATGACTTAAATAATATTCCATGGTGTATTTAAAAAATATATTTTATTGTTTTTTATAGAGAGTAATGGAGAGGGGTAGAGAGTTAGAAACATCAGCGAGAGAGAAACATCGATCAGCTGCCTCCTGCATGCCCCCTACTGGGGATGTGCCTGCAACCAAAGGTACATACCCCCGACCGGAACTGAACCTGGCGCCCTTCAGTTTGCAGACTGACACTCTATCCACTGAGCCAAATCGGTTTCGGCGCCATGGTGGATTTATCATATTTTGTTTATACATTCATCTGTTGATGGACATTTGGGTTGTTTCCACCTTTTGATTATTGCGAATAGATCTGTTATGAACATTCATGCACAAGTTTTTGTTTGGATACCTGTTTTCATTCTTTTGAGTATATACCTGGGTCATATGGTAATTTTATGTTTAACATTTTGAGGAATTGTCAAACTATTTCTACAGTGGCTACACTATTTTACATTCCCACTAGCAATATATGAAGGTTCCGATTTTTTTCTGTCCTTGCCAATACTTGTTATTTTCCATTTAAAAAGAATTAAAAGCAATAATGACCAGCCTGGTGAGAGTGAAGTGGTATTTCATTGTGGTTTTGATTTGCACTTTCCTGATGACAATGGCATTGAGCATTGTCCTTCAGTTTTAACATTCCGAATTTCTCTTGACCCAGGTCTCAGGTCCTGCATTATTTATTCATGCTTTTCAGAATGTGGCCTCATTTGTGTAGATCCTGTTAAAAATGCCCAGGTCCAGCACAGGCCTCCAGCTAGCTTTGGACCAGCCTGGCATGGGAGACTCCCACTGGTCAAGTTCCTGGTATACTGCTTTCCTTTATCTAGTCTTGTCTTGGTAGCATCATCCTTCTCCCTAGCTTGTGGAGCTCTGCAGGTTCCGTTTTTAATTCCTAGTGGTCGCAAATGATTCAGCCTTGTCCTGTCCACTCCTGGTTAGGCAGCTTTCTCTTTCCCCTAAGTCAGGGTATGGACAGATGCCTCCCTGAAGCCTGGCATAGAATTCTTCTTCCTCCTCTTTGGGCAGTTACTAATCTGCCAGGTTATTGCTGCCTCCAGCCCGAATGACCCCCCTTCTCCACAGGATTATTCTGAGAGCTTTGCTTCCCAGAGACCAGTAATCTCGTTCCCTCTGTGTGTGACTGGAAGGCACCGTTTTTTGCATTTCTTGGGTGGGTTTATGGTTTCAGGCCTATTTCTGACCAGGAATCAAAGACTGCCCCTCAGTGGAGGAATTTCAGGCATGAATGAGCAGATGGATGAGGTATTTTGGGGGGCAGAGATTTTTGTCTCTGTGCTCCAGAAACCACTCCACCATCTGCCTCGGTGCTAGAGACCCCACCCATCCTGGAAAATGCATGGGCTCTTTTCCTCTCTCTGGCCCTGTCCTCTGAGACCTAGGGCTTGGTCCTCAGCCAGTGACCTATCTGCATAAAGTGTTTACTTCAAAATAATGCTCAATTACATGAAAATGTGGTTGCTGCAAAAATAAAAAATAAAAAAACACACAAACAACAAAAACATAAAAGTAATAGAATAAAATGTGAGAGAGCCCATTTTCAGGTAAAACTTGACCTGGATTCTGGATTCTTTCAGGCCTTTTATTCCAAAGTTTTAATCCTCTTCCCCCAATTAACTCTCATCTAAGAGAAGCTCCAAACGAAATAACACCATCAGACTGAACTCAAACAAAATGAGTTCAGATATGCCCTCGAATCATGCTTCTTGAAAGCTGGACAGCATTTGGCTTTTTTCTCCTTAGCTGGCTCTAACTAATTCTGTTGTGTGGACTTGAATGAGGGGTAACTGGGAAGGGAAACCTGGATGAGGAGGGTGGAGGATCTCAGGGGCAGAAGATCTCAAGAATCAGATACTAAGAAAATGGATGGCAAAGGGCAGGAGAGGGAACTGCCATTATGATCATCCGCTGTCACACAAGTGTACGAGCTAGACAGTGGCCTGGTTTCCATTCCAGCTCAACACTTACTGGCTGTGTTGGTTACTGAACCTCCCTGGGCCTTTGTTTCTTTTGGAATGAAGAGTCAACTCCTCGGGTTGTTGTGAGGCGTTACAGGAAACAGTGCCTGAAGAAGGTTTGGTATAAGGGTTAGGCCCTCTGTCCCTGCTGTGTCAGGTGCAGGGTTAGTGCTTTCCTTCCTTTGCCTGTGTCAGCTCAGCGTCAACCCTGGGCCTTCCTCTTCAGCCTGTCTTTGTGAGGCTAGAGCAGAGCCAAGGCGGAGGCACTGCTAAAAATAGCAGCCTCACCACCAGCACAGGGGTGTTCAATGCATTTTTACTGTATGAATGGGTGATGGGTTGAGGCTCCCCCTTTCTCAAGATGAGAGTATAGTGGGAACAGTCACACAATTAACGGTTACTGGTCACTAACACGTTAGTATGAATTAGTGTCATAGATAGTTTTACCTGAAAGGGATCCAAGAAATGATCCTTTGTTCTACAGATGGGGAAGTTGTAAGGCTCCATCTAGGAAGGAAGAAACTTGGGAAGTGTCATGTGGCCAGTCGAGGCTGGAGTCCTGATTTTTATTGTGCCCTGTGCTTTCTGCTAGCTTCTATTTCACATAGCTGGTCCCTTACAATCCAGGTGTGCAGGGCTGACTGATGGTCATGGCCTTCTGGCTTGTTGCTTGCTCTTATTTATTATGGCCACTAGATGGCAGCAGAAAATATAAATTTCTCTCCCATGTTGATTTTTAATCAGGTCAAGACCTTTGCTCTAGGACTCTGGTTCTCAACCTTTCTAAGCCGTGACCCTTTAATACTGTTCCTCATGTTGTGGTGACCCCCAACCATAAAATTATTTTCGTTGCTACTTCATAACTAATTTTGCTACTGTTATGAATCGTAATGTAAATATCTGTATTTTCCAATGGTCTTAGGCTCTACCGCAGCGGTTCTGAACCTATGGGTCGTGACCATTGGAAAACACAGATATTTACATTACGATTCAAAACAGTAGCAAAATTACAGTTATGAAGTAGCAACGAAAATAATTTTATGGTTGGGATCACCACAACACGAGGAACTGTATTAAAGGGTTGCAGCATTAGAAAGATTGAGAACCATGCTCTAGGTGAATCAGCCATCATTTCTTGGATGGCACTGGGATTCTTAAACTTAGGATGGGTCTGAGGAAAGGCTGGGATGAAGCCAAAGCAGCCTAACATCCATTGTCTCACAATATTCATGAAAAGTGGCTGTCTCAGCTCAAACAGTCCCAGGAGGTACCTTCTCCAGAGTCCTCTATGTGCCCAGACTCTTTTAGCAGAGCTCTCACTATTAGGAAAGTCTTATTCTTTGTCCCAGCTGGGTTTTAGAGCCGTAAATGGACCAAAAGCTGAGACTCAGTGTCACTGAGGACAGTCCAGTTGCTCCCTGCGGAGTCCCCAGCTTGGCAGCCTGTGCATATACTGACAGTGCAGTGTTGGTGCTGGAAGGACAAAGGCATGAGGCCAAGGACCTGCATAGTGATGCCTAATAGCAGACATCTACAAATACTCGCTCAAGCCAGGGCAAGCTCCCATCCTCTTTCAACATTAACTCTTTGACTCCTTACGCACAGCTGGTGGTGTGTGGGGACTCGGATCCAGGCAGGCTGCTTCAGAGGCCGGATCCAGCAGAGCCCTGCACCCCTGACTGCCATCATCCTTGAGCCCTTTGCTTATCACAGGACATAGTTCTTCCTATCTCCCATGGTTTCACGTGGTCTTCCCAATGGCTCTGTGTCAGGTACTGGGGTATTCTCTTTTTACAGATGAGTAAGTTGAGGCTCAGAGAAGGTAAGAATGTGTCCAACACTTCAAAGACAGGATGCTGACTCAGTCATCATTTTTGTTTTTGCCCACAAGCTGTGGCCTCTAATTTGTAGTGAAGCAGGTGTGTGTATTGGGGGGTTGGTGGGAGTGGGAGAAGCACTCACCCCATCTCAAGGTTGGGGTGACTGTCAGGAAACCTATCCCGTTATTTTATAGTCACATCTAACACCTCTGTAAAGAGGACAGTGTTTGCAGGTGCCCTGTGGGAAGCCAAGGCCTCTAACCTGTAAGTGAACAGAGGGTCGGGGCGGTGGGGAGAGCAGATGAGATTGGGAGGTGGCCACCTGGCCACCAGCCACCACCTCCTCTCTCTGAGCATCCCACCATCGGGTCCTGAGTGGGAGGCAGGGTGGAAGGGAGGTTGGCCTGGGACAAGCCCCAGCTCACACTTGGCACTGTGGAGCTGCCAGTTGGTCTCAGCTGCCAGAACCTTCCACTGGCTGTCATGCCAGGAAGGCTTGGGCCAAGTGTTTGTGAGGGATTTTTGTTCTGGGAACCAGCTTTCTGTTGACCTTTTGAGTTACAAGTGCTTCTCTGGGCTCATCTGAAGCAAGTGGGCTTTTGTTGGACTCCCTTTACAGTTGAACCCTTCCTGGTACAGCACCTTTTCAACTCTGGGCAGCAGTGAGGATGGCTCTCCTTGTCTTCTTTCCCTCCAAGATGGGTCGTTTCGAGGTCCTGGTCTTCCACCCCCATTCAAACCCTCTCTGGGCATGGGTGTGGGGCCCATTAAGGCCATCAGCTTCGTCAGGACTGCAGCTGGTAACTGACAGGAGTGGATGGGAAGATGGGTGCTGGCCATGCCTATCCTTTCCTGGACCATCTGCTTCTGGTCACCCCAGGCCTCCCACCTCCCCTCATTGGAGGACCCACGTGTCTGCCTCTGAAGACCAGTTTCTATACCAACTCCCTACTCTCCCAGATCTCTACCTCCTGCATCCCATGGCACCCCTGGCTTCACACCTAGTGGGTTCTGCCAGTACACGCAGCCCTTGGGCACCTGACATCCACACCAGCCTGTATTTGGGCCCCAATGAAGCATTGCCCCCTGGGTTGCCAGTTCAAGGGCTTCTGCTTTCCAGCCAGACACCCACAGGACTGTGTCTCAGGCTCCAACATCCTGCTTGGCTTGTTCTCTTCGCCCCACCCCGCAGCTCCAGCTGTAGCCTCCCTGTTGTGCTCCTGGCAGTAGGCTTGCTAGGGGTAGGGGGGGCTCCTTTCCCCTTGGCCTCTTCTCTTTATATTACGTCAGCTTCCAGCCCAATACCCCTGGGGTCTAGTAAGGGAGGGCGTTTTATTAATTTTTTTTTCCAGGGGAAATAATTTCACCACTTGTCAATGGAATTCTGCATTCAGTTCTTTAGGGGTTTGACTTCTTCCAGGAATTCTATCCCAGCCTACTTGATGCTCAAGAGATGGGGCAGCTTTCTTTCCTTTAACTAGGGCCCTTGCTGGCCCTGCGGCTGGAGGACGGGAATGGGAGAACTCAGAGCTGAGCCAGGGGTTGGGCTGGGCTTCTCTTTGCTGCTGTGTGACCTCAGGTTTGGCTCTTTCTCTCTCTGGACCTGGGCTTCCCCCTCACTTGCTTAGGATTACATTTGTTATTTGCAATGCAGAGAGGGCTCTGACACAGTCTAGTTAGTGTGATTTTCCCGTTCTGCCTCACCTGTGGGCTGGCAGGTGTGGCTGGAGGCGGGAAGCTGCACACCTGTTATGGACAGAGATGCTCGTCAGTGCCCAGGAAGACCGTATTTCTGCCTGGGGAGGGGGTTGTGAAGTGCAGGGCCGAGCCAAGAAGGAAAACTAGCTTCGTCTCCCTGCTGGTTCTTATTTACTCCCTCCTGGAGTCATGACTGCTAGAAGAAGGAGCTAGGCCAGGGTGAATCCACCTCCTTTCCTTTGCTTTACTTTCCTCTATACTTCTCTCCACACCTCCTCAGGCTGCTGACCCTCAGCCTGCACATGCCTCCCCTGCAGGGGAGAACCCAGGACCGCAGCCTGGGGGTGTCCTGAGGAAGGAACTTTGGGGCCTTCCCCCTACCCTCCCTGCACAAATACCTTAGGCCCCAGCCCCCTCCCCAGGGTCCACATCTGGCCAGAGCGCTCAGTTTTCCTGGCTGTAAATTGCCTTCTGCTACCCCTTGGCATCTTCTCAGGTTTCGGCTTCATGAGCGTTTATTTCTCTTGGGGGATTCAGGGGAGGATGGCGGCCCAGTCTTTCCTTCATCTGTCTGAGACCTTAGAAAGAAATCCCTGGCAATGTTGTCAGTGACCCTTCTGTCCAAGTCTTGGGTAAACTGTGGTTTGTAGCAGGTGGCTGAGCAGGAACCAGTTTTAATTAGATTTCCCCCTCTTCTGTTCACACTTTCCCTCTTATTCTTACTCATCTGTTCACACTTTCCCTCTTATTCTTACTCATCGGAGGCCAGCTTGCCCTATGTGTCCCCTTACTATGCTGTGGGAGGGACTTTCTCCCCTCAGCCTAACATTTGTGGGACAACTTGTAGACAGTGGGACTCTTCAACCTGCTCTGCCTCACTCCCTCCTTGACATACCCACCCCTTGACAGAGTTTACAACCTCTGGGATCCATGGCACAAAACCTTCTTTAGGACTTCCCTCCAGTCCATTGGGGACTCAGATTACTGTACCCCCTCACTCCCCAAAGGTATGGGAATAGTAGATTCCAGCTGATCCCAAGTGATTTGCTCTCTACCTATTTATTAGTACTTCTTGGTTTTCTATATACCTGGGAAAGCCTTTTGTTTTGACCATGAAAGGATATCTCAGGGCAACCACTGAGACAGTCTGAGAAGGAAAATCATCAGGTATGTCCTGTAGACCAGGGCTGATGGTGATGAGGTAAGTACAGAAATAGGAAGTAAGCATTTAGAAATTATTCTAGTGATGGGCATGGCCATAACACTTTGGTGTTTCCTAGGGGAATCTTGGGGGAAGTCTTGGAATCTGGTAGTTGGAACCAAGGAAACTCTTAGGGATTTTTTTGTTGAAGCTGAAGTACTTTAAAAGGGTTAAAGCCAGTTTGGGTGTTGTTAAAATCTCCAGATGATTTGCACATATAGTAAAATGTGTGATTGTCCAGGATGAACTAGAAATAAAATGCCTGGCATTTGCCTCTGATCAGTTGAGCAATACTGCCCGTGGCACCTAAACCTACTATAGAGTCCCTAAAAGGAAACCGAGAGGGTTTCTTAGGAGAAACTGAAGAGTTTGATTTGGAATGGGAAGTTGAGAATTTGGAGTTTAATGATGAAGGGTTGAGGAAAGTGCGGGATTTCTTGGGGGAATTTGAACGAGGAAGATTTGTAGTTTGGGAAGGGAAAAGGTGGATTTGTATTGCAGGGGAATGTTAGATATTTGGGGGTTAGATGATATACTCCTTTGAGGTTCCATGGGTGATGATGACTCTAGGGAATATTGGGTTCTTGGGAAAAAACAGGGGAGAATGGGTTCAGTAGTGTGGATCAATGAAAATTGGGAGGTTTATAGAAGGCCAAAAAGAAATTGGGGTTTTATTTGGGATATCAGAAGGAAATTTGGACATGTATTGGGTAAAGACCAAGGGAGTTTAGAGTTTATTAGAGAAGGCTAAAGGGAAGTATTGGAGTTCAGTGGGAAAGGGCCATGGAAGTGTTGGGGTTCACAGTAGAGGCCAAAAGAGAGGGATTCTGTGTAGGAGGCCAGAGAGGAGCCATGAGATTCATGATGAGAACCGAGGGGCTCTGGATCTTTGCCAAAGGGGAAGTTTGGGTTTTCTATTACACAAGGTGACCTAAGTTTCCAGTCTGTATCAGCTCTCAAATATCCTGTGTCATGAGAAAGTTTTTAAAAAAATCTCTCAGCCTACCCCCTGAAAGCTTGCTCCTTGATGCCAAAACCTCCTTCCCCCAGCATCCCCAACTCTCTCAACCCAAGATCTTTGTGCCCATGCTGTGGGAGCATATGGGGTCTCTTAACTTAGGAGCCTGAAACCCCAGCTCTTTCCACTCTGACTCAAATGGCTTTTCCAGTGCATTCCCTTCGTCCCCCATCATGGCGGTGACAGATGTCCTGCCTGCCTCCGGAACATGCTGTGGTTCTGGTGTCTGCAGTTTTCCCTTTCCCCCTGCCCATCTCTGCTCCTTGGAGCCCCTCACACAGAGTGACCTCTCTGTTCTCTGGTGCCTGTGGCACTTCCTCTGGTTCTCTCATTTGCCCTCAGTTTGCATTATGGGTGGTGACAGCTGTCATATTTTGACCTGACTTTTTAGTGTGCACTTGTTTGTCCAACCACACCAAATTCAAGGCCTGGTAGCTCTGGCCTTGTGTCTTAATTGCTTGGGAAACATTAAGCCCTTGATAGAAAGGTTTTTCTCTGCATTGGAGCTCCCATCCTTAGATTTCCTCCCCCTCCTTTCCCAGCCTGGCCCAGCCCTGTTTTGTGAACCTTTCTTTTCTTTCTTTCTTTATTTTTTAAAATATATTTTATTGATTTTTTTACAGAGAGGAAGGGAGAGGGATAGAGAGTTAGAAATATCGATGAGAGAGACATCGATCAACTTCCTCTTGCACGCCCTCTACTGGGTATGTGCCCGCAACCAGGATACATGTCCTTGACCGGAATCGAACCTGGGGACCTTTCAGTCCACAGGCCGACGCTCTATCCACTGAGCCAAACCAGTTTCGGCTTTTGTGGACCTTTCAGGGTAGTTGTTGCCATCCCCCCTTTCAGGGACAGCTCCACATCAGAACAAGTCACCTCCTCTGAGTGAGCAGCTTCCTATAGCTTGGATACAAGGACCCTACTCCACTTTGCTCACCAGTGGACTTCTGAAAAGTCAGTCTCTTGGAAAAACTCCTAGCTTCTCTTCTTGAGACCAGTAAATGTGCTGATATTTTCCACCATGCCCGATGTGCACTTCCTACATCTGACCCTTCCCACGTGTCGAACAGATGAACTGCAAGATTAGGTGCCATAGTATGCTAACTGCTTACCACGAATCTGTGCTCATATGGATCCTGTGTGTTAGGGGATGTGTGTTGAGGAACTTGCCCAACATTACACACATTTTAGAGGCTGAGAGTTGGATAGCTTCTTGGTGGTCGCTGCTAGGTCTGGACACCCTGCTGGGGAGCCTGCTGCTTGCCAATCCCTGCCCTGCCCTTAATTTTGGAGCACCTATGGGGCACCCCTTCCACTCACTGACACCACCCTCTATTCCTGACAGCTGAGTTTCCCCTTCCTCTGACTTTCTTGGGAACCGGATTTGGTTCAAATTGGTCTTCTCAGTATGGACCGGCCCCTTCTCTGCTTCTGACTTCTTCCCTTCGATGAGAAGGGCTGAGACAGTTCCCAGGCTGGTCCTAGCTGTAGGAGAAGGGCTGTGGGATGAAAGTCGATATGTAAATGTAAGGCGATGATTATTTATTTGACAGGGACAGCTGCCTGTGGTAAAGAATGCAATCTAGTAATCCTTTTGTGAAAATTGGATCCGAGGCTCAGCATGCTGCCTGAAACAGCAAAAGGCCATTTCCCGCTTCCCCGCCCCTCACCCCACCATGCTCTCTTACACACTTTTTGCCATTCTTCCATCCTTGTACTCATGTGCTCTGTAGCATGTACATGTGTAGTGTACACATGGCATACAACGTCTTTTTTTTTTTGACTTCTCACATAACCATACTACAACTATCAAAACCAAGCATTTAACATTGGTGTAACATTATTAACCAAATTGTAGACTTTATTTGGATATTTCCACTAATGTCCTTTTTCTGTGCCAATATCCTACATTGCATTTTTCATGTCTCTTTAGGCTTCTCTAACTTGTGACAGTTCCTTAGTTTTCCTTCTTTCATGATGTTGGCAATATTAAAGAGTACCAGTCAGCTGCTTTGTAGAATGTCCTTCACTTTCGGTTTGGCCAATGTTTTCTCATGTTGAGAGTGAGGTTATGCACTTTTGGCAAGAATATCACAGATGCAATGCTGCGTCTTTCTCAATGCCCCTTCTCTAATATGTCTTATTTTGCCAGAATGCTATGGTTTTATTAACACAAATACAATGTGTGCACAAGCTGTCTATTCATTTTCCTAACTGTGCAGCCTGGCATTGGGATCGGTGACTCTGATGGCCAGCTGAGCTGTTCTTTCCACAGTGGTTTTGCAGGACTTTGAGGAGACGTTGTGAGTAATCTCAGCACAGTGAGATTCAGCAGCACATCAAGCTCCTGGATGTGTGGACCAAGAACTTCTGAAAGCCACTGGACAGCATGTGCTTTGTTTTCTTTTGCTTCTTTAACCAAAGCTGGGCATCAAGAGCTGGCCCTCAAATCTTCTGCATGTCATATTGTCACTGCCTCTGGGTTTCTACCAGTTACACTTAATTTTGACATATTGGTCTGATTGGTACTAAGATAAACCTATGCCCTTCTGACATGGTTTCATCTTTTTTTGAGTACTTCCTTATTTTTTGGCATCACAAGATACTCTAGAGTCCAGTGGTTCTCAACCTTTTTAGTGCCGGGACCCTTTAATATAGTTCCTCATGTTGTGGTGACCCCCAACCATAAAGTTATATTTGTCATTGCTTCAATGTCCTTGTAGAGAATATAGCTAGGAAACCTATGTATGCCAATACATGCGCGCACACATACCTTTACTTATTTCTGTTTTCCTGTATTTATTTACCTATATTAAATTACCTGTATTACATGTAAATATATTTTTATTGGTTTCAGAGAGGAAGGGAGAGGGAGATATAGAAACATCAATAATGAGAGAGAATCATTGACTGGCAGCCTCCTGCAGCCCCCCTGCTGAGGATCAAGTCTGCAACTCGGGCATGTGCCCTTGACTGGAATCGAACCCAGGACTCTTCAGTCCACAGGCCAACACTCTATCCACTGAGCTAAACCAACCAGGACTACCTGCATTTATACTTAAAAAAAATCATGAGTTTGTACTGATTTTCATTTACTTTGAATTTGGCAGTTTGTGGATTAGAAGGAACCTGGGAAATAAAATTCAAATTCTCCCCTCACAGAGAACAGTCATTGAGAGGGTTCTCATTCTGGCTGAGGTTACCTGGCCAGTCAGAGGTGGATTTGGGTCTAGAACATAAGACTTTTGATGTATTGGTCTGACTGATACCAGGCGAACTTTTTGGTCTTCTTTTTGATGATCTCAGGCTTCAGAAGGGGTCTGAGGGTGGGCATGGTGCTGAGTAGGAGATAGCATTACCACCTCAGGATGTCTCCCCATGGTGGTCAGCATCTCTGACTCTAAGGGCATCTTTTGGCAATAGGTGGACATACTGGGTTGAATAGTGTTTTCCCTCACTCCCAAAGTCACATCTACCCAGAACTTGTGAATCTCTTTACTTGGAGATAGGGTCTTTGCAGATATAATCAGATTAAAATGAGAGACGTGTCCTAACCTGATGACTGATATCCTTATAAAAGGGAAATCTGGACACAGAAACACATTAAGAACACCACCCATGTGATGATGGAGACAGAGATGGGAGTGGTGCTGCTACAAACCAAGGAACATCAGGATTACTAGCACCTACCAGAAGTAAGGAAGAGGCAAGGAAGGATTCTCCCCTAGAGCCTTTGGAGGGATCATAGCCCTGCTAATGCCTTGTGAATGCCTTGATTTCAGACTTTAGTCTCCAGAACGTGAGACAATAAATTTCTGTTGTTTTAAGCCACCCATTTTGTGATACTTTGTTACGACAACTCCAGGAAAGTAATGCAGTAGAGTTTCTAATGAGTGTTGCTCTCCATCCTTTGCACAGATGTGGACAGCTCCTGCCAGGCTCCTCATTAGTTGATTCTTCTCTTTCTTTCTTGAATGGCCCTAGGCTAGAGCTATAACCAGGGAGGTAAAAGCAGAGGTTTTACTAGCATGTTAGCCATAGTTAGGACTCCACTTCAGTGAAGTTTGTGTTTTGGCTTAATTAGAATCCAAAGGGCTTGGATTTGAAAAATAGCTAGTGATGATACTTGTGTCTTTCCCCTGTTCCCCAAAACCTTTAGATTACAAGGATAATCTGATTGTCAAATTGTGTTTCTTAGCGTTTAAGTTGTCTTTCTTTGCTTCCTTGCTCAGGGTCATCTCCTAGAAAATCCTTGTTTTCATGCATCAAGTTCATCCTGCAGGCTCCTTTACTCCCCCCACCCCAGGTGACATAGTGCACATCCAGCAGCCTTGAACATCCTTGGTGGATGGCCTGTGTGTTCACTACTTAGACAGTGAGGTCCTCCAATAGGGACCAGGCTTACCCTGTGCTCAGTAGCCACAATTCGCATTCGCCTTTAGATTCTTGAGATCACACCCATTTTTCAGCGCCAGCTCAAGGATTTCTCCTGTCATGTCCTTCTTACCTGTGCCAGTCCGTGGTGCCTTTGCCCTGTATTCTTCATTTGGCAGTGCTCTCATTTGTGAAATTAACCTTTGTATGTGAACTTGTTTTGACTAACCGACTTGAGAGCATTTCAAGGGCAGAGACCTACTGTACCTAGAAAGTGCCCAACTGGGGTTTGCTATGGATTTTTTTTTTTTTTATATCTGGGGGAAGAAATATTCCCATCTCAGTGCACCTTGCTGAGTTTGGGCTGAAGATTCCTAACTACTTCTGGGGAAACTGAGTCCTATAGAAAAAAAAGCATTCCACCCTTGAATCTTAATAGCACATACACAGCAAGGTGAGGAAGGGTAAGGACCAGGTGTCCGTAGCTTCCCATTGCTCTCTCTGCCAAGATCATCCTGTCCTCTCTTTCCTCATTTTTCTGTCCAGATGGCTGGGAAGGCCTGGCTGGCATCAGCCAAGGTGATGTATGACCACATGGGGCTCAGAGCAGAGAGGCCTAGGACCGTTAGGGGTGTCAGGCTGGGAAATCGGAAATTAAAGGCCTGGCACCATAGCCAGCAAAACCTCCCCCAGTACAATGTTCTGAATCACCTGGGGTGGGTTTCATCAACATGGGCACAGGAGAAGGAAGGGCTCTTGGCAGGTTGGAGAGACAGATGGGCTGCAGGCCCTGGGCCTGGTTCTGTGACCGAGCTACAAGGCACTTGGGGCTTGGCACTGAGCTTCTATTATCAAGCTTCTGCTGGCATTGTTATGAGGAACTTTATCCATTTTGAAGTTGTAGCCAGGGAAGCCAGTTCCTCTCTTAATTCTCAGCCTCCTCATCTGTGAAATGAGCAGACTGCACCAGATGACTTCGAGGTCTCTAGGTCTGATGTGGCCTAGATTCATAACCTGTGGTCACCAGGAGAGTGGTGATGGGGTTGTGGATGATGGAAGAGGGGAAGACAGGGCCCAGGATGTTGGTCTATTGGAGGAGGATGGCTTCTCCGACGTATCAGAGCCCTCAGGTAGCTGAGCTGGCCCAGAGGGCAGGAAGGTGTCTTGGAAATAATAGAGATTCTGGGCTCTCTCTCAGGCCAGAAACTCAAAAGCTCTGGGTTTTGAATTTGTCTTATGTGTTTGGAGAATTCCCTGGGGGAGGGGTGTGGCATTGCCTGTCTTTTCTGTTCCATTGCCCATGGACCTGTGGCCTCTGAGAGGGTGATAGATTGTAAGTTTTGGAATCAGACTTCTCTGGGTTTGTGTTCAGACTGTAAATCTTACCAGTTTGCAGCAGTCGTTTACCTTCTCTGAGCCTTACTTTCCTCATCTGGAAAATGGATTAACTATACTTACCTTGTAGCACTTTTTAAAAATCAAATGGGAAAATGTAAGTAAAGTATCTTGGTGGTGCCTTGAATATAGTAGGTGCTTGATTAAAACCAGCTTTCTCACCTCCCTCTGGGTTTGCAGCCTGATATTTTTGAGTCTGG
Source organism: Lasiurus cinereus (assembly GCA_011751065.1). Classification (NCBI taxonomy): domain Eukaryota; kingdom Metazoa; phylum Chordata; class Mammalia; order Chiroptera; family Vespertilionidae; genus Lasiurus; species Lasiurus cinereus. The sequence goes on along the minus strand of JAAGEH010000011.1, from coordinate 108,047 downwards.
GATGGAGGCAGAGGAGCCTGGCCTTCTGTAGGTTATACTTTAGCTGAGGTGGGCAGCAGGAGGGTAGCTCTGCTCCCTTCTCTGGGACAAGATCCTGGAGTTTACCAGGGGCTAGAGAGAATAACAAGCATCCTATGAATCCCAAAAATGAAGCATAGTGTGACAGCTGCTGGCTGCATCCTGCCGAGTGTTAGGTCTAACAAGACCCTCACTGAGGTGCTTAGCTTGAGCTGGTGGGTCTGCTAGAGCCATCTTCTTGGTGGTGTCTCTCCTGAAGCAATGGGAAATGGACCCTCCTCCTCCAGGATGACTCTCCCCTCACTCCTTGTCCCCTTCCAGATTCAGTCTGAGCCACCTGTGGTCTATTCTGCCCCTGAAGAGTACATCTTCTAGTCCAGTGGTTGCCAACCTTTCGGACCTCACGGACCACAAGTGGTCTGCGGACTATGGGTTGGTGACTGCTGTTCTAGACCAGTGCTGCGATGATGGAGAGTTCTAGTTTGCACTATCCAATGCAGTAGTCACTAGTTGCATGTAGCTATTGAGCATTTAAAATATGACTAATCCACCTGAGGAACTGCATTTTTAATTTTATTCCTTTTTTGCTAGTTAAAATAAAATTTAAGTGGCCACCTGTTGCTATTGGCTGCCATATTGGACAATACTGTTCTACACCACTGGTTTTCACGTGCAGTGTAGCCACACACTGCTGGGTCATCTTTGGTGCAAGGTAAGAAATCAATGGACTGTGTGATTGGTTTGCAGGTATGTTGAGGACATGGTTTGTCAGATAAAGAGCTGGCCCCTGGGAGTCTGGTCTGGGCAAGTTTGGAGATTGAGTATAAGGTCTGGATAGGAGAATATGAAGGGAGAAATCTTAAGGGGCCTCATTTACCTGGGAGACACTGCAGAAGCAGTATCTGCATTTTTTTCTATGAAAATGTACATTTACTTAGTAAAAGGCATATCTTACTACAAACTGTATCAATTTTGAATGCCTGTGTTTACACACTGGAAAATTAAATGAAAGGTTGTCTGGCTTTGTTGGTAGGACTCTGAACCCCGATTAGATATATAGCTCCCCGATGGATTAGTTTCCCACATCCTAGGGTTCCATTATGGATTTGCAAAGAGAATGACAGCACTTGGAAAATCCCAGGCCTAATCATAGCATAGTGAAGTGTCTTTTGGAAGGTACATTACTAAGCAATTAGGACCCATTTAATAAATTACCCCTTAGGGAACATTTTGAACCCTAGTGATCTGAAGAGGTTAATGTACCTCTCACAACTGTGTGCTACTCACCTCAGGGAATGTATTTGAACAGCCATTCTCCTTAGAGGAAAGGGAATAAGGGGATCCATTTCATGAGTAGATTTTGTAAGAGCTGGAGGAGATGTGAGAGACCATCTAGCCTAGCATGCTGATTTTACAGGTGAAAAAATTGATACCCACAAACATCAGTACCATCATGGAACAGGAACTGGTTCCACCCCTTCTAATCTAGGAACTACCCTGTAAAGCATATGTTACCATCTTCATTCTATAGTCAGAGTAACCAGAAATCAAAGTCATGAAACTTTTTAGTGGAATCAAGATTGATCCCAAGTCTCTCAAGAGTCACAAATTGCCCGGTTTGACTCAAGGATTGAGAGTCAACCTATGAACCCAGGAGGTTCGATTCCCAGTTAGGGCACATGCCTGGGTTGTGGATTCTATCCCCAGTAGGGAACATGCAGGAAGCAGCTGATCAATGATTCTCTCTCATCATTGATGTTTTTTTTTCTCTCTCTCTCTCTTCCTTACTTCTCTTTAAAATCAATAAAAACATGTGTGTTTTTTAAAAGAGTCACAAGCTTAATTTGTGACAAAACTCATGTCTGCTGACCATCAGGCCAACACTCTTCACTGCAGATCATGGCATTGCCTTCACAATGTGGGGCTGGGGATCAGAACTCCTTTGTCCAGCACCCATGGCCTGTGGGAGGCCAGTAGTGATGGTGATGGTGGTGGGGAGGGGGTGTGGAATGTTTCACGGAGCATGGCTGAGCAGTGTGGGGCTGCCTTCTCAAGGGCCTGCAACCACAGGGCCTGCAACCACACCACTGAGTGACCTTGCTATTTGTGGAATCTAGACACTTGCCCCTCTGATGACCAGAAGGGTTAGGGAGCAAGGTCAGAGGGGAGCTGAAGGCTCACATTACAGTCCTGAAAGAGAAGTGCACAGAGGAGACCTGTCTCTCTCCTTCCTCTCCAGCTCTGGCTGGGACTCTGCCCAGGCGGGGGAGGGGCCCTCTCTCTGTCCAGCTGTTGTCCACCTCCCTCCCCTCACAGCTGCAGCTGTTCAGCTCCATCAGTTTCAGCCAAGACTGGGTGAAAAGAGGGGGGTGAGGGAAGAGAAGGCCTCTTGGGTGTGTTAGCCAGGTGACTTTGGTTTCTGACTCTAAGAGGTGTCTCCCATTGCTGAGAGAGGAGGCTCAGGGTGTCTGTCCCAGCTTTTGGGTAATTGGTGAGGTGTGGGTAGCTTAGCTTTCAGACTCTCAGCATTAGTTCCTCCAGATAGACTACTCTTTTATTGAAAATAATAGGAATATTTAAATTTTTTTTTTCATATTATCTTGGGACTCAAACTCTTCTCTTTTCCTTTGCTTGGCACTTTTTAGCTTTGCTGCAATTTTCATGAATGAATAAATACATGGCCTTTCACAATCTCTAGGACAGGGAGATGGGCACAGGTGTGAGAGGAAGGGGATGAGGTCTCTGTTCCTTCTAGCCAGATGATTTGACATTGTTGAGACTTTGTGTTTGGGGTTTAGACTTGAGGTATATGAGCTGTCAAAGAACAACTGTGTCTTGTCCTCCATGACTGGGCAGGGGACATAGAGATATCAGTCCTGGCATCAGCATCGACTGCAGTCACACTGGTGCCTGGTCTTGTTCTCTCTTTCTCCCCCCCAGAAATCTAGGTGAGGCCCCAAAGGCTCTAATACCTGCCTTCTTCAGGAACCAAAGGGAGAGGTATAAAAAGGAATTAGTACTTTTTCTTGGACAGACCTCAGTTTGCCAACTTACAGAATGGGGAGAAGCATTGTTACCGTGTTTCAATCTAATAAGCAATAGCATCACAGCATAAAAATTGATTTGAGCCCTTTGGAAAAGAGGCCTTAGGAGAGAGTCACTTGTTTTTATTTCTTAGCTTCATCCGTTCCCAGTGTATAACTAAATGGATATAAGCCAAGTAATATACATTTATGATACTAGACTGCTTTGGATTAGGGATATTTGGGAAGCTTTTTAATAATTCAGACTCCTGGGCCCCCAGCCCAGATCTTCAGTCTGAAATTCTGGGAGTGGGGCAGGAATCTGTATAGTGAAAAAATTTCCAGATTATTTTAATGCACAATTAGGTTTGGAGAGGTCCAAATCTTCTACTTTTGAGGAGAAATCTGGTGAGCAAATACTCACAAGTGTTTTCTTCTGAGGCACACCTTAACTTTGAGGAGTGTTTGTTCATGCATTTATTCATTGATTCATTTATTTAGCTAGCAGACATTGAGTGAGTGTCTGATGTGCCAGATGCAGCTCTAGGCAGAGGGCTGCAGGCAGAATTTGATAGAGTGTTCTGCCCTCAAGAAGTGCATGGTCTGAGGGGGAGACAGATAAGAACACCATCACAGAGGGCAGTGGTGCCTAGAGAGACTAAGGAACTTGACTAAGGTCACCCAGTGAACTGTTTTGTTGTTATTGAACAAGAGCCTGGGCTGAAGAGGGCTTACTTTTGGAAAAACTGCATCAAGAACCCCCAAATGAGCTTGGTATATCTGGACTCTGGAGGTGCACACAGATGTGGCATCAGTTTTGATTTTAGTCATATGACAGGGTGACTCGCAGATTTGCAGATTTCTTATCTGCAATAGTATTAGGATAATATACTCACTTTGCTGCAGGTTGTTAGGATTAGAGATATATGCTTGGTCCATGCTAACTGCTTAATTAATGCTAGTTTTTCTTCTTCACCATTTAATTTTATCTCATAAGTGAGGACAGCATGTTTTTTTGGTCTCAATTTTTTGAGCTCTCCTAGTTGGAGGTTGCCTTAAGGTAATTCCCACTTTAGAGTTGATTTCAAGGTGCCAAGTTCCAGGCACTGCAGGAGAACATTCACTGCCCTTCCTCACCCTGGATCTGGCCTGGCCTTGGGGAGTCCAGCCCCCTCTTGTTCCTTTTAACTCAATACTCCCTGCACAGCCCCATTCAAATCGCTGGAGCACTCTGAATGCCTTATTTCTCAGTCAGGCTTCTTTATCCAAGCCTTTGTCCTTCCGCTCACTCCACATTAAACTCTTGTCAACATTTTTTCCCAATGAAGTTCTTCCTCCCCCGGCACAGTCCCCAGTCTCCAGCTGGCTTCCCTAGCCAGGGACACAATTGGATTGCAATTGCGAGCACTTCCTGGAGATCAGGTCTCTGGAGAGCTATAACAGTCCAGGAGTGTTTCTGGCCACCTATTCCTGTGGTTAGTGGAGGCTGTGCGTCCAGCACACACCCTCATACCCGCAGAGCTGGAGAGCGTGCATGCGCACTGAAGCTTTCAGGGAGGCCGGCCTTTGTATTGCATTACCTAGTCACTAGTTTCTGGCTGCCAGTTTGAATTTCTTAAGCGGATTTGCTGATTACAGGCTCTGGAGGGGTCTCCTTCCACTCCCCCTCTGTACATAATTGGGCATGGAGCCCTTGTGGGGTGGATTTGGGTAATGGCTAGGCTGCATTCCTTCCATTCTTTTCTCACAGGAAAAAGTGCCTGGAAATAACCCTCTGGTAGGGATTGCTTACAGGAGGAGGGGCCAGCTTTAGCGTCAGCCTTCACATTTGGTCCCTCTAGGCCCTTTCTAGCCCTTCCCTACCATTTCCCCTCTAGGCAGATGCTACCAGCTGGGTAGGCGTGGGGGTTGCAAATGCCCTTCAATGGGTTTAAGGACCTGACTAGCTGGGCCACCTGCTTCCTACCCTTCTAGTTTGGATTGTGGCCCCATTCCTGGGGACTTCCTCCATAACCACAAATGCTAGGTAGAATAAGGTAGCAATAAATAAAATTTCTTTCCCTCCCTCCCTTTCCTCCCTTTCCTCCCTCCCTCCCTCCCTCCCACCCTCTCTTCCTCTTTTCCTTCCTTCCTTCCTTCCTTCCTCCCTTCCTTCCTTCCTTCTTTCCTTCCTTCCTTCCTTCCTTCCTTCCTTCCTTCCTTCCTTCCTTCCTTCCTTCCTTCCTTCCACCAAAGCCAGTTTTGGGAATTGAAAAGTAAAAGACCAACAATTGAGTATAAGTGAATTTCCCTGCAAATGGGATGCCCTGCTGGATTTGGATATGATTCAAAGTAGGGAATCTCTCCCCGGGGAGTCTGTTCCAATTGGAAAGTGGATTTAAGAAAGTTTCTCTTTTTGTTTTCCAAGGCACCAGCTCTCTCTCACAGTTTAAAAAAGGCAGCTGCCACCTAATGCCCCTCACCACCTGGCCATCAGGAGGCCACTGCAAGATCAGGTCTTCTGGTTGTCCACATGGCCTACTCAGCTCCTCCCTTGCCTGCTCAGGCTTCACCGTAGTGTTTGGCCTGATGCCATGGTGGCCCCCTCCTTTTAGAAGGTGCTTCAGTGGTCATCCTGTCCTTTGACACTCCTGCCTCCCTCGATGAGCAGCCTTTTCCCTGGACCTTGCACCTAACTCTCCACAATGGACACAATGAGATGTGAATTGAAAAGATAGGGCTGTGCTCTGGCCAGTGTGGCTCAGTTGGTTGGAGTATAGTCTCATATACCAAAAGGTTGTGGGTTTGATCCCGGTTGGGGCACATATGGAAGGAAACCAGTCAGTAGATGTTTCTCTCTCTCTCCTTTCCCATCTCTAAACTTAGTAGGCATATCCTCAGTTGAGGATTAAAAAAAAAAAAAAAGATAGGGCTAGTGTGACAATCTCTAGCCTGGAGACCCTCACAACTTTCTCACACGCATCAGAAAATAGGGACTTGGAGACAATTGCACACGGGCACACTCGAGTGACAAGAGTAGTGAATTGCCACACACATGAAGGGTGGGGCGTAGGTGGGCATGAAGTATCTGCTCAGTGAGGAGTGCTGAATTTCCCTTTGCAGTGTGTGCGTGTTGAGGAAGGGGGTGATGCAGGCTGAGCCTTCTTGCAAGCTGATTTGTGACAAAACTTTTATTTTATACCTATCCCCTATGGGACTCCAAGAAGGCTCTGAGCAAAGGAGACCTTTCCTACTTACCTTTCATCAATATCTGGTTTGGGATTGTGCTAGCTTATTTTAGAGTCAGGAGTAGGCTAGACCCTTAAAGAAAAATACCTTTAGTATAAATAGTGTTGTACTATGAGAGTATAAATCAACAGAATAGGGAAAAAAGGATGCCTCACAAACCTCCCATCATGACAAATCAACTTTCCATTTTCTATGATGCTTTCAGTTTATATTTACTTACAAACATGATGTCTACATGCTCATTGTCATAATGTAGATAGAATTTTGCATTCTATTTGCTTTATTTAATATTCTACCACAGCTACATAATAATTACAATTAGACTTTTAAATGTCTACACAGTAATTCTTTTTTAAAATATTTTTTATTGCTTAAAGTATTACATGTAGTAGTACATATATCTCCTTTATTTCCCCACTTGACCTTCCCCCAGCCTCCCTTACCTCCTGTTGCAGGCCCTCATCCCATCCCCCCAGTGTCTTGTATAAAATTTGTTGTGCTTATGTGCATGTATACAAGTCCTTTGGTTGATCTCTTTCCCCTCCTCCCCAACACTCCCCTGCTTCCTCACTGTAATTTGACAGTCTGTTTGGTGCTTTATTGCCTCAGTATTTATCTTTTTGTTTATCAGGTTATAATGTTCTTAATTTCCATAAATGAGTGAGATCATATGTATAATTCTTGGTACTTATTGATTTTCCCATTGTTGAACTTTTAGCTTGTTCACACTTTTTAAACTTACCTTACAGATATGTGTATTTATATGTGTGTGTGTATATACATAGTATATGTGTGTTTATGTGTGTCTTTCTTTTTTTTTTCTTTCCCATTTGCATTATTTTGATAAGATGAGATAAGAAGCCGAGCATTCTTCCTAGAAAATGGGAGATCTCATTCTGGGTTGTTAAATACCAGCCAGAACTCAGGTGCCTGAGAACAGCCTCAGGATTAGCTCAGATCTCAGTCTAAGTCTGTCCTTACAAACTATCTGGGAATGAGTTAGGCAGCAGAGTCCCTGTTTTAAAGACTGGTAACTACATTTTTGTTGTGGTGCAAGCTCTGAATTCTGTTGGCCTGTATATGTAGATTTTGACTGGTTTAATTCATTCATTGATTCCCAAGGTGCACTTCCTTCATCTGACTCCATTCAAAGCAAGAGAAATAGATCTGGCTCTTACCCTCAGGGATTTTGTGGTCTGAAATGATCACAGATTCACCTGTTCAATTAGACTTTAATGCAAAGCTGCAAACTCAGATGAGTAAAATGGGTCAGGGTGGTGGGTCTGTAACAAATTGAAGACCATGTATTCGATCTGTAAACCTATCTCCTGTTTAGGACCAGCTGATTGTTGCCACACCACAATGAGCCTGGTATTGCTAGACATTCCATTTTTCACGAGGGAAGCTTGAATTTCTGATTTTTGGGTAAAAACTCCAGATTTTTAATTGTTGGTGACTAATTAAAAAAATGTAAAATGTGGTGGAGACCAAACAAAGCATATCGGTGGTTTGTGACCTTTGCTGTATGTGTAACGAGCAATTGTTATGCTGGGCATTTTGGGGTGTTGAAGAAACATAGAATTATAAAGGTGAAAAAAATTATTGGGCAAGGCAGCAACTTGCACGATTACAACATGAAGCATTATGTGATTGGTGACACAAATGTGACAGCAGACAAGTTTCTCTGAAAATGCTCGGGCAGGGATAGTTGGTTCTGTTCTGAGGATCAGGAAGTCACCATCAGAAGGCCACTCCTGCAGTAAGAACTAACTGAGACATTGTGAAGTACTTAGTCTCTGTACACCCTCCCAGTCAGCCCGGAGACGGGGGTATCTGTGTCTATCTGTCTCAAGCAAGAGACCACATCGTCTTTTCTAGTTCCTCTGGCAAATCTTTTGAGAGGAACTAGGCCTCGGATGAGAGAGGGCTTGAAGCATAAAGTCAGAACTGGGAAAATTGCCTAGGTGGGTGCTGAGTAAATGGTCTTTCCTCCATTTTCCCATCCGTGCAGTGAAGAAAATTGTCTCTCATGGGCACTTAGCAAGTATTTATTGTAGGAACATTGGAGGCAGAGTTGCTAGGCCCCACCCTCTCCCTCGTATCTGCTCTGAGAGCTGTGGAGGAGGTGAAGGTGCTTTGAACTCCTCAGGTAGGATGCTGACTTGAAGATGCTAGCATTCCTCCACAGTTTCCCTAGATGACAGCCAGGACATGCCAGCCTAGTGATACTTAAGAAATATGACTTGCTAGGAAAATAAACACATTGTGTTATTTATTATTTATTAAAAAACAAAGCTTTCCTCATTGGGAGGTTTCAGATCATTGACAATGTCAAGTTCAATTTTCCTCTGTTAATAACAGGTCAGTGTGCTTGTCAAGAGCATCTAGACGTTTGTCTGGGTGCAGTTTTGGCATGTGATGATTACATGAGAGGAAGGGGACATGGTATTGAAGAATTGAAATGGTGTGCGTGTCTGGACCCAACAGTACAGAACAGTGGCCTTTTGGGTACTGAGCACTACGCTAGAGGCTTTATCTATATCCTCTCATGTAATCCCCTCCAGGATTGGGGAGAATGAGGAGTAGCAGGTGGGGAACCTAGTGTTCGGAAGGGAAGGTGCTAATGGAGATACCCACTGTCTCCTGATGGGATAGACTCCCGTAGTTTAGAATCAAGGTGAGACTTGGACTTTGCTGCTAAGAGTCTAGTGAATTAACTGCGGACCGAGAGCATCCTGGACGAAGTGACAGTGGGTAAGCAGTGGTGGAAGGGATGGGATACTAGGCTGGACTAGTTGTGATGGCTTTCTGGAGGAGAAGGACCTGGAACGAGGGCCCCAGTTGAGGTGAAGGCTAGCTGACTTGAGGGCCACCACCTTTTGACCTTGAGTAACTGCATTACTGATAAGGACGATAATATCCTTGCGGTACTGAGTATGAATTCTCCCCACTGAGGAAGGTAGGGAGAGCAGATTTTATTATTTCCACATAATCACATAAGTGTGATATAGTTGTGTGTGTGTGTGTGTGTGTGTGTGTGTGTGTGTGTGTTTTGTTAATCCTCTCCCGAGGATATTTTTCCTTTTGATTGGAAGGGATGGGGAGAGACAGAGTGAGAGAAACATCGATGTGAGAGAAACACATTGATTGGTAGCCTCACACATGCTCCCAGACCATGGCCAAGAATTGAGCCTGCAACCTACGTACGTGCCCTTGACTGGAATCAAACCTGGATCCTTCAGTCCAAAGGCTGACGCTCTATCCACTGAGATAAACCAGCTAGGGCAGTGTGGTATAGTTTAAGAACAAGGATTTTGATGGTAGGCAAATGTGGGTGTAAGCATAGCTTCTGAACTTGATTATTTAGCCTCTGGACCTCAGTTTCTCCATTTGGAATGTGGGGAGACTAATACTTACTACATTAGTCTCCTTACTACATTAGGGTGTTTTATAAGGGATAAAAACTAAAATTGCCCTTGGCATATAGTAGACACTGAATAATTAATAGTAGCTGCTATTGTCAGTGCAGACTAAGAAACAGGCCTAGAGAGGTTAAGTGTCTTGCTCAAGGTCATAAAGCTGGTAAAGAAAACATCTGGGACTTGACCCAAGGCCTCCAGACTTTTTATGCTGTGTTCTTCCATTCTGTGTACCTGAGCCTTTCCTTTCCCTCCCTATTCAGGTGGACACTTGGCAGGCAGCAGGCAGGCAGGCCCCGGTGCCGTTCAGGATGCATTTATGCCTGAGTTGTAAGTTATGGGCTCTTTTTCCTGCAGTAGGTATGATTATAGGGTGCTAACAGAGCAGCACACCCTGTTAAAAAAGATTAGCAGAAATGTGCCAGGGCTTTTGTTCACCAAGCAACTCCATTGTGTTTCTCTCCTCTTCCTCACCCCTCCCTTTATCTTCTTAAAAAAAAAAATAAATAAAAAAGAAAGAAAGAAATGGAAAAGATGAAGGACTGTCAGCACCAGATCATAACGTGGGCCCCAGGAGTTGGCAGCTTTTCAGTGCCTGCAGAAATTTCCCTTCTCTTCTGCTTTCCTCAAGTCCTTGCTTTCCTAAGTCTAATTAAGATCTGTAACCAGGCCCCGCCCCCCCCCACCCCCCCCCCCCCCCAAAGCAAGGAACTTCCTGCACCCCTGTCTCTCATTGGCTCTTTTCTTTCTGCTCTGTTACCAGCCTCCCCTATCCTGTGAATGCCTCTTACAGGAATTATTAAAGTGGCCAGCCAGTCTAACGGCTGGCTGTGGGTGGAGCCAATTTTCTCCGGTACTCCTCAGGCGATGCCACAGAACCTTCAGTGACTCCCTGTTAGCTTTTCTCAGGTCCATGCTTCTAAACTTTTCATGCCAGGCTCTCCAGAATCTGACCTCAGCCTACTTTTGCTTTGTTATCCCCCACTACTTCTTGTATAAAACATATGCTTCCATTACATCAGCCAACACACTATTTCCTGAATAGGTCTGGAAATTACCTGCCTTTGGTCATGTAGTTCCTTTTCCTTGCAAAGTCCTCACCTAGGTGAAATTAAACCCATTCTTCAGGGATTGGCTGAAGTGCCAACTCTTCTGTAACTCACATCTTGCTCAGGAACATGCTCCCCTTACACCTAGCATACCACAGATATGGAATTAATGTAGAATTCGCCCATGGGTTCTCTGCTTGTCACTATGCATGTCTCTTCCAGGGCCTCCTCAGAGTTTTCCTGTCTGTCACCCTTTCCCACATGCTATGGATTGTATTTATTCCTTAATTGCACATGATTTAACTTCTTAGGCATTTTTTTTCTTAAGTGTAAAATTTCCTTTTCCATCATTATTTGTTCAGTTTATGAGTCCTAGTGGCTAAGGTAGCAGGATGGTGCAGTAGAAAGAGCACTGAATTCTTCTCCCAATGCTGCCTCTGACCAACTGTGATTTGAGGGAAGTAGCTCCTCTTCTCTGGGCCTCAGTTTCCCATTTGTAAAACAATGGGTTGGACTTTCTAATCTCTAGGATTTGTAGATGGCATTTTTAAAAAGTTGTGTTAAGATGTAATTCATATGCTATAAAATTCTCCCATTGTTCTGGGCTGAGTTGTGTGTCCTGTTCCCCAATTCACATGTTGAAGGTCCAACCCCTTGTACCTCAAAAATGTGACTGTATTTAGAAATAGAATCTTCAAAAATCTAAAGTAAGGTTAAATGAGGTCATTATGGTGGGCCCTAATCTAAGGGTCTGGTCCTTTAATAAGAAATTAGGACATAGACATGTAGAGGAAGGACCATGTGAATACACAGAGAGAAGAAGGCCATCTATAAGACCAGAAGAGAGGCCTCAGAATGAAACCAAACTGCCAATAATTCTGGACTTATAACGTATAGAATCATGAGAAGATAAATTCTGTTGTTTGAACCACTCAGTCTGTGGTACTTTGTTATGGTAGCCATACACTCATTTCATGTACAACTCAGTAGATTGGTATGTTCTCAGAGTTGTATATCACCATAATCTATTTTTTGAATATTTTATTACCCCCCAAAGAAACCCCATACCCATTAGCAGTCACTCCTCATTTCTCCCCAATCTTCTCTGCAACTCCAGTCCTGGGCAACCACTAATTTATGTTCTGTTTCTATGGACTTGTCTATTTTGGACATTTCTTATAAGTGGAATTATACAATACTAGAGGCCCGGTGCACAAAATTCTTGCATGGATAGGGTCCTTAGGCCTGGCTGGCAATCAGGGCCAATTGGAGCCTGCCCGCTGTCATCCGGGTCCTTCCTTCCTCTGCTGCTGGCTGCCAACTGGGAACTTCCTTTGTTCCACACCATCCCTGGTGGTCAGCGCACATCATAGCAAGAGATCGAACTCCTGAGGGGACAATTTGCATATTAGGCATACACACACACACACACACACACACACACACAAACACACACATATGTAGATAGGGTCTTTTGTGACTGGATTCTTTTGCTTAGCAGAATGTTTTCAGTGCTCATCTAGTTTGTAGCATATGCCAGTACTTCATTCCTTTTTATTGCTGAATAATAATTTAGTGTTTGGGCATAGCTACCTTTTGTTTGTCCATTCATCACTTGATGGACATTTGGGTTATATAAATTTTTTTGACTATTATGAATAATGCTAAAATGATGATTTGTGTACAAGTTATCATTTTTTTTTTTGTTATCTACCCAGGAGAGGAATTGCTGGGTCATGTGGTAACTCTATATTTAACTTTTTGAGTAACCACCAAACTGTTTTCTAAAACAGCTGTATCATATTATGTTCCCATTAGCAAAAATAAAGGATTCCAGTTTATCCATACCTTTGCCAACACTTGTTATTATCTGTCTTTTTGTAGCCATCCTTGTGGATATGAAATGGTATTTCATTGTGGTTTTGATTTGTATTTCTCTGAGAATGAATAATGTTGAGCATATCTGTTCATGTACTTATTTACCATTCGTATATTTTCTTTGGAGAAATTTTAACATATGTTGCCTATGTTAAATTGAGTTATTTGTCTATGTAATTGATTTGCAGGAGTTCTTTATATATTCTGGATATAAGCTCCTTATCAGATACATGATCTGCAAATATTTGTTCATATTTTATGGGTTGTCTTTGCACTTCTTTGGTGGAATCATTTGCAGCATAGAAGTTTTTAATTTTAATGAAGTCCAAGTTATCTAATTTTTCTTATATTACTTTTGGTTTTGGTGTTGCCTCTGAGAAAACATCACAAAGATTTATTCTTATGTTTTTTTCCTAAGTATTTTCTACTTTTAGCTCTTGCATTTAGGTCCATGATCCCTTGTGAATTATTTTTGTGTATGGTGTGAGGTATGGGTTCAGCTTCATTTTTGTGTGTATAGATATGTGGATGTCCAGCACCATTTATTGGAATGGATGGGATATAAAAGGTCATTTAAAGCAGCTTATCATCTGAGGAGGAATTATGGACAACAACTAGTATGGAGACTGCTTGGGGAGATTGCTCTTAGTTGTCTCTCCCTTTTTCCTGGCAACAGCACCAACACCCAGCTCCCAGCTCCTTTGACAACTTTTGTGTTGAGATTACATAATTCTGTGTTTGTTTAATTTGCTCTTCACAACTTCCAGAATGGTGTTTTATGCATCTGGATGCTAAATAATTGATTCTGGTGATAGTGGAGGTCATAAGAGGATGATTGGCTTCCATCATAGCAAGGCTGTTCCTGGCTGTGAGACCTGCTGAAACCAACAGCAGAGAAGTTGTCAACTCTCCTACTGAAGAGTTGATGGGGCCCTCGTAGGCCCTTGATTTGGGCTAGGGAGGAGATGACAGTGACAGGTAAAAGGACATTTTCAGCATTTTGGCTCATTTAATTCAATTCTGCTTTCAGGCGAGAGGAGAACCATTTTCTTTCCTATCAGCACCATTTCAACAGAGCTGATAGGACCCCTGAGTAGATTAAGGGGCATTAGTGAGACAAGTTATAGTCATACCAGGCTCTATACTACATGTTCCCCACCATGAGAGGTGAGGCAGATGTGGAGGCCCCTGGCACCCTGCTGGGTAAGAGTACCAGTGGGAAGGCAGTGGGGATCTCAGAGGACACAGGTCTTCTATTTCCTCCTACTGTTGACATGATGGAAATGGGAGTGTCTTGCTAGTTGCTGGTAAATCTCTCAGGTAGGGCCCCAGCTTTCTTCTCCAGGCTTATTCCCATTCTCTTCCATGGTCCCTGGCTTTAATCAATTCAGACCACACCCATGCTTGTTTGTACTCTTCACCTCTACATCCCTAGCATGTGGAAACTGCCTGGTGCTACGAGTAGTTGTTGAATGAAAGGATGAATGAATGAATGAATGAATGCTTTTCCACCTTGAGCTCAATCAGTTCCTTTTACCTCATTTCCCATTGCCCATTGGCTATCTTCCAAAGCCTATCAACCATTTAAGGTTCAGCTTAAATATCTTGTCCATAAAGCCTTGCCACTCCTTTCCCCTGTAATTGAATATGATGATTTCTTCTCCTTTTAATCTTGTATTTATTATGTTTCTACCTCTATTTTGCCACTTTTCACATTCTGCCCAGCGATAAAGTATTTGTGTGTATGGCTAAACCCCAGAATTGAAACACAAGGCATGAGACAAGGAACATACTTTCTCATTTTGTATTTCACTGCCTTTCTCCTCGTTTCCATTCATCCCTCCTAGAGTGGTGTTTTACAGACATTTGCCACTCAATGAAATCTGCTTAATTACTGTGCCTAGGTTACTGATGGTTTGTGCTGGGTCTCTGCCCCCACAGGGTAGTGTTCTGCCCACAGCTTTATGCTGCCCAGAGGATTTTCCTGGGTTTCACATCCTAGAGAAGGAAGTATCTGCAAGAGACAGATGTCAGTGTGTGGCATTCCCCATCTACTGTGTATAATTTACATATCTCTGTGTAGAGAACATTACCACAAGCACATTACTAAGATATTATGCTTGACTCTTGGCAGGAAGAATTGGAGTAGATAACAACACATCAGTGGTAATCCCTTGCTCTGCCTTGGAGGCTACAGAAAAATCTCTGGTGTGAGCTGCTGGCTGTGGATTTTAGAGACTTACCTGCTATGTTAATGTGGTGGCTGGATTTCTTTCTCCAGTTGATTAGGCAGCTCTTCTCTGTTCTCTGCTCTTTGCAGTCCTCCCATTACTCTCCCTACTCCCCCCAGTTCTTGACCTGGAAGGTGGGCCAAGTGGGGTTAGAGGCTGCAGGGAGAGAGGGGCCACTTACAGGGCTGAGCTGCAGAGGGCCTTTGGGGAAGACTGACTGGCAGGAGACTCAGGCTCAGGTGTCCAGTCTCTAATGAAAGAACATGGGAGGAGGAGATGATAGTGACCCTCTGTACTGATGCAGGCTGTTTCCAAATGCACTTTCATATAGATTTTCATTTTTGAGTCTCACAACATCATTCCTGGGGATGTTTTTACCTGTTTTCAGACACAGAGTCTATGGAGCATACAGGAAGGTGACTTGTTCCTGAAGTTAGTAGCAGGGACGGGAGGGAAATTCACCTGTGTAGGATGTAGCATTAGTTAGGAAGCCAACCCTACCTTGCACACAGAGATCATTGGATGCATATTTGTCCAGCAAATGAATAGCGGCATCAATAAATAGTTGATTTGAGACAAAAGTTGATTTTAGTTTTCTGGAATTTACTCCCAACTCACTCCAGTCTCCTTTACTCTTTGACTCAGTTTCTTTTCTTCCCCATTGGGCTAGTCACTCTCCCTAATCCTTTCATAAGTCCTAGCCTGAAGAATGACACCCAGAGATTTCTGAATAAGGTGATGCAGAATGTTGGTCCTGTGAATCTAAGTGGCAGGTGGGCAAATACTTAACTGTAAAACCCTCATCCTTGGCTTGAAGTAGCTATGGTTAAATGAGTACAGCCCTCTTTCTTCACACCCCACTCAATCCTTGTCTACATAGTGCTTCAGGTCACCACTGCTGAAGGGCCACAGTGGCATTTAGGATGTCAAGTAGACTTTATCTCGGGAATAGTAAAAAGAGCATTCGTCTGAGGGTCAGAGGACCTAGCTTTGAACCTTGGCCTCTCCATTCGGCTTTGTGATATTGGGATAATCCCTGGACATTTGGGGCCTGGAACTTGATGGTTTCTTAGGTCCCTTATAGCTCTGAAATTCTAGGATTCCATGGTTCTCTTGGGGAGGGAGAGGCCTATCATCCGTGTGGCCTGGCCACAGAGGGGTAGGATTAACCTCCAGGGTCAGCAAGCTTACAGAGCTCAGGAAATGCCTCTCTGTGATCCATATTTGGTCCAGAGACAGGTGGTGGAGCCTGGAGGAGGGGAAGTTTGCTCACAGCCTCAAGGCTGGGGGAAGGGAGACCTAACTCAGCTGCCCTTGTTTCTGATGGATTGAAGGAGTACTCACTGCATTTAGATCTTGGCAAAGATACTGCTCCCTGTGAGTTAACTCTTCCAAGTCAAGTACTTGGCCATTAATGCATTGCGCGCTCTCTCTCTCTGATGGTGTGGGGTAAGGAGAACTGTCAGTGAGGATTTTTTTGGGAATCAAGGTTTACTCATTTTTCAGTAAATTTTTATGAGATGCCAATCCCTTGGGCAGATGCTGCTCCTTGGACTTGCATCATGGCCTCCAGCAAATGACTTCCTTTGAGCCATTATTTCCCCATGTTCTCTTGTTTGGTAGAAGGGGGTCCAGAAATATTTGAAGTGTTAGTGAACCAGTTCCTTTGTCACCACTGCAAAGCCAGGTGAAGGTCATGGAACATTTCCCCCTATTGTAAAGGACATACTGAGGCCCAGAGAGAATTTCTGGTGAAGCTGTGACTGTTGACAGTTGGCGGGAGATGCCTCTGGTGTGAGCTCTCAAGGCTGTGAGTGAGCCTCGGTCGATCCATGTGTGTATTTGTGAGGCACTGCGAGATTAGCCACTGAGCAGAGGTTTTATTTATGATGGCGCCTAGAACTCTCCGTCCGCTGCCATCAGTGGTGTTGCCGAGCTCCCAGAGGCGTCGTAAATTTCCGAGGTAATCTGTGTGTCTGCCATGTTCTGAGGCAGCCTTCTTTAGACGATCCTCAAGGAGTGAGATAGGGCTTGGACCAGGCTCAGCTTTTCCCAGGTGTGGCAGAGGCTTCATCTCACAGAGCTGGGCAAAGAAGCTTGGGGCCTGGGAGTTGGAGGGGCCTGAGTCTGTGTTGCTACATAATGCTCTACTTTGGTCACTTATAATATAACAGATATAGTAATTTGGCATTCATGGCTCCTCTTGACTAAAATGGCAAGACATGGAATTTTAATAATATCCAAGCAGTATTAAGTAGTATAAGCCTAATGTAGATTGTAATTTTTAAAATTAACTTAAATTGGGTGAATATTTACATATACATATTTAAATATATTTTTATTGATTTCAGAAAGAGAGAAGGGGAGAGAGAAATATAAACATCAATGATAAGAGAAAAATTATTGATTGGCTGCCTCTTGCACGCCCCCTACTGGGGATGGAGTCCACTACCTGGACACATGCCCTGACCAGGAATCAAATTGTGGCCTCCTTGTTCATGGCTCAATACTCAACCACTGAGCCATGCTGGCTGGGCTCTATTTTAATTTGTAACATGCTTTTCTCGAAAGCAGTCATACTGCCTTCTTTAAACCAATGTTCTATATTTTGTATTTTTCACTAATTTGTAAGTATTTCTTATTACTGATTAATGAGGTTTTACTAAGAATAGGATCAAAGCATCATACTATCTAGAGTTGGAAGGTTCCTTAGAGATTATATCACATTCTTCATTTTCTTTATTGATTAAGGTATTATATATGTGTTCTTATCCCCCCATTTCTCCCTTCTCTTCCCCCCTCACCCCTCTGGTGTCTTGTGTCCATTGGTTATGCTTATATGCAAGCATACAAATCCTTTGGTTAATATCTCTCCTTTATCACATTCTTCATTTTAGAGATGAAAAAAACACTAGTTATTGTACACACTCACAGATGATCAGTGCATTTTTTTTTTCATGAACAGCTTTGTTCCCTAATATGAAAAGGCTTCAGGGGTGAATAAATGGAGAGAATGGAAATTTTTTCTTACCTTTTATTGAAGTAAAACATACCGACATGAAAATTCACTGAACTTCGATAAAGTGAACACATTATGGGATTAGTACCCAGATTAAGAAACTGAACTTTACCAACACTTCCGAAGTTACCCCTTAAGCCCCTAGGCAAGGGCCCCAGGGAGCCCCAGAGTATAGGGAAGAGCAGCCTCAGGAGGTAGCCATCATTTCACATAAAATACCTAAAAGCCCTACAGAAGCCCCTGGTCAAACCTCAGGAGGTAGCCATCATTTCACATAAAGTACCTAAAAGCCCTACAGAAGCCCCTGGTCAAACGTAACCACTATCCTGACATCTAATAGCATAGATTCATTTTTGAACTTCACATCATTGGAATCATATAGTATGTGCTCATTTGTGTCTGGCTTCTTCCACATTTTCCCACTGAGATTCATCCATGTTGTTGTAAGTGGCTATAGTTCATAAATTTTCATTGCTGTGGTATTCCACTGTAGGGACTATATATCACATTGATTTAGCCTTTCTACTGTTGATGGACATTTTAGTAGTTTTCAGATTTTGGTTATTTTTAAATATTTCCCCTTCTATGAATATTCTGGTATACCTTTTCATTGAAACCTATTTCTGTTGGTTTATAGGAAAGAATGGAATTGCTGAATGGCATATTCTACTTCTGATGTTATTCCCAGTTTCCAACACTATTTGTGTCAGTCCATACTCCCTGCAGCGGTATGTGAGAGTTCTCTTTGGCCTGTGTTTGTCTAGGCACTTGGAATTTTCTCTTGTTATTATTTATTTATTTTTGGCTTCTTTTTCTTTTTCTTAAAAAAAAAACTTTATTGTTGGAAGTATTACATAGGTCCTCTTCCCCTCCCCCATTAACCTTTTACAGCCTGCTGCCATCCTCTTTTCCCCTCTCTCACAGGCCCTCACCACCCCATTGTCTTTCTTGTTGTTTTAGTCATTCTGATGGATGTGTAGTGATATTTCACCATGGCTTTTATTTGACATCAACATTAACCAGTGAAGTTGAGCACTAGGAATGGGATTTTGAGCATGACTGAGATTTTTAGCTCTTACATCCAGGAAGTTACTGTATGCCATTCAAGGAGGACCCAGAGAGACTCAGGCATATTTCAGGGATGAGAAGTAACCATATAGCTACTGTGTAGTATTGTTCAGCTTAAAGTAGAAGCAGCTGCAGCCCCTTGAGTTTGGGGTTTTAGCTTATGTACTTTTCCACCTGCCTTCCCCTTTGGGGGTTAGGAGAATGCTAGGTATGTAGGTGTTCAGTGAAGATGACTGCTGGGATAGTCCCAAGGTTCACCTAGAGAAGGATGATGGAGCAGACTAAGGTGGGTGTGGGAGCAAGGAGTCCATGACGGGCTAGGTTTGGGGTGTGCACAGGCTTCTCAAATGTGGGTCAAATCCAGCAGTGCTGCCTAAGTGCTGGGAGCATGGCCTCCCATGGCCTCTTCTGCAAGCTTGGGATGGCAGGGTCTATGAACTACTGGGAGATGGATGTGATTGCTGACAGGCTGAGTGATTCTGCCCCAGGGTCTCCCTGGGTGTACCTTACACTACCTGCAGAGTTCACACTTGCATTGACCACCTCCCTGGGCTCATCTACTGGCTCCTTTGGGAGATCTGGGCCCAATTCTGTGGGATCATGTCCCTTGGAGGGGATGAAGTAAGCAGAGGTTGCAGGCCTTTGTGGATGAAGGCACACCTAGGATGATTCCCTCTGTATGGCCATAGGGAGCTCCAGGGTTGAGCATCTCCAGGAGGCACCATCACATCACACATAATGTACCAAAAAGTGCTATAGAAGCCCAGGTTTGGGAGATTACACAACACCATTTATCTCAGCCTCCTGCAAGGCAGGGCTAGCGTCAGTCATCCTTGGCAAAGAACCATTCATTTGTTATTAAAATATATATATATATATATATATTACACCACCACCACCACCACCACCACCACAACAAATATATACATATGTGTTTTTTTTAAATTTATTTTTAGGGAGAGACAAAGGGAGAGAGAAACATTGATCAGCTGCCTCCTGCACACACCCTAGCGGGAATCGAGCCTGCAACCTGGGTATGTGCCCCAACCAGCCTTGAACTGGCAACCTTTCAGTGCATGGGACAACGCTCAACCAACTGAGCCACACTGGCCATGGCCATTCACTCTTTTATTACCAGAAGAAATCTTATCTCTCTACACTGCACCAACTCCTTTCAGATGCTTCAAACCTATTTAGTTGATAAGGTCTTCATAAAATTTTCTCTCTGGCCTGTTTCTTTATGCCACCTTTCAATTCAAAAACAAAAGAAGAGCCAGCATGGATGTGTTTCCAATATGTATGTGCCAGGTGCTGCAAGGGCACTGGATGAACCAGCTCTGGGCCCTGCTGGAAGCTGCTCGTCATCCAGCACACAGAGCAGAGTACATGTACACAGGTAACGAATACGGGCCAAGATACAAGAGTATCTGAGGGCCAAGAGGACAGGTGCCAAAGTAGAGGAAGAGTGTAGCTACTTTCTGTCTTTCCCTGCCCCTATTCCCTTGTGTCTCTCTTGTCTCTTTCTGTCTAGGAATCATTATTACTTACTTGTGAAATGCTCTTCACTGATGGATGTCTCAAGAAGGTGATAGGGATTGAGTAGAACTGTAGTGTGGGTGGGAAGGATTTGTTAGATCTCAGCTCTCCTCTCAGGCCAGGTCCTGTCCTTCAGGAAGCCAAGGCGACTCCCACCTTCCTTCTCTGTGTGTCTCTCTCTATCAGTAAAACACTTGATGAGCAAATGAGTAAAGATGTGATGCGTAGTCGTTGCCCAGCCGCCTCCTCTCCTGGCCAGCAGTGGGCTGGCGTGCGGATGGATGAGCTCAGGTTTGGACATGACTCAAGAGGAAGGTAGTAGAGAAATATAAGTGATCTCATGTGGTATTAAGTGGAGTGGGAACGTGAAGCGTGCATACGCTTATCTTCTTGTCATTTCTCTTCTCATTCCAGCCCCCTGGCAGCAGTATGCCTGGACGGGACTCTCTATAGAGTGTATTCAGAGAAGAGAAAACTGGCTCCATTTTCACCTGCTCATGAGTTTTCACTGACCATTCTAGCTTCTTGACTTGGAGCGTTGGAGAGGGGCGAAGTCCCTCAGCATGCAGTCTGCCTTCTCCCTCTGTAAAATGTTCTGTCTTCCCTCTTAGTGAGTAGAGAGTATTCTGTTTTAACTCCTCTGTGGTTAGGGACAGGTTGGCCTTGGCTGGGGAAAGTCTGATGGACTTTGACACTTTCTGAGAGGAGAATGTGGGAGAAGACCCTACCCTAGGAGGTCAGGCAGAGAGGGAATTTGTATGGCATGATGGAAGTACCTTTTGCCTGTAAATGAGAGCCTCTGATTTCCAGTTGTGGTTCAGATATTAATTAGTTTGATGTCCTTGGAAAAGTTCCTTATCCCCCATATCAAATGGCCATATGTATACCTGCCCTCCCTTCCACCAGAGTAGTGATGAGGACAACGTGAGTTAGTGTGACAGCCTCGGGAAGTGAAAGTGCTGTTCATAAGTAATCTATAATAATAAAAGGTAATATGCTAATTAGAGCAGACATCTTCTGGATGTCATTCCAGATGTCCTTTCTGACAGGGCTGAGGGAAGCCAGCCGGGTCCTGGGTGCCTACAAGTGGCAGGAGGAAGGAGGCAGCCCGGGTCTTGGGTGCTGGAGGGAAGCCGGTGCCGGCAGCTGGGGAAGGAAGGCCTACTCTTGCACGAATTTTCATGCATTGGGCCTCTAGTATGATATACTTGTTAATAATAAGTAAACACTCAAAGCCGTGGGGGTCAGTAATTACAGCTGGAAAGGTCTGTGGATCCCAGGGTTGGGGTCATGCAGTGCAGAGCCCGGCATCTGAGAGGTCTTTTCAGGTCCATTATCCCACTGACGGATGCTGAGGCAATGCAGGGAGTTTGGAGCACTTGATAAAGGAGGCAGTTTAAAGCAGTACTTGAAGGCGGGGAGACAATAACTATGTTAGGCACTGTGATGGGCAGGTGACTGACTTCCCATTGGCTAGAAGTAATTGTCTAGAAGTGCAGTCCTGGAGAAGGATGGAGGTGAAGGATGTGCTTAGTCCCCGGAATTAGACTAAGTCTTGAACCTGATTTGGAGGTCTCTTCTTTCCTCATTTTTTTTGGAGGCAGTTTGGTAGTGGAAGAGCTCTGATTTAAAAGTCAGAATATCTTGGGGGCACGAGATGGCCTGAGTCCCACCTCTGTCATGTTTTTGGTGCTGTGACCTTGAGCAAGCTCCTTACCTCTGTTAAGTGCCACGTTCTGCACCTGGAATTGTACTGTCTTCAGGATTGCTGTGAGGATTGAGTGAAGTGAAAGAACAGCCTGGAAATAGAAGATGCTCAATAAATGTCACTTACGTCTGAATTTCTTTTCCATCCATCTCATTTATGGTGTTTGCAAGGAATATTCCAGAGCCTTTTGACATCCACATTGATCCATGCCAGGCCTCAGAATTTTCCTTTTTTTCTGTGGATACAGACTTGGCAGTCACTCTAATTTCATACCAGTAACCTATATTCTCATGTCAGCCATAGATGTGTCCAGTTTGCACCCAAATATTATGTGGTATGGTTTTGTAAATAATATTTACATGGGGGAAAACCAGAATTTAAAAGCAACTTTTGTGTAAAAAACTTATTATTTTATGACTATTTTAAAAAAATAGTTTTATTCATTTCAGAGAGGAAGGGAAAAAAAGAGATAGAAACATCAATGATGAGAGAGAAACATCGATTGGCTGCCCCCCTGCATACCCCTCACTGGGAATCGAGCACACACCCCGGGAATGTGCCTTGACTAGGAATGGAACTGTGACCCCCGTGGTTCATAGGTTGACTATCAACCACTGAGCCATGCCAGCTGGGCTAAAAACTTCTAGAAGCAGAGATCTTTCCCACCAAAAAACAAAGTCTAATTTGTGGATCTGTGCAGCATAGAGAAATCACTGAGCCCAGCTCTGCTGCTGCTGGGAGTGGCCTTGGGCAAGTCACATGGCTCCTTCTGGCCTCAGAGTGTGTTACTTATAGAATGAGAGGGAGACATAGATCAGGTCTCCCCACCTAAGCCCCATAGGGATGTTGGGAATGATGACATGGACCCTGAATAGAGTAGAAGGACCAGTGGCACCCGCTGGGAGAATCATCAGGTAAGGTTTCATGGTCTACTGTCACATCATCACCTGTTGGCCTTGGACTCCTAGGTTATATATATTCTAAAGTCTCTCCTGTTTCTAAAGTTCTTCGACTCATAAAATCCTGGGTTTACATCTCTACTTGGATGACTAATAGACATCTTAATGTGTTGGCAAATGCACTTTTGGCCTCCCCCACTCTGTTTCCTTTATAGAACAAACAGGATCTCGCCTTTTCTTACTACTTCCACTGCTACAGCCCTGATCAGGGTCACTACCATCATCTCTCGCTTGAATTATTATAACAGCTTCCCAAGTCATATCTCTGTCACTGCCCTTGCTCATTGAGATCTTCCCTTACTATTCTGTTTAAAATAGCTGCCCTTTCCCCAACCCCTTAGTTGCTACATAGCACACCAGACATATATTTTTTACTTCTTTTTAAATTGTGTTTCTTTTTTGTTACATCCATGCCCTCAGTGTAAGCCATATGAAGGCAAGGATTTTTTTCTTTTTCTGGTTTTGTGCACGGCCCTAAACCTAGTCACTAGATCACATGACTAATGTGATCTTTAGAAACTGCTGGCAGTCTGGGAATTACTGTTCATCCTCTTGTCAAGTTTTCCTTGATGCCAGTCCCAACCCTTGGCTTTGGATATCATGGCCACTGCCCACCTGCCCACTCCAAGACTCCTATCTTTCATGTATTGTTAGTTATCCAGTCTTGTGTATGTTAGGACTGGATCTGATAGGCAAGATAACTGAGAACTTGATTTATTTTAGTTTATTTTTTACAAATATATTTCTTTATTGATTTAAGAGAGGAAGGGAGAAGAGAATCCAAGATGGCGGCATAGGTAAACACCTACACTGCTGCCTCGCACAACAATTTCAAAACTACAACTAAAAGACAGAACGGACATCATCCAGAACCACAGGAAAGCTGGCTGAGTGTAAGTTCTACAGCTAGAAGGAAAGAGAGGGGCTCACGGAGACCCAGAGGAGCTGCAAAAAGCTGAGGTACGGAGACGCACACGCGGAGAGAGCCGGTGCCAGAGTACCTGGCTGGCTTTCTCTGGCGGGAGGGAAACGGAGACTCCCAACGGCATTGAACCCCTTCTCTTACGACACTAACCCCCAGATCCAGCCGAAACTCATACGGGGGGAGTTTGGACTGTGAAAAGGGAGAAGTGCACGGAAACTTAGGGGAGTTGCAAAAGATCAGAGGGCTGGTGGCGGCGCGCACGGCACTGCGCGAAGGACAGATTGCTGATTGTGCCGCTGGCTTTCTCGAGTGGGCGGGAGACAGACCCTCCCAACTGTGCCATTTCTGACTCTACTAAGCCCCAGTTTCCGGTGAAACCCTGGGGACCTAGACTCGTGTGGTCCTGGTGCGCAGGGGAGCTGGAAAGGCAGCTGTTAGAGGCACTGCAGGCGCACAAGGACCGCTCCAGCCATTACCCAGTCACGTGAGACTCAGGGGCCGTGGAGGGCGGGGCCGACTGGAAGGCAAGGCGGTCCCTTAACCCCTGAGACTCCACCCATCCCAAGCTCAACAGAGGCTTCTGCGGCTTTGCACGCCTGGTTTCATAAGGCTGAATTCAACACAGAAGTTTCCCCGACATAGGGAAAATGCCGAGACAAGGGAAGGGAGTACAAACAGAAGAAATGGAGGAAGAAAAACGACTAGATATAGAGTTCAAAACGACGCTTATAAGGTTTTTCAAGAATATGCTAGAAAAGATGGATAAATTTATCAAGTCCCAAGAGGAGATGAAAAAGGACATACTAGAGATGCAAAAGAGCCAACTAGAGATGGTAAAGGTCCAACTAAAGATGAAAAAGGACCAACTAAAAATTAAACATTCACTGACTGAAATAAAAAATATTATACAGAGTCCTAACAGCAGACTAGAGAAAGGCAAGAATCAAGTAAAAAATTTGAAATATAAAGAAGCAGACAACATTCAACTGGAAAAGCAAGAAGAGAAAAGAATCCAAAAATGTGAACATAATGTAAGGAGACTCTGGGACAGCTTCAAGCGTACCAACATCAGAATTGTGGGGGTGCCAGAAGAAGAGAGAGAGCAAGATACTGAAAACCTATTTAAAGAAATAATGACTGAAAACTTCCCACATCTGGTAAAAGAAATAGACTTACAAGTCCAGGAAGCACACAGAACCCCATATAAAAGGAATCCAAAGAGGACCACACCAAGACACATCATAATTAAAATGCCAAGAGCAAAAGAGAAAGAGAGAATATTGAAAGCAGCAAGAGAAAAACAGTTCATTACCTACAAGGGAGCACCCATATGACTGTCAGCTGATTTCTCAACAGAAACGATGCAGGCCAGATGGGAGTGGCAAGAAATATTCAACGTGATGAATAGCAAGAACCTACAACCAAGAATAATCTATCCAGCAAAGCTATCATTCAGAATTGAAGGGCAGATAAAGAGCTTCACAGAGAAGAAAAAGCTAAAGGAGTTCATCAACTCCAAACCAGTATTATATGAAATGCTGAAAGGTACTCTTTAAGAAGAGGAAGAAGAAAAAGATTAAAGTCAAAAAATTGTGAACAACAAATACGTATCCATCAACAAGTGAATCTAAAAATTAAGTGAATTAAAAATTTGATCAACAGAATAAACTGGTGAATATACTAGAATCAGGAGCATTGAAAGGGAGTGGACTGATAATTCTCAGGGGGAAAGGGGTGAGGGGTATACAGGGAGAGACTGGACAAAAATCATACACCTATGGATGAGGTCAACGGGAGGGAGGGAAGGGTGGGAGCTGGGTGGAGGGGTGCTATGGAGGGGAAAAAAGAAAAACAAATATAACAATCTGAATAATAAAGATTTAATTTAAAAAAAAAGAGAGAGGAAGGGAGAAGGAGAGAGAGTTAGAAACATCAATGATGAGAGAGAATCACCTCCTGCACACTCCCTAATGGAGATCAAGCCTGCAACCCAGGCATGTGCCCTTGGCCAGAATCAAAATTGGGACTCTTCAGTTCACAGGCTGACTCTCTATCCATTGAGCCAAGCTAGCCAGGGCCTGAGGACTTGATCTTATACTGCCAATCATTTTTGCACAGCATAGATATAATTCTATCTAATAAAAGGGTAATATGCAAATTAACCATCACTCTGTCACAAAGATGGTGACACCCATAGCCAGAAGATGGTAGCGCCCAGTCCCCTCAGCCTCACTGGAGTTACCCAATCCTGGGGGGCTGGCCTGCAGCCTCCTCAGCTGATCGCAGGCCTGGAGAGGAGATGGTGGGCCCGTCTTCTGTGGAAGCAGCATGGCTCCCAGCTGCGCACTGTGGTTCCTGCCAGCTCCTGGGGAAGCGACAAGCAGCCTACTATGCGTGATGGGCTTCTAGTATGTAATAGAAAGTGCTCAATAAATTCATTATTTATTCATTTACTGGTAAATATTTTACTGAATTGCTGTTGACAAATGATTAAAATTCAACCCTATAAATGATTTGGACCTTTGGAAAGTGTCTGACATGAATCAATCTGCGTTAGGAGGTAGGACATGGAAGGGTGTGGGTGATGCAAATTTTAGTGTGTTTCTCTGGGAGCGTGGCAGCTGAGTTACAGGGTTCTCCTTGTTTCTGCTTCCAGGATGGCTACAGTTCCCAGAGGATAAGAAATGCACTTGTTTCTTTAAATTTCCACAGAGGGTAGAAGCTGCTCTTTGAAATTTTAAAATACGCTACACGGTCTCGATGGTGTCAGATAGCTAGTTTATAGGTCCTGTCCTAGCTGTGATAACTCAGGCTAAGCTGGATAATAAACGAAAGTGGGACAGAGCCGCAGGATAAATATTGCTTCAGGGCATCTTGAATGGCACAAATCATGGGAAAATATCTTCCTAGCTTTCATTTCTCCCCTTCCTCTCTGGCCCTCTCGAAGTAGCTGGCAGAACAGGCACTATTCCTTACAGCACCCCACCCCCAGGCCCAGCCTCTGCTCTCAGCGCACAGGTATGGGAGGAGGGATGCAGATTGGCCCTTGAATGCAAGTGTTGCTCTGCCTTCCTGCCCAGCTCTGCAGGGACCCCTGAGAAAAGCAGGTCTCCCATTTGTGACCATTCTTCATTTAAAGCCATGGACCACTGCTAAGCTTTGCAGGTCTGTTTCTCTCTAAAACAAGGGCGTTTAATTGGTGGTTCTTAGTCTGGAGTGAAAATTTGAGTCATCTGGGAAATTTAAAATCAGCTTGCCCTGTTCTGTCCTAGTGCACAGCATCAGCATGGTAGAAGTGTAGCCTTTCTTGCTTCCACACACACCTGCCTGTGAGTCTTTCTGTGCCTAATCCTTTTTAGGAACCACTGTCTGTACAGCCTTCTTGTACAAAAGAAGGGTGGAGATGGCGATGGGTTAGGTGTTGAGATGGGCTGTTATGTGTGACCCTACTCTTGTACTCAATCCATCAGCACTGTCACTTGGTAAAGCTTTCTGCAGCTTTGGAATCATGCTTGCTTTGTAATCAACATCAACCCACAGATATTAATTAAGCCCTTAGGGAATATAAAGGTGTCTGAAGTATGTATGGACAAAAGGTAACTAAAAGCACAAGGCAGGTGAGCTATTAAATGAAGAAGATGATCTCAGTGAAGAGATCTCAGTGAAGATGATCTCATTATCAGCCATCCCAGCCTTCCCCTTCCAGAAATGCAGGAGTTATTCCCAGCTTTTTCTCTCAATACCTCCTTTCCCCTCACCCCACTCCCAGTACACGTTCACTTGTTTCCATCTGCACTCTGTCTCGATCATACTAGTACTTTTCTAGTTTGGGTTCTCAGGTATCTTACCTCACATTACAATAGTCTTCTAACCAGCCCTCTCCAAGCCTTCCTTTGCCAATCTACAGTGGTCATGTCTACTGACCTGGTACCTGTGCCTTGTGCGTGGAGGATGCTCACCATATCTGAGTGGATTAACTTCAGTGGTCCTTTATCAGGCTCTGTATGGCCTTCCAAGCCCTTTGCATGGCCCTGTGGCCCTGCCTCCATAGCCTCACAGGCTACATGTTCTAGCCACTCTGTTTTTCTTGCCCTTTCTTGATTCTACCACAGACTTCCTGTTTCAGTGTCATCATGCGGTCTGCTCTCCCTGGGACCAGGACACTTGTTCTCTCTCTTTTTTTTATCTTTAAAAAGTAATTTTCAATTTTAATTGACATACCATATTATATTAGTTTCAGTGTACAACCCAGTGATTAGACATTTCTAAATGTTATGAAGTGACGGTCCTGATAATTCTAGTACTCATCTGATACCATCTATAGTTATCACAATACAATTGACTATATTCCCTATGCTGTACTTTACATGACTCTGTAACTACCAATTTGTACTTCTTAATCCCTTCACCCTTTTCATCCCCCAAACCTCTTCCATCTTGTAACTGTCAAATTGTTCTCTCTATCTATGAGTCTGTTTCTATTCTGCTTCTTTGTTTATTTTGTTGTTTACATTCTACTTATTGCACTTAGCACAGCACCTTTTAGGACCATTCTGTTACAGATGGCAAGATTTTTTTTATTTATTTACTTTTTTTTTTATGGCCGAGTCATATTCTTTCTTTCATTTTTTTTTGTTTTGTTATTGTTTGTTTGTTTGTTTGTTTGTTAATCCTCGCCTGAGGATATTTTTCCATTGATTTTTTTAGGGAGAGTGGAAAAGAGAGGGGAAGACAGAAACAAATATTAATGTGAGAGAAACACATTGATTGGTTGCCTACTGCATGAGCCCTGACCAGGCAACCAAGGTACGTGCCCTTTACCGGGATCAAACCTGGGACCCTTTAGTTTGAAGGCTGACACTGTATTCACTTAGCCAGACGAGCTAGAGCATGGCTGAGTAATTTTCCATTGTATATATGCATCACTTCTTTTTTAAAAATAAATCTTTATTATTCAGATTATTAAAATTGTTCCTCTTTTTTCCCCCCATAGTTCCCCTCCACCTGGCTCCCACCCCACCCTCTGCCCTTACCCCACCCCATTGTTCTCATCCATAGGTGTCTGATTTTTGTCCAGTCTCTCTCTGCACCCCGCCTCACCTCTTTCCCCCTGAGAATTATCAGTTCACTCCCATTCTATGCCCCTGATTCTATTATATTCACCAGTTTATTCTGTTCATCAGATTTTCAGATTCACTTGTTGATAGGTATGTATTTGTTGTTCATAATTTTTATCTTAACCATTTTCTTCTTCCTCTTCTTAAAGAATACCTTTCAGCATTTCATATAATACTGGTTTGGTGCTGATGAACTCCTTTAGTTTTTTCTTATCTGTGAAGCTCTTTATCTGCCCTTCAATTCTGAATGATAGCTTTGCTGGGTAGAGTAATCTTGGTTGTAGGTTCTTGCTATTCATCACTTTGAATATTTCTTTAAAAATTTTTTTTTAAATTAATGTATTACATGTATACATATCTTGCCATTTACCGCCCCCACTCCCATGCAAACCCTAATCCCCCAGAGTCTTATCTCCATTTCTTATGATTATATACATGCATATAAGTCCTTTGGTTGATCTCTTATCTACCCCACCTCTCCCTAACCTTTCTGCTGTAATTTGACAGTCTGTTTGATGCTTCGCGGCCTCTGTATCTATCTTTTTGTTCATCAGTTTATAATGTTATTTATTATCCATAAGTGAGTGAGACCATGTGGTATTTTTCTTTCATTTACTGGCTTATTTCACTTAACATAATGCTCTCTAATTCCATCCAGGTTGCTGCAAATTGTAAGAATTCATTCTTTTTTATGGCAGCATAGAATTCCATTGTGTAGATGTACCATAGTTTTCTGATCCACTCATCTGCTGACGGGCACCTGGGCACCTAGGTAAATTGTGCTGCTATGAACATAGGGGTGCACAAATCTTTTCTGATTGGTGTTTCTAGTTTCTTAGGATATATTCCTAAGAGTGGGATTGCTGGGTCAAATGGGAGTTCCATTTTTAGTTTTTTGAGGAAACTCCATACTATTCTCCACAGTGGCTGCACCAGTCTGCATTCCCACCAGCAGTGTACGAGGGTTCCTTTTTCTTCGCATCCTTGCCAACACTTGTCATTTGTTGATTTGTTGATTGCCATTCTGACATGTGTGAGATGGTATTGCATGGTCATTTTGATTTGTATCTCTTGGATAATTAGTGACTTTGAGTATGTTTTCATGTGTCTCTTGGCCTTCCTTCTGTCTTCTTTCTAAAAGATTTTATTTAGGTCCTTTGACCATTTTTTTATTGGATCATTTATCTTCATTTTATTAAGTTGTATAAGTTGCCTGTAGATGTTGGAGATTAAACCTTTATCAGTGATAATATTTGTAAATACGTTCTCCCACAAAGTGGACTTCCTTGTTGTTTTGTTGATGGTTTCTTTTGCTGTGCAAAAGCTTTTTATTTTGATGTAGTCCCATTTGTTTATTTTCTCTTTAGCTTCCATTGCCCTTGGAGCAGTATTGGTGAAGAAGTTCTTTTGGCATATGTCTGAGATTGTTCTGCCTGTGGATTCCTCTAGTATTTTTATGGTTTCCTATCTTATGTTTAAATCCAGCATCCATTTGGAGTTTATTTTTGTGTATGGTGTAAGTTGGTGGTCTAGTTTCATTTTTTTGCAGGTATCTGTCCAATTTTTCCAACACCATTTATTGAAGAGACTGTCTTGACTGCATTGTAAGTTCATGCCTTCTTTGTCAAATATTAACTGAGCATAGTGGTTTGGGTAGATATCTGGATTCTCTATTCTATTCCATTGGTCTATGTGTCTATTCTTGTGCCAGTACCAGGCTGTTTTGAGAACAGTGGCTTTGTAATACAGCTTGAAATCTGGTATTGAGATCCCACCTACTTTATTCTTCTTTCTCAGGATTGCTATGGCTATTCGGGGTCTTTTTTTTTTATTCCAGATGAATCTTTGGAGAGTTCTTTTTAGGTCTGTGAAATATGTCATTGGTATTTTAATGGGTAGTGCATTGAATCTATAGATTGCTTTGGGTAATATGGACATTTTAATGATGTTGATTCTCCCAATCCATAAGCATGGTATGCTCTTCCATCTGTTTATATCTTCCTCTATCTCTTTTTTTCAGTGTCCTGTAGTTTTCCGCTTATAGGTCTTTTACCTCCTTAGTTAAGTTTATTCCTAGGTATTTTAATTTTTTTGGTGCGATGGTAAATGGGATTGTTTTTTTAGTCTCTCTTTCTGTAAGTTCACTATTAGTGTATAGAAATGCCATAGATTTCTTGGCATTAATTTTGTATCCTGCTACATTGCCGAATTCATTTATTAAGTCTATTAGTTTTTTGATAGAATCTTTTGGGTTTTTTATGTAGAGTATCATGTCATCTGCAAATAAGGACAGGTTTACTTCTTTTCCAATTTGGATGCCTTCTATTTCTTCTTGTCTAATTGCAATGGCTAATACTTCCAGTACTATGTCGAACAGGAGTGGTGAGAGTGGACATCCCTGTCTTGTTCCTGTTCTTAGGGGAAATGGTTTTAGATTTTGCCCATTGAGTATGATGTTAGCTGTGGGTTTATCATATATGGCTTCTATGATGTTGAGGTATGAACCTTCTATTCCCACCTTGCTGAAAGTTTTGATCAAGAAAGGGTGTTGGATTTTGTCAAATGCTTTTTCTGCATCACTTTGAATATTTCTTGCCACTCTCGTCTGGCCTGCATAATTTCTGTTGAGAAATCATATGGGTGTTCCTCTGTAGGTAACTAACTGTTTTTCTCTTGCTGCTTTTAATGTTCTCTCTTTGTCTTTTGCTCTTGGTATTTTAATTTATAATGTGTCTTGGTGTGATCCTCTTTGGATTCCTTTTGTTTGGGTTCTGTGCGCTTCCTAGACTTGTAAGTCTATTTCTTTCACCAGGTGGGGGAAGTTTTCAGTCATTATTTCTTCAAATAGGTTTTCAGTATCTTGCTCTCTCTCTTCTTCTGGCATCCCCATAATTCTGATGTTGGTACGCTTGAAGATGAGCCAGAGGCTTCTTACACTATCTTCACATTTTTTCATTCTTTTTTCTTTTTGCTTTTCCAGTTGAGTGTTCTTTGCTTCTTTGTATTTCAAATCATTGACTTGATTCTTGTGTTCCTTTAGTCTGCTATTAGGTTTCTGTATAATATTTTTTATTTCAGTCACTGTATATTTAATTTCTATTTGGTCCTTTTTCATCTCTAGTTGGTTCTTTTTAATCTCCTCTTGGGTCTCGCTAAATTTATCCATTTTTTCTAGGAAATTCCTGAAAAACCTTGTAACTGTGGTTTTGAACTCTATATCCAGTCGTTTGTTTTCCTCCATTTCTTTCGTTTGTGATCTGTTCTTTTGTCTCCGCATATATCGCTGCTTCCCTGAGTTGGTAGAGTAGCTTTGTGTGCTAGGTGGCCCAGTAGCTCTGCCTCCCCAGTTACCTGAGGTGGACACTCTTGCTGCACTCCTTTGTGAACTGTGTGTATAGTCTTATTGTAATTAATTCTTGATTGTTGTTGGTATTACTGGGGGGAATTGACTTTTAAGCCAATTGGTTGTGCGGATCAGCTGTGTCTGTGCATGCCGGTTTGCCTCCAGACCTCTGTTCATGCACATGAGCGTGTGAGCTTCCGGATCTCTGCCTTCTGGTTCCCCTGAGTTTCTGTGTGCTCTAGGGACCTGTATGAGTCTGGGTCCCCAGGGTCTCGCCCGAATCTGGGGTTCAGTGCAGTTACCTGGATTTCAGTGCTGTTGTGAGGTTCTGTTTTTCTCCCACTAGAGAAAGTCAGCGATACAATCAGCAGTCTGTGCTCTGAGTGCGCACTTCCACGAGCATGTCTCCGTACCTCAGCTTTTTACATCTCCTCTGAGTCTTCGTGAGTATCTCTTATTACTTCTAGTTGTAGAATTTTCACTCAGCCAGCCTTCCTGTAGTTCTGGATGGTGTCCATTCCATCTTTTAGTTGTAATTTTGAAATTGTTGTGCGAGGCAGCAGCTTAAGTGTTCACCTATGCTGCCACCTTGGTTTCTCCTATATATGCATCACTTCTTTACCCATTCACCTATTGATGGATTCTTAGGTTGCTTCCATATATTGACTATTGTAAGTAATACTGCAATGAGCATATAGATGTACTAGAGGCCCAGTGCATGAAATTCATGCATGGGGGTAGGTGTTGTCCCTCAGCCCAGCTTGCACCCTCTCCAATCTGGGACCCCTCAAGAGATGTCCAACTGCCCATTTAGTCCTGATCCTCAGCAGGATTGGGCCTAAATGGGCAGTCGGACATCCCTCTCACAATCCAGGATTGCTGGCTCCCAACTGCTCGCTCGCCTGCCTGCCTCCCTGATTGCCCCTAACTGCTTCTGCCTGCCAGCCTGATCACTCCCTAACCACTCTCTTGCCAGTCTGATTAATGCCTAACTGCTCCCCTGCCAGCCTGTTTGCCCCTAACTGCCCTCTCCTGCAGGCCTGGTCTCCCCTAACTGCTCTTCCCTGCAGACCTGGGTCACCCCCAACTTCCCTCCTCTACCAGCCTGGTCACACCTAACTGCCTTCCCTTGATTGATTGTTCTCCCCTGCAGGCTTGATTGTCCCCAACTGCCCTCCCTTTTAGGCCTAGTTTCTCCCAACTGCCCTCCCCTACTGGCTTGATCTCCCATAACTGCTCTCCCTTGCAGGCCTGATTCCTCCCAACTGTCCTCCGCTGCTGGCCATCTTGTGGTGGCCATCTTGTTTCCACATGGTGCAGGATCTTTGACCACATGGGGGCAGCCATCTTGTGTGTTGGAGTGATGGTCAATCTGCATATTACTCTTTTATTAGATAGGATAGAGGCCTGGTGCATGGGTGGGGGCCAGCTGGTTTGCCCTGAAGGGTGTCCTGGATGAGGGTGGGGATTCCTTTGGGGTGTTGGAGCAGCCTGGGTGAAGGGTCTGTGGTGGTTTGCAGGCTGGCCATGCTCCCCTGGTGACCCAAGAGGAGGCCCTGTTATCTGGGATTTATTTATCTTCTACAATTGAAACTTTTCAGCTTGGAGTGGAGCCAAGTCTCGTGCTCACTCCATGGTGGCAGCCATTTCTGTTGGGATTTGTTTATCTTCTATAATTGAAACTTTGTAGCCTGGAGTGGAGGCCTGGGCTGGTCAGGGCAGGCAGAAAGCTTGGCTTCCTCCATCACCAGGGGCAACTCTAGCCTCCTGTTTTCTCCAGCTCCGTGGCTGCCACCACTTTTGTTGGGATTTATTTATCTTCTATAATTGAAACTTTGCAGCCTTGAGTGGAGGCCTGGGCCCTCCCGGTTGTGTGGAAAGCTTGGCTTCCTCCATCGCCAGGGAAACCCAAGCCTTCCTCCTGCTTGCTCCGTGGCTGCTGCCATCTTGGCTGGGTTAATTTGCATACTAACTCCTGATTGGCTGGTGGGTGTGACTTGTGGGTATAGCTTATAGATATAATGGAGTGATGGTTAATTTGCAGATTACTCTTTTATTAGATAGGATATATCTCTTATTTATTTTTTTTGCAGCATGAATACTTTTATATAACTGGGGGAAAATATGTCACACATTTTAAAGATGAATCCACTTAGATGATAATTGAAGTTTTCAAAAATTTTATGAACAAGATTGTCTTGAATGACCCATTCACAAAAGTTCACTTAATCCAACTCAATGAAGCCATGTCCTTGGTGTACTGATGGAACCACTGGTGGCACATTTTGAGGCCATATTTCCAGATCAGATCATGCCAGTTTGGGGATATGCTGCATTACAAGAACCCTGGCTGAATTTTATCCAATAGTTCTAGTAGAGCTGCTGGTGACCCATCTTGCTCTCTCTGATGCAGTGAGGCAAAAGAAATGAGCTAGTGCATAAATGTGTTCTTGAAACTTTGGAGAGAGTTTATCCAGAACGCCTAGATGTATATATCTCTTAGTGTTTTGGGTTTCTTTGGATAAAAACTCAGAAGTGGAACTGCTGGGTTCTTCTTTGAAGTTTCTGTTGAGAAATCAGCTGACAATCTTATGGGAGCTTCCTTATTAGTAACTAACTGCTTTTCTCTTGCTGCTTTTAAGATTTTCTATCTTGGTGTGGGCCTCTTTGGGTTCATACTTTTTGGGACTCGTGGCACTTCCTGGACTTGTATGTCAATTTCCTTTACCAAATTAGGGAAGTTTTCTGTCATTATTTTTTATAGAGTTTGCAATTCCTGACTCTCTTTCTTCTCCTTCCAGAAAGCCCATGATATGAATGTCGGTGTTCTTGATGTTGTTCCAGAGGCTCATTATACTAGCCTCATTTTTTTTTTTCTGTTCTGATAGCCAATTTGATGGAAACTAAGATATGGTGCTTACCTGTTGGCTCTATGGTGGAGAGACTCTGCAAAAGAACAGTGGCCTTTGCCAGCACTTCTGGGACACCTGTTCTCTTTTCTCTGCTAGGCAGGCTGACTCCTACTTACCTAGTGGGGCCACATAGGTGCTTCCAGCAGAAGTAGTCACCTTCTTCTCTGTGCCCTGCCTAGTATTGGACCATGTGTTATACATTCTTGTGCTGTTTAAAAAATTTGTTTTGTTTTAAAGTTCTTATTTGTTTAATGTATCTCTCCCTCCATCTCACTCTCTGTCTCCATCTCTTCTTAAAGTTTAATCTTCTTGAAAACAGAGAACAACTATGTTTGAAATCAACCCCATATGCCAAATACAGTGCTTGGCAGATCTCTGCCTAATAAGTGTTTGTGGAATGAATAATGTGCAGTGAAAAAGACAGTGATCACAGAGTTGAAAAAGGTATATTTTTGTATTGGTTCTGTTACTGCTTTGGTAGGTGACCCTAGATGAGTTCATTCTTCCCTCTAGAAGCTCATGTTTTCTTCAATTGTGCAGAAGGTGTACACCTGAATGAGTTCTAGGTCTCCTTCTGATTATGACATTCTTCGATTCTTATGTTAGAAAATGGAGGTGTTTGTGTGTCCATTTTCACAAGTATGTCCTGTTGCCCTGAGGACAGGGCCCTCCTCAGGATGTTCATTACAGGCCATGCATAGGACCCTAGGAACCTCTGGTGAGGTCTCCTCCACCACTCCTCTTGTCTGGCTTTCCTTATTTTCTGAGGAACTGGCCTGGAGTGCTTGTGAGGCTTTCATCGCCAGCTTTGTGCTTTGTGCTTTGTGCGATGTGAAGTGGTGGGGATGAGCCTCTGACTTCTCATATGCTCTGTGGATACGAGTCCTCCTAAGTGAAGGGTGTTGTATGTGATGTGCTGGTCCTGAGAAACCCTGGGGCTGGGCTGCATCTCACCACGTGTGAGACTGGGAGCAGCTCAGTCCCTCAGCCTGAAAGCAGAATTGGAAGGGAGAAGTTCAGCATGAGAGGCATCAGTCTTTCTTGGCCCTGACCCTGAAGACTCCGAAGGTGGGCGGGGAGATGGAAAGACAGAGAAGGAATTGGGATCTAGCACCTAGGAAAGGGGCTTGCTTAGCTATGGCAACCCCATGAGCTAGTGTGACTGCCTTGGAGAAGGCAGGTGATAGGGACTGCTGGATACTGGGAAGGTATGAAGATTGGATTCAGAAAACCAGGCTCCTGGTGCTTCCGTCCCTCTGAACTTATTTTCCCTTAGTACTTAATAGACCGCAAAAGTTCCAACCTTTCTAGTGGTAGTCATGGGCGCCAAGAAGAGGGTAACACTGTCCAATTGGTCAGGAGGCCCTCTAGGAAGGGGGCCCACAGAAGGGGAGAGTCTCTTTCAGGGGTAGAAACCCTCCTGGTGTTTCTGGCATCCTGTTTATAGGCCTCAGTTTCTCCTACTGTCCTACTCTGCCCCACTTCTATAGCTGGGTATGGGGCAGCGTTGCACCACTGCAGTGAGAGTTGCTTTATAAATAGATACTTAACACCAACCCTGGAATCAAGCAGAGAGGGTGGCTCTGGGCAGCATTATTTTATAAATGAGCATTGATTTCTGGGAATCTACACGTTGTATATTAACCACACCCAGGGCTCTGCTCAGTCCTGACCACATTCCCTTCCTCTCCCTGGACCACTCACTGCCCATCTGAGCCCTCAGAGGACCCAAGGAGCCAGCGGTTTGGGACTTGTCTCCCTTCACCTCTATGGGCATTCTCTGCCTGGGTCCACATGTCCATTGGCTCACTCCTTCTTTCATTTTCACTTACCACAAGGCAGGACCTTTGCTAGGATTCAAGGTCAACAGAATCACTTCCTGTTCTCAATTCTCAACGTCAAGATTCAAAGAGCAATGTGAAGAGTTTAAATACTGGGGGCTCAGGGAATGAAGAAGAGAATGTCCAGTTTTGCCTGGGGTTGGAAAGGAAGAGGCTTCACAGAGAAAACTGAGAATGGCCAAGAGAAGAGAGTACTTTCTACACAGGGAACAAAGAGAATGTGCAAGCAAAGGCATAAGGAAGTTTGCTCTTTCTTCCATGTGCAAGTGGTTGGCATAAACAGGCATCATATATTTGTTACCTGACCTATCTGTACACCAGTGGATTATAATGGCCATGTAATATGCTTGCTCCCTCCCGTTTATAAAGATACTCAATCAGTATTTGTTGATTGATTAAAATATTTTGTCTCTTGGTCCATTCATAATGAAAAGGTTGGTTAGAACAAGACTAAACAATTGAATAACCTCACTGTTATTAAGACTTCTTTTTCATTTGGTGAGTTGTACTTCATTCTGGGACCTTCTCAAAGGGAAAAGTTAAAGAAAATCTCAAGGAAAACTTACATGAGGTCTCCCATCTTTACATCATTCCTTCTGTCCCAGCTCACCTCCCACCTGGCAAAGAACAGTGCATCTTTTAGGCCCTACTGAGTCCTGCTTAGTCTTCCCCAAGTGACCGACCAGAGCTTTTCTTGAAATGATCCATGAAAAGGAAAGCATTGTAATGTTTGCACGGGGGAGTGAAATGAGCAGGACTGAGTGTTAGGAGGGTGCCTGCAGTGAAAGGCCTGGAGATGAGGTGAGACTGGCTGGGAGACTAATGAGGAGTCAGTGAACAAGAAATGTGGCTAGGTGGCCATGGTGTTGGGAAGTGGGAGATACACTCTTGCCAGCCTCGGGTAGCCA
The DNA here is from genome assembly GCA_011751065.1 of Lasiurus cinereus. Classification (NCBI taxonomy): domain Eukaryota; kingdom Metazoa; phylum Chordata; class Mammalia; order Chiroptera; family Vespertilionidae; genus Lasiurus; species Lasiurus cinereus. The sequence goes on along the minus strand of JAAGEH010000011.1, from coordinate 69,865 downwards.
TCTGTGTGCACATATATAATTTTTCTAACCGGATAAGTTAACAGTGATAGGTTGGTCATTTTAATTTGTATTTTCATGATGTCTAATGTTCCCAAATAAGAAACAAAGTAGTGGGATTTGTCATCACAGAAGTTATTCACACAGAGTTACTGGTTGGAAATGTGGTGGGTGAGAAGGATGGTCTGCGAGTGTGGGCGGCCTGTGAGCTCTGCCTCAGGAAGAGGCCTTGCACATTGATTGGTTTCCAGGCAGATCGTAAGCTTCTGTGGGCAGAAAGCAAGTCTTGCATTTTGTTGTGGGATGCAGGACAGTGGCTTTCATTTAATGCTATTGGAGGGAGGGCATGTCAGCCTCTCCCCACTGCAGACTTCTTTCCCTCCATCTTTCTTATCTTTTCCTCTGACGTGCTGGAGCCTCTCGCCCCTCCTGCCCACTCCACCCTTCCTCCCTGGCCTTTCTTATTCCTCTCTAGAATATTAGCATAATATTAGTATTGTGTTTTTTTTTTTCCTGTTTGAATTTCTGTCTTCAGCATCTGGTCATTCACAGAGATAAGAGGTTTCTGACCCCAATGCTAAATCCAGTACCCAACACTTAGGCTCTTATTAAACATTGCCAAGCTTCTTCCCTCTTCTGAGAGTGTAGTTGCAGTTTTTCACAAAAAGTCAGGGAGATAGGTGGTGTAGCAACACTGACACTTCAAAAGCCATGTGTCTGAGCCAAGGGTGCAGGTAAGGCTCTGGCCACTCACAGCTGCTCTTGGCTGCTATGGCTGTAGGTGGGCTCAGCATGTGGGAAGGGGCAGGTAGACTCTCTGGGCAGGTCTGTGTATCTGTTGCAGGGGATCTGATGGAAAGCCGTGGAGACACCCTAAGACTTCCGTCTGTCCCAGTTGTCCCCATCATATACAGGGATCTGGTTGCTCGTTCTCTGATGTGGTTTCTCCTGCAAGGCTGGAGGGATGAGAGTTATTTAGTAGCTTTTTATGAAGAGGAATGTGTGATTTGAACAATGCTGGGCCCAGGATGCCCTAAATTCCTCAGTTGACTTTGACATTAGACAGGAACTATCAGGAGCTGGAAATAGGCTGTGGGGCCCGGGGGATGGTCGATTGTTTGTGGCAACCCCACAGTCACTATCCTGCCTCATCCTGGAACCATGGATGCCACAGACAGGAAGGCACCTCCCAAAGTCATGTAGGAAGGAAGGGACTGTGCGGCTCCCATGCTGATCGCATTAAACACCCCGACATGTGGCTAGCCCAGACTCCAGGTGGGGCGGGCTCAACTTGCCCAGGGTAGTAGCTAGCACCTGCTGCGGTCACCTGTCCCTGTCCTTAACGGCTTTCTTCTAGAGGCTTCCTTGCATTTAAACCCACTTCTCTTATTCTGCCTTAAATGAAACAAGACACAAGGCCATCATCCCCTGCACAGAGCCTTTAAACGCATGCGGGCATGATGTTTTCCTTCTGTTTTGGAGAACCAGTGGGAGGTAGTGTCTACTTTAGACACATGAGGCAGACAGCTGAGTAGAATTTGTAACGGATAAAATATTGGCTCAATTTAAAATTGGTTTTCCCTAGTTTTAATTGGTTAGGAAGGTACAGTTCTGTACTGAGTTAACTTCATGCATTTTTTTTTTTGAATTCTTCACGCGAGGATACTTTTCCATTACTTTTCAGTGAGAGTGGAAGAGAGAGGGAAAGACAGAGAGAAATATCAGTGTGAGAGAAACACATTGATTGGTTGCCTCCTGCACGAGCCCCAACCAGGGCCCGGGACTGGGGAGAAACCTGCAACCGAGATACGTGCCCTTGACCGGAATACAACCTGGGACCCTTCGGTCTGCAGGCTGATGCTCTATTCACTGAGCCAAACTGGCTAAGGCAACTTCATGCGTTTTTAAACCAACTTTGATTTGTGTCAGCAACCAAGAGATGAATACACGAATAAGGAGTCCATATTGTGTGTTGTCCATTTAAGATTTTGCTTCAGCATGAGATGGGCACTGTTCTCCCCATTTTTCCGGCAAACACCTTTAGTCCACATTCCCAGCCAGAGTTCTGCCCAGCAGATGAAGTTGTTGGATCAAATGACTCAGGACAAATTTTCATAATGACAAGATTTGCTCTGTCTCTTCTCATGGTGCATGTAACTTTTTGGTATTCTTTAAGCACATTTCTATCTTGGAGGATGAAACCAAGTCTACATTGTGCAGCTGGGTAAACCTTCCTGGTCAGGTATGGCCCCCTTTGGAAAGTAAATAGCTCTGAATTTTGTGCCAAGAAAGTGCATATTCTCATGGGCAGTCAACCATATACTGAGACTCATATGGGTTGTACATGTATGTAACCATCAAAGCATGTTTCTCAAACTTTGTGATTCAGCATGTGTGTGTGTGTGTGTGTGTGTGTGTGTGTATCACCTAAAAATTGTTTCATGAAATTATTGTGTGAGGTACATTCTGTTTTTTTCTGTTTCGTTTTAATTTTTAAAAATATTCTTTCTGACCCACTGAACTGATTTCATAACCCACTAATGAGTAATGACCTGCAGTTTGAAAAGCACTAATCTGGGAGTTGTCCACAGATTAAAGCAAATGGAAACAATTAGCAAATTAATTCATTTGGGTCATAGCCACACATCCACTATAGCTTAGATTCTTTATTTCTTGAAATTAGATTTTTCTCTTATTTTCATTGGTGCCTATTAACTAGTAAGTGCCTGTCAACCAGGAAACTTGAATTTCATGCATCTTTCAATAAGGACCTCTATCAGTCAGTATTTTAACACCATTTTTCTAAAAGAGATTTGATCTTAACTCAAGATACAGGTTTTTATTTAACAGAAGATTATTTTTATAATAAAATTATTAACAGAGCCCTGATTTGTGGTTTTTCTGATTTACTCAATAACTTTCATTGAGTGTTTTCAAGGTTGAGTAAACTAGCACTTTGAATAAATTAGCACATTTATGAATTAGCCTTGGGATTCGGAAATGTCACCTTTCTGCCCTCAGGGAGCTCCCCATGAAAAGGCATGAAAGACTCTCACAAAAGAAATACAGAGTGAAAAGTGCTGCAACAGAGGCATTTGCAAAGGCTACAGGAGAGAGATTGACTTTGGAAAGTCCAAAGGCAGGAGCCAGACAAGGCAGAGATGCAGTTTGTGATGGGTCTTGAGGATGATGCACAGGAGTTCGAGTGTAGGTCCTGTCAGGTTGTAATAAAGGAATTGGTAGCTCTTCAAAGAAATCTGGAATATAACCAACAAAGTTCATAAGATGGGGCAGCATAAGATCAATTTTATTTATTTATTTATTTATTTATTTATTTATTTATTTATTTATTTATTTTTATTTTCTTTATTGATTAAAGTATTACATATGTGTCCTTATCCCCCCATTCTCCCCTCCTCCCCGCTTCTGCTCATGCCCTCATCCTCCTGGTGTCTATGTCCATTGGTTAGGCTTATATGCATGCATACAAGTTCTTTGGATGATCTCTTTCCCTACCCCCACCCTCCCCTGCCTTCCTTTTGAGGTTTGACAGTCTGCTTCACTGTCTCTGGATCTGTTTTTGTTCATCAGTTTATGTTGTTCATTATATTCCACAAAGAGTGAGATCATGTGAGATTTCTCTTTCTCCGACTAGCTTATTTTTCTTAGCATAATGCTCTCCAGGTCCATCCATGCTGTTGCAAATGGTAGGAGTTCTTTTTTTTTTTTTTTTTTACAGGAGTGGAGTATTCTGTAGATATACCACAGTTTTTTAATCCACTCATCTGCTGATGGGCACTTAGGCTGTTTCCAAATCTTAGCTATTGTAAATTGTGCTGCTATGATCATAGGGGTGCATATATCCTTTCTGATTGGTGTTTCTGGTTTCTTGGGATATATTCCTAGAAGTGGGATTACTGGGTCAAATGGGAATTCCATTTTTAGTTTTTTGAGAACACTCCATACTATTTTCCACAGTGGCTGCACCAGTCTACATTCTCATTGGCAGTGCACGAGGGTCCCTTTTTCTCCACATCCTTGCCAGCACGTGTGGTTTGTTTATTTGTTTATGATAGCCATTCTGACAGGTGTGAGATGGTACCGCATTGTTGTTTTGATTTGCATCTCTCGGATGATTAGTGACTTTGAGCATGTTTTCATATGTCTCTCCGCCTTCTGTATGTCTTCTTTAGGTCTGTTGCCCATTTATTTGATTGGGTTGTTTATCTTCCATTTGTTAAGTTGTATGAGCTCCTTGTAAATGTTGGAGATTAAACCCTTACTGGAGATAACATTGGCAAATATGCTCTCCCATGTAATGGGCTTTCTTGTTTTGTTGATGGTTTCTTTTGAAGATCAATTTATTTTAGAAAGATGATTGTGAGGCTGAGTGTAAAGGTGAGCAGGAAATGGAGAGGGGGCAAAGGGAAGAAACCAGGCAGGAGATTTTTGTAGTTGTCTTGTAGGTTTGTTAAGGAGGAGATGGGGTGAGAAGCCTTGCCAAGGAAATACATGAAGGAGAGGAAGGTGGATGGGCCCTAGTCTAGGGGATGGGGCCTGTGCATGAGGGGAAAAAGGTAAAGTAACAGAAAGAGTCAGAGGAATTTCTTTATGTTTCTAGTATAAGTGACTAAATTGGTAGTAATGCTGTTATCAGTGTAGCAAATGCCAGAGGAGGAACAAGTAGGTAGAGGGAAGGGAAGGTAACATTTAGGTTTAGAACTGTTGGTTTGTTTTTCTTTAGGACATCTAGTTGGAGCTGTTCTGATTGATGCTCAGGGGTTCTGGAGTAAGACAGAGCAGATTCTGGTCCTGATGTTGTTCTGTGTGATCCAGGAGGGGTGACCTAAGCTTTCTCATCTATCAAGTGGGAATGTTTATCTTGCAGGGCTATTATGAGGATTGAAGAAAATAGATATTTAAGTCCTGGCACAAGATTAAGTATTCAAGTTTTATAGTGTTACTGTTGGTAATCTGGGCTGAGAGGAAAGATCCAGAACTCAAATCTCAGTTTTGACACAAAATTATAAGTGTACTTGGGTAAGTTACTTTACTACTTTGAGCCTCAGTTTCCTCATTTAGATATGGAAGGCATTGAATTTGATAATCTCTAACATCAGTGTTAGTGCAAAAGTTTTGTGATCTGAAAGTTGAGAGAATAATTTACTAGTATGCTGGATGATAGAATCAGGACTTTAAATCACAGATGTGCTGTTAACAATGGAACAAAACCAAGATGAAGGGTAATGGACAAATGGTTTCAGTTGTCCCTTGTACTGAAGTCCTATATTTACATGTAGAAAAGTGCGGGAATATTGAAGGGGAGAGTAGATTTGCCTTAAAATGCATGATGTGAGGTCCAGGCAGGCCCTGGCACAGCCCAGGGTTGTCTTCCTTGAGCAGGGTCTGATGCACAGTGTGAAGGAATTTCCTGCCTGGCTGAGTGAAAGGGAATAGATCATCCAGAGCAAGAGATACCACAGTCTATTGCCTTTGGTAATTTCCAAATTCCACAAAGTAGAGTGTACATCTCATTTGCTGAATAATCTGTCACCAGATGTTTCTGCGCACCTACTGTGTGCCAGGCACTGGAGGTACTGCACTCATCCTATATAATAAAAGGGAAATATGCAAATTGACCTTAAAGGTTGGGCGACCAGAACAATTGTTGGACCAGTCACTATGAGGCTCACTGACCACTTCTCAGTCCCTTTCTCCAGCTGGCAGGCTCCGATTGCCTGATGGCCAAAGGGGAACTGGGGGTGGGTGGCGGGACATGTGAGTGGCATCAGGCCAAGGTCCGTGTGGCAGAGGCGAGGCCAGTGAGCAATTGGGAACAGCCAACCTCTCAGTCCCTTCCCCTGGCTGTCAGGCACTGATCACCCAATGGCAAAAGAGGAATGGGGGGTGGGTGGCAGCGGAGGGTGGGGATGGCTATGGACAGCCAGGGAAGATGGCCCTGATTACAGGCCAGGCCTAGGTATTGTACCCATGCATGAATTTCATGTGCTGGGCCTCATAGTCAGATATAGGAGTTCAGGGCCTGCATTTTAAGAAGCACATTGGCAGACCAGGAAAGGCAAGGAGCAGAGTGGGAAGGTGGCAAAAGGTCTGGAGATTGCTGCATAAGTAACAGCGGCAAGAAGTGAGGATGTTGGGAGAGAAACCAAGATGGTGGCATAGGTAAACACCTAAATTGCTGCCTTGCACAACAATTTCAAAACTACAACTAAAATACAGAATGGACATCATCCAGAACCACAGGAAATCTGGCTGAGTGGAAATTCTACAACTAGAAGGAAAGAGAAAAGCACACTGAGACTCAGAGGAGCTGCAGAAGGCAGAAGTACTGAGACGTGTGGAGAGGAGTGGCAACGGAGTGCATGGCTGGCTTTCTCAAGTGGGAGGGAGACAAAAGTTCCCACCTGCACTGAACTTCTGTTCTGGGCGAGACTCTGGGGACCCAGACTCATTTGGGGAGAAACTGGACTGTCTGGCAGCGGTGGAACTCAAGGGCGGCTTTCTCTCAGAGGTGCTTACAGCAATTACCATGGGACACTGAGACACAGGATTGTATTAGGGCAGGGCTAACAGAAAACCAATGCTGTCTGCTCCACCCTGAGACTCTGCCCGATTCAAACTGAGCACAGAGGCTTTTGCAAGTTTTCTCCCATAAGGTGTCTCCAGCACAGAAGTTCTCCCAGCATAGACACAGCTGATCCTCACAGCCAATTGGCCTGGAGATCAGTTCCTTCCAGTGATACCAACAACAATCAAGGCTTAACTACAACAACACTGTGTACACAGTCCACAAAGGGGAGCACCAAGAGTGTCCACCTCAGGTAACTGGGAAGGCTGAGCCACTGGGTCCTATAGGATACCTAGCACACAAAGCCACTCCATCAACTCATGGAAGCAGCCAAAATGTGGAGAAAAAAAATACAGATCACAAATGAAAGAAATGGGGGAAAGCAAACAACTGGATATAGAGTTCAAAACCATGGTTATAAGGTTTTTCAAGAATTTTCTAGAAAAGGCCGATAAATTTAGCGAGACCCTTGAGGATATGAAAAAGGACTAACTAGAAATTAAGCATACACTGACTGAAATAAAAAATATTATACAGAGATCCAACAGCAGACTAGAGGAACGCAAGAATCAAGTCAATGATTTGAAATACAAAGAAGCAAAAAACACTCAACTGGAAAAGCAAAAAGCAAAAAGAATCCAAAAATATGAAGATAGTGTCAGGAATCTCTGGGACAACTTCAAGGGTACCAACATCAGAATTATGGGGGTGCCAGAAAAAGAGAGAGAGCAAGATACTGAAAACCTATTTAAAGAAATAATGACCGGGAGAGAATCCAAGATGGCGGCATAGGTAAACACCTATACTGCTGCCTCGCACAACAATTTCAAAACTACAACTAAAAGACAGAACGGACAGCATCCAGAACCACAGGAAAGCTGGCTGAGTGGAAGTTCTACAACTAGAGGGAAAGAGAGGGGCTCACGGAGACCCAGAGGAGCTGCAAAAAGCTGAGGTACGGAGACGAGCGCGCTGAGAGAGCGGTGCCGGAGTACCTGGCTGGCTTTCTCTGGCGGGAGGGAAACGGAGACACTCAAAGGCATTGAACCCCTTCTCTTACGACACTAAACCCCAGATCCAGCCGAAACTCATACGGGGGGAGTTTGGACTGTGAAAAGGGAGAAGTGCACGGAAATTTAGGGGAATTGCAAAGGATCGGAGGTCTGGTCGCGAGCGGCACCACGCGGAGGACGGATTGCTGATTGTGCCGCTGGCTTTCGCGAGTGGGCAGGAGACAGACCCTCCGATCTGTGCCACTTCTGAGTCCACTGGGCCCCTGTTTTGGGCGAAACCCTGGGGACCTAGACTCGTGTGGTCCTGGTTCGCAGGGGAGCCGGAAAGGCAGTGGTCAGAGGCACTGCGGGTGCGCGAGCGCACAAGGACCGCTCCAGCCATTACCCAGTCACGTGAGACTCAGGGGCCGTGGAGGGCGGGGCTGACTGGGAGGCAAGGCGGTCCCTTAAGCCCTGAGACTCCACCCTCCCAAGCTCA
>JAAGEH010000011.1:0-56788 GCA_011751065.1 Lasiurus cinereus | reverse complement strand
TGAGCTTGGGAGGGTGGAGTCTCAGGGCTTAAGGGACCGCCTTGCCTTCCAGTCGGCCCCGCCCTCCACGGCCCCTGAGTCTCACGTGACTGGGTAATGGCTGGAGCGGTCCTTGTGCTCTCGCGCTCCTACCGCTGCCTTTCCGGCTCCCCTGCGAACCAGGACCACACGAGTCTAGGTCCCCAGGGTTTCGCCCAAAACAGGGGCCCAGTGGACTCAGAAGTGGCGCAGTTGGGAGGGTCTGTCTCCCGCCCACTCGCGAAAGCCAGCGGCACAATCAGCAATCCATCCTCCGCGTGGTGCCGTGCGCGACCAGACCTCCGATCCTTTGCAACTCCCCTAAATTTCCGTGCACTTCTCCCTTTTCACAGTCCAAACTCCCCCCGTATGAGTTTCGGCTGGATCTGGGGGTTAGTGTCGTAAGATAAGGGGTTCAATGCCGTTGGGAGTCTCCGTTTCCCTCCCGCCAGAGAAAGCCAGCCAGGTACTCCGGCAACCGCTCTCTCAGCGCGTGTCTCCGTACCTCAGCTTTTTGCAGCTCCTCTGGGTCTCCGTGAGCCCCTCTCTTTCCCTCTAGTTGTAGAACTTCCACTCAGCCAGCTTTCCTGTGGTTTTGGATGGTGTCCGTTCTGTCTTTTAGTTGTAGCTTTGAAATTGTTGTGCGAGGCAGCAGTATAGGTGTTTACCTATGCCGCCATCTTGGATTCTCCCCTAATTTGCAGTTCTTATTACTGACTAAGGGTGGGGGCCGTGGGTGTTGGGAAGTAGGCAGGGAAGCTGCTAGCATATCCACCAGCCCCCTTTCCTTGGGCCTGCAGCATTCTGAACTGATTACCTTGCTCTTAGCCTCACCTGAGCTCTTCTCTCTTTCTCTTTTCTCCCCCTGTGATTTTCTTCCCTCATCTTTCCCTTTTATTGTTCATACTAGATACCACCAGAAGATTTTTAGACTTTGTTCATTCATTCAACAAGTGCCTATTGAGTCACTGCACTTGACTAGGATGTGGTAGATGCTGAGGGGATGCAGTAGGATTCTGAATCACTTTGCAAAGATGAGACTTGGCCATTTGGGCTGCCCAGGCTGAGTCAGTGAAACCATGTGATGGGGCAGTGAGGAGGAAGGGTGGGAGGGAAGATGTATGTGGGGGAAGAATGAGGAGGGGAGATCTATAACTGGGCCATCAGCCCAAGGAGCCTCCATACCCTGGAAGGGATGCTAATTGAAGCCTGGATTTGGAGCAAGCTGACAAAGAGCTGAGCCAGGTTGCACAGCCCTCCCTGAGGCTGGAACAGCCAGGTGGCAGCCGAGTCCAAGACAGAATGGTGGCTACAGGGTCAGCACAGATGACCAGGGACAGATTTAAAGTTGTCTTGAGGCTGATACAGGGTACACTGGGATGTCTTCATTGGCTTTGCTGTCGTGGGGGACATCTAAAAATGAACAGTCCCAGGCAAAACTCTGTATTGTTGAGAATACATGCAAAAAAGGTAGAGAAAAGCAGCCCTGGAATAATCCAGGCCTGTCATTCTGCTCTCCCTGCCCTTGCTCCCCACCACATCCCTCTTCACGAGCCATGTCTGAGTATGGGCTTGGACTGATGAGGGATTTTGGCAGATATGTTCTTGCTAGAGGAAATTTTGGCCAGATTGTCTCCTGGCTGGTGTACTGACAGAAATGTCTCAGCGTCACTTTGGTGATTATGTGCAGATGTATATTTTTTAGTAATATATTTTTATTTATTTTAGAGAGGAAGAGAGAGAAAGAGAGATAGAAACATCAATGATGAGTAAGAATCATCGATCAGCTGCCTACTGCACACCCTACATAGGGGATCGAGCCTGTAACCTGGGCATGCGCTCTGATTGGGAATCAAACTGTGATCTCCTGGTTCAACCACTGAGCCATGCTGGCTGGGCTGCAGAAGTATCTTTAGGAGATGGACCAAAGGAAGAAGTAGGAAGGGGAGGGGTCTTATACTCCCAAAACCTCTAGTTTTAGAAGATTTGCTAGAGGTGGTAGACTTGAATTGCTGCTTGGCTGGTGAAAGGAAGAGTCAGTTAGATCCAATTAGCACCCTTCTCAGCAGGGGTCCTCAAATGACAGCACATTTTAGAGTTTATTAATAGAGAAGGTTACCTCAGTCCTGCCTTCAGATATTCTGACTCAGTAAGGACAGAGTGGGATCAGAAATTCGCACTTCATATCAAAGACCCAAGGATGGACAGTAGATGGCCTGGAACCACAGTGAGAGAAATGCTGTTTTGAAGGGAACTCAGCATTTGGAGCGAGCACCAGGCTGGAGGTTTGAAGACCTGGTTCTGGCCCATTCAGTGACTGGCCTTGGTGGCAGTGACTTCACCTTTGATGCAGTGATACCTGCTGCAGTACCTTTGTAGGGGTCACATATGTAAAATCCCGTTAATCAGTCCACATTTTTTTTTTTTGTAAGTGAAAGCTGGTGTAGTTGCTTTTATAGTTATAGTAGAAATGTACAGAGAGTCTATCTGGATTGATTGAGGCCAGGGAAGGGAAGGGGAGGAAGAAAAGTGGGCCAAATGATCTCTGGAGAGCCATAACTTTGGGGATCTTCCTCCAACATAAGTTTCAAGGAATTTCTCCCCCTCTACCCAATACAGGTGGTGAATCTGTTTCTTTAAGGTGTTGGTGGCTGATTCAATCTTGAAACAGGCAGGTAGCAAGGAGAGGGGTCCCAGAGCTTCGCAATTACAGCACCTTCTGGTTCTCCTTTCCTCATTCCCTGCTGCTGATGTTGCTTAAACTGAGCAATTAGCGCTGTAGGATGCTGCTGGGAGCCCTAGGCATGTGTGACCTGTCAGGCGCCGGGTGGTTTTGCTGATGTCCTGCAGCGTGAAGTTGGGAGTGGAAATCACTTGCTCCTAGAGTTTGTTCATCGAGTCTGAAGCCAGCCTCTGGTTGCTAGACACCCTTTGGAGGAGGGTAGGTTGGAGCAGCTCTCCATGTTACACAACTTCAGGAGACGCACTTCCCAGGAGTACAGTGTAACTGTTGGCATGGAAACTCCTCCCTTGAAGGGCTGCAGTGTGGGGCATACCTATTTTGTTACTAAACTCTATTGGTTCCTTGATTCTGTGGTTTTTATTCTCAGTTTTGGTGCCTAAGAAGGTCAGAAGGAATGGTTGTATATAGCAATGATGATATTGATCATAGGAATTAAGGTGGGTTGTCCCAAGATCACTTTCATCATATTTGGTTTTAGAATACATTTAGAAACAATCATTTAATTAACAAGTGTCTGCTGAGTGTGGCCGTGTGCCTAAGCACTGTGCAGAGTCACTGAGGGGAGCTTGAGGTGGAAGAGAGGAGTTGGAGATGGACTCAGTACATAAGCTGCTCTCAGATAGCAGAGGGGTCACTCCTTTCTTCGGTCTACATTTTTGCCTCTTCTCATACTGTCAAGTCTGGGAAGGTGGTTACTGTGCTAGCTCTAGTTTTGTTAGCATTTCTGGGGATTGGCAGGTTGGGGCTAGGAATGATTTTGATGTGGAAATTCAGGGGGTCACATTCAGAAATGGAATCTGGGTGTGCCCAATGCAGCTCTTGACTCACTTTCCCATGGCTGGTGAATTTAAGGGTGTGGACTGGGAGTTTCCTTTCCTTCCAGCGAAGGACTGCAGTTACGGAGGATGACCCTCTCCCTTTTGGCCTTTCATAGCTCCCCAGGTCAGCACTCTTAGTGAGTTAGCTTCTTCTACCTCCAACCTGGGCTGCCAGCCCATTGTGGCTATGTGCTACAGCTGGGTCCACAGAGCTTAAAATAGCAGTATGAGCTGGCTGTTTAGCATGTGGGGAGCCCGCCTGAGGCATGATGGGGCAGCTGCTTGGAGTTGGGGCTCCGCAGGATCTAACCACTAAGTTGGAAAGCGTTCTTTGGGGGGTTTCTTTTAGGCTCAGGCTGGAGGATAGGGGTTGGTGTTGATGGGGGCTCAGTTGCAAAGGGAAAGGAAAGAGCTTGTCTTTCCTAAGAACTTCACGGGAATGCCTTGAACCTGACTTCTAGCACTCCCCCTGCAGCCTTCACACTGGGTGTCCTGTTTGGCCTTAGTCCTGGCCTTTGGTACTTACTGCCCAGGGTTAGCCATGCAGTATCCCATTCAGCTTAAATGACGAGAGAGGTGGAGTGGAAGGTGCTGGTTATGTCAGATCACAGGTGGTAGGGCTGGGTGAGAACATAGGCATCCTGAGTCCGGTTGGGCGGACACTAACCACTGGCTCCTCCATCCCACAGCTTTCTCCTCTTGGGAAGCCAAGATGGCACCTAGAGGATTTGGCACAGATCTCCTCCAGGCATTCATTCATTCAACAAATATTTATTGAGTAGGTACAATATGTAAAGCTATGTTTTTGCTGTGGAAATACAATAATGAATGAAGCATACCAAAACCCCTGCCCTCATGAAGCTTTGTTCTGGTGGGGAGAGTGATTAGAAACAATCAGTTTGTAAAAATGTAAAATAAAATTTAGGATAGGACAGATTGAGTGTGCTGGGGGAAGTACAGCTTTGAATGGATTGGCCGGGAAGGTCGCATTTGAGTGAAGTGTAAAGGAGTTGAGATCGTTAGCAATGCAGAGATCTAGGAGAAGAATGTTCCAGTAGAGAAAACACCCAGCATAAAGGCTGTGCTATAAGAAACAGCAAGGACAGTATGGCCAGAGTGGAGAAAATGAGTGGGTTAGGCGTGTGTGAGTGTGTGAATTGTGCAAATACTTGAAAGAACTTTTGTCTCTTCCTCTAAGACTCAGAGATGGGAAGCCATGAAAGGGTTTGAACAGAGCAGTAACTTGATGTGATTTACAGTATAGGGTCACAGTAACACAAGAACTAATTTCAGTTGTCTTTCTCCTGTTCTTAGGCTGCCTTTGGGGACCCCTTCCTTTCCCTATGACTTGTCCAACCTCCATTTTTATTCCCAGACCTTTTCTCCTGGCAAGGAGGGGCAGGATGGTGCATGTTTCTTGTCTGTACCTTAGAGTTTCTTCTGCAGGGATAGGATCCGGGCTTTTAGAGTGGGTTGCTGGAGCTTACTTGTACTGGCTCTCAAGAGCCTATTAGTAAATAATCAGAAAATTTGCAAGCTGGTTGTTAAGCCATTGATAGATTGCAAATGGCTATAGTGGGAGTACTTACACCATGGAAATAGTCAAGCACTGGAAGTTGTGTTTTTTCCCCCCTGGAGAGCTGGTTGTTATACATTTACCTGCCCAACACTGGGCTGTATAGTTGGAAGAGCAGGACCTCTGCTTGCTTTCATTTGACAAAGCACCTGTGTTCATGCTGTATGAAGTAAAAGAGAGCACAGGGGACAAGTTGGCTGAGGGCTTGGTGCAGGTTGATGTTAGTAACTGCTGGCGTGTCCCCAGGACTGACAGGGCTTATCCCATAGTGCTGTGACATGGAGCCTCTCTGTTGTTCCTGACTGGGTCATCCAATGTATGGCCACTTTCTCACCTCTGTGTGCCCAAGGAAAGTTACTTGATGTAAGGCAAGATCTCTGTTTAGAAGTCAGGAGCCATAGGTTCCAGTCCAGGTCTACTGCTGATTAGCTTAGACCAGTGGTCCACCACTCTGTTGACTAATGAGTTTGCCGACCACTGGCTTAGACAAACCCTTTCCTCTCTTTGGTTGTTAGTTTTCTTATGTATGAATGGATGGCCTCCCTGCCTGTGTATTATGCAGGCGTGTGGTGAAGGTTACCTGTGATCATAAGTACGAAAGCCCTTGAATAAGCTGTGACTCCTTTATTCACGGTGTCAGGCACCTGAAGCCCATCGCCTCTCCCTCCTTTTGTTAGGAGGACAGCCCAGAATGTATCCTGCTTTCTCTAAGAAGCATTCCCTGATGGGCCAGCCTCCCTGGGCAGGTCCTCTGAGCACTCAGTCTGTGCTGCCCTCTCTGGCACGAGTTTATGCATTCTGTCACCCGTTGTCCTTTCATTTTTTTTGCTCTTCCCTCACATAGATCTTTAGCACCTAGGGGCCAGTGCTTCTTGGTACCATCCACAGTGGCAAGCCCAGGATGGGCAACGAGTGGGTACTCAAGACCTTTGATGATTAGTAATCAGTGTCGTTTGTCTTTATATCAGTCTCATGTGAAATGTGATGAATATTGTAGTGTGTATGGATGAAGGTTCTGAAGTGTGGTATTGTCCACTTGATGTAGCAGTTTCCCAGTCAGTGCCTCATCGGTCCCTCAGAATTTCTGTTTTATAAATGAGGAAATGGAAGTGTGCTCATTCATTCAAAAAAATGTGTGCTGTGTTCAGAAAGCTGTAAGGCTCTTGTTCAGGTCACACAGATAGTAATATCAAAGCTGGCACTGGGGCCTCACCCTTCATTCTGCCTGGCTCCCTGCAATGAGTGTGTTTGCCTTGCGCTGTCCTTTTAGGAGACAGTTGGGGCAGCTGAGTAGAGTGTGCATTTGTGGTAAGGCTCAGGGGCAGCACCAGTGCTCAGTGCCGGCCTTGCTGTATCCGCGTGGCCAAGGCTGAGGGCTGGCATTTCCTCTGGCAGCAGTGTGGGGGAGGGGAAGAACAGGTGTGCCCTGGCAGTGGGCCTGACTGGGCTATGGAAATGTCTCTTGGGGCTGGAGCTTGGGGTATGAATGACACACAGCCACCCAGACACATTGGGTCTTGCGGAGCCCAGCCACATTCTCTGGGCTTCAGGCTGGATATCTGAGCTCCCTGGTGGCTCAGGAGATAGTCATATCTGCTGGGGGACCCCAGAGAGGGCCTCTAAAGAGGAGGACAAATGGTGGTGATCTTGCAAATTGAGTACCTGCCAGATAGGCCAAGGGCAGTGTCAGAAGTGTTCAATAAATGGGTGAGGTAAGTACATATGATGAAGGCAGGGGTGAGGCCTGAGGGCTTGTGTGCCTGTGTGAGGGATTCAGTTTTCCATCAGATTTCTGAAGTGTTCACCTCACATCAAGTTAGGCTGGTTGCTGCAAGAGGAACACAGGTGAGTTTGTCCCTTCAGGAGCTTTTGGTAGTCTTGTAGGAAGACATTTATGCAAACAACCATGACACAAGGCAGAATGAAATCAGTGCCTCAAAATTGAGATTAGTAATAAGGGATCCTTAGGATCAGGGGATCCTCCATGGAGGATGTGGCATTTGGGGAGAGCCTTGAACCATTTACTAAAGACAGATGGGTGGTGAAGCCCTCATAGGTGAAGGGCAGTGCTTGAGCAGATTATGGAAGTAGAAAAGTGGGGCTATGTTTAGGGAACAGTGAGGAATTTTGATTGCTGGAATCATAAGGCACAGGACTATGGTAAATAAGGCCAACAAAGCACAGGGTAGATGGTCTTAAATGCCAAGTTTGAGAATTTTTGTAGAATCTCTAGGAAGACTGAAAAATTTGAGTTGGTGAAAGGGGCAGAGCGGTGCATCCAAAGCTCTCTCTCAGGACAGTGATGGGGCAGCTTGTGGCAGGGTGAAGTAGGAGAAAGGCTGGAGGCCAGGCCCAGTTCAGTAGACTGTGGCAGGAGTTGGGCTGGGAGACTGCGACAGGACGGGATGTAACTCTGCTTTTAGGGGTGCGAGTGTGGTGCCGGCTGCCTTCTGGGCACTTGTTGAGGAAGTTTGGGTCTGTGAAACGTGGTTGGGTACACATTGTACATGACTGAGTTATGGTAGGAATGCCTTTCTTCCAGAGCAACCTAAGAGAGAAAGAAGAGTTTGGGTAGCTCAAACAGCAGACTCATGGGTGTGTTTTGTGACCATTTTCATCTCAAGTACTTTGGGAAGAGAAAGATACCTCCAGGTTTGGGAAGGACTGATTGCTTCTCAGATGGGGAAACCTTAAATAACTTAGCTGCATGGACAGGGGTCATCCTGAAGTGGATGGAGGGAAGAGATGCTGAATGGGACCATGGCCAGTGCTGCAGTCTCACTTGACAGAGTGGCCAGTGGTGTTTCAGAGACCACAAGTGATTTTATGTCCTATGAGACTGTGAGTCCTGAGACAGCCAAGTCTACCCAAAAGGGATGGCCGATTCGTCTTCCCCCTCCTTCCTCATGTACCTCTCACTCTCTTTCTGTACAGGCTCCTTGCCCCTGGTGCCTGCAGAGCAGGTGGAATCCAGGGCACTGTCCCTGCCCCATTTTCCTTAGAGCATCTCCAGGTGTTATGCACATGCTGCTCTTTCCTGTAGCAATCTAGGCTTTGTGGAAGGAGAGAGGGAAGAGAGGAGGCAGCAGGCAGCAGTTCCTGAACCAGCAAAGGCTCCCAGCTACTGAGCTAGCCTCACAGGCAGGCTGGACGCTAGGTCAGAGATTGCTGTTCTCAGAAGCAGTCAGCATCCTCTATGGAATGGCTGAGGAATATTGGATTTGCTGGGTCAGTAAATTTCCACTGGTGTATGGTAATAAACTTCAGGCTCATCACACTTTCCGGTGTCCAGTGGCTTGGCCTTATCTCATCCTCCCAAAGCCATCTGCCCTCCTTGATAAGTACTAATAACAAATACCTCGTTCTCCCTGTCTGCCAGGCATTGATGGCTTAGTGTGTGCATGCCTGCGAGTATAGGTACACCTGTCTGTCCAGCACAACACCTCGCACACCAATTTGGCCCTCTTAGGGATCTGACGGGGATGCTGATTGGGCTTGAGATGAAAGATGGGGCTGGTTTCCAGGGACATTCCTGGAAAAAAGGGTCTGAGAGCCCAGGGTGGGCAACACACAGAGTGGGCTACCATCCTGTGCTTCCAGGGCTCAGCCACTGCCGCTCCCTCCCATCCTGTCAAAGAGGAGACTGTTGTCCTTTGGGAGTGGCAGGTCTTGCTCTTTGCAAAAAGTCTCTCACAAAGCACCTCCCCGAAATGCTTCATTCATCTGTTTGTGGTGATTTAAGAGCTCTTGTGTAATAGGCACTATGCCAAGGATTGTGATACAAAGACAATGGACACAGCCCTTTTCTCAAGGACCTCACAGTCTTGGGGCAAGGGGGCAGGGAGGTCGGTGAGCAGGCAGCACTGTGATGGGCTGGGCTCAGGGTGTGTTGGTGCTTCAAGGAGAGGCTCCAAGCTCCTCCCCAGACATCACAGAAGAGGTAAGAGCAATACTGATGCTGCTGAGACTGTGGAAGTCAGCCAGTCAGAACGTGTAGAGAAAGATGGCCCAAGTGGAGGAAAAGCAAGTGGGAAGGCCAGGAGGTGAGGAAGACTTGGATGTGTGTGCATTTTGGTGGAGCATAGGCTAAGTAAGGTGTGGGGGATGGGGCTGATGAGAGGAGTAGGGGGTGGGAAAGCACCTATGATTTTTTATTTTTATTTTTTGTCGTTGTTAATCCTCATCCAAGGATATTTTTCCATTGATTTTTAGAGAGAGTGGAAAGGAGGGAGGCAGGCAGAGAGAGAGAGGTAAAGAAAGAGAGAGCAAGGAGAAACATCTTTTGATTGCCTCCTGCACATGCCTCTACTTGCAACCCAGGTATGTACCCTTGACTGGAAATCGGATCTGTGACCCTTTAGTGCACAGCGGATGCTCTAACCACTTAGCTTACTGGCCAAGGCTGTGCTGGTTTTTAATTGCATCCAGTGTCACCTCTGCTCCAATCTCACCTTCCCTTCAAGTTCACTTTCTGTGAAGCTTCATTTTGGCTGGCTGGGTGGACACACTTCCCCAGACATTCTGGGTACTCTGGCTTTTCCTAGCTATCCACTACCAGGATGCACTTCCTCCTGCCCTCTGTCTGTCCAGTCTACCCATTTTCTAAGAGCCAAGTTGGATCTCATTTCATAGGGTGGGAATTTGAGGGCTAGCAGGAGCCTTAGAAAACAGCTAGTTCAACCTCCTTGTTTTGTGGGTGAGGAGCTAGAGATCACACAGGTAATTGGTGTCCTAAGGCTCTGTTCCTTAGGCACGAGGTGAGAGGTGACGATACAACTGGAAGGCTCAGAAAGCCTTTCCTAATGATGCTGGCTTGCCCCTGCACACACACCCTCCTTTGAGCTCCTGTTTGTTTGTTCAGGTATCATTGTGCCCCTGCTTCTGATCAGGCATTATACTGGCTGCACAGTAGTGAGTGGACCAGACCCAGGGCTTATGGTCTATTAGGAGAATCAGCAAATTGTCACTCAAGTAAAGGTGTACAGCTGACCCTTGAATAACACAGGGGTTAGAGATATAGATCCCCCACATGAGCGAAAATCCACATGTAACTTTTGACTCCCACAAAACGTAACTACTAATATCTTATCCTACTATTAATAGGAAGCATTACTGATAATATAAACAGTATATTATACTGTATTTATAATATAATATCTAATACATATAACATATATTTTGTATGTTATATGTATTATATACTGTATTCTTGCAATAAAGTAAGGTAGAGGAAAAAATATTATTAGGAAATAACAAGGAAAATACATTTACAGTATTTACTGGTAAAAAAATCCGTATGTAAGTGGACCCACACCACTCAAACCCATTTTTTTTAGGTGTCAACTTTACTTTCAAATTAGGATGAGTGCTATGAGAGAGAGGCAAATGGTGCTATCAGATTATATATTGATGGAGAAGGGGTTTCATTTAGATGGTAGGGGGATAGTCAGAAACCCAGAAGATAATTTTTAGACTTTCTTGCTTTCTTTCTTACTTTCTTGCCTTCCCTCCATCCCTCCCTCCCTCCGTTCTTCCCTCCCTCCCCTTTCTATCTCTCCTTCCTTCCCTCCCTCCTTCTTTTCTTTTCCTCCTCCTTTCTTTTTTGATATGAGAAAGAGAAACAATTTGTTGTTTCATTTATTTAATTTATTTTTTATTAAATCTTTATTATTCAGATTATTACATTTGTTTCTCTTTTTTCCCCTTCATAGCTCCCCTCCACCCGGCTCCCACCCTTCCCTCTACCCTTACCTCCCTCCTGTTGACCTCATCCATAGGTGTATGATTTTTGTCCAGTCTCTCCCTGTACACCCCTCACCGCTTTCCCCCTGAGAATTATCAGGCCACTCCCTTTCTGTGCTCCTGATTCTATTATATTCACCAGTTTATTCTGTTGATCAAATTTTTAATTCACTTAATTTTTAGATTCACTTGTTGATAGATACCTATTTGTTGTTCATAATTTTTTATCTTTTACCTTTTTCTTCTTCCTCTTCTAAAAGAGTACCTTTTAGCATTTCCTATAATACTGGTTTGGAGTTGATGAACTCCTTTAGCTTTTTCTTCTCTGTGAAGCTCTTTATCTGCCCTTCAATTCTGAATGATAGCTTTGCTGGATAGAGTATTCTTGGTTGTTGGTTCTTGCTATTCATCACATTGAATATTTCTTGCCACACCCGTCTGGCTTGCATAGTTTCTGTTGAGAAATCAACTGACAGTTGTATGGGTGCTCCCTTGTAGGTAAGGAACTGTTTTTCTCTTGCTGCTTTTAATATTCTCTCTTTGTCTTTTGCTCTTGGTATTTTAATTATGATGTGTCTTGGTGTAGTCCTCTTTGGATTCCTTTTATATGGGGTTCTGTGTGCTTCCTGGACTTGTAAGTCTATTTCTTTTACCAGATGTGGGAAGTTTTCAGTCATTATTTCTTTAAATAGGTTTTCAGTATCTTGCTCTCTCTCTTCCTCTGGCACGCCCACAATTCTGATGTTGGGACGCTTGAAACTGTCCCAGAGGCTCCTTACATTATCTTCATATTTTTGGATTCTTCTCTCTTCTTGCTTTTCCAGTTGAGTGTTTTCTGATTCTTTATATTTCAAATTTTTAACTTGATTCTTGCCTTCCTCTAGGCTGCTGTTAGGTCTCTGTATAATATTTTTTATTTCAGTCAGTGTATGTTTAATTTCTAATTGGTCTTTTTCCATCTCTTGTTGGTCCTTTTTCATCTCTAGTTGGTCCTTTGTCATCTGTAGTTGGATCTGTTCCATCTCTAGTTGGTTCTTTTTCATCTCCTCTTGGGTCTTGCTAACTTTATCCTACTTTTCTAGGATATTCTTGAAAAACCTTATAAGCATGGTTTTGAACTCTATATTCAATCGTTTATTTTCTTCCATTTCTTTTGTTTGTGATCCCTTCCCTTGTCTCAGCATTTTCACTATGCTGGGAGAACTTCTGTGTTGGATTCAGCCTTATGATACCAGACTTGCAAAACTGAAGAAGCCTCTCTGTTGAGCTTGGGATGGGTGGAGTCTCAGGGCTTAAGGGACCGCCTTGCCTTCCAGTTGGCCCCGCCCTCCACGGCCCCCGAGTCTCACATGCAGGGTTTTGCCCGAAACTGGGGTTTAGTGGAGTTAAAAGTGACGCAGTTGGGAGGGTCTGTCTCCTGCCCACTCGGTCCTCTGTGCGCAGTGCCGTGTGCGCCACCAGACTTCTGATCTTTTGCGACTCCCCTAAATTTTCGTGCACTTCTCCCTTTTCACAGTCCAAACTCCCCCCATATGAGTTTCGGCTGGATCTGGGATTTAGTGTCGTAGGATAAGGGGTTCAATGTCGTTGAGAGTCTCCATCTTCCTCCTGCCAGAGAAAGCCAGCCAGGTTCTCCAGCACCCACTCTCTCCATGCGCACGTCTCAGTACCTCGGCTTTTTGCAGCTCCTCTGGGTCTCTGTGAGCCCCTCTCTTTCCTTCTAGTTGTAGAATTTCCACTCAGCCAGCTTTCCTGTGGTTCTGGATGCTGTCTGTTCTTTTAGTTGTAGTTTTGAAATTGTTGTGGGAGGCAGCAGTGTAGGTGTTTACCTATGCCGCCATCTTGGATTCTCCTTGTTTCATTTATTTATGCATTCATTGGTTGCTTCTTACATGGTGCACTGATGGATCGGACCTACAACCTTGGCATACTAGAATGATGCTCAAACCAACTGAGCTACCTGGACAGGGCTGGAAGAGAATTTTTGAAGAATTTACAGAGTTCATGGATGAGTAGAACTAAGTCAGACAGTGGGTTGTGGAAGAGAATTTTAGGAAGAGGGAACAGCATGGACAAAGCCTCTGAAGAGAGAAAGAGTTCTAAAAGTTCACTGGTTGGAGCATAATGAGAGAATAATTGGAAGTGGGGCTGGAGGTAGCCAGGGGCCAATCATGTGGGACCTTTGAGGTTGTTTTAGGAATTTGGGTTGTAATACAAAAATAGAGTAGCAAACACACACACACACACACACACACACACACACACACACACTATCATAATCTCAGTAAAATGGGAAGATACTGATAGGATTAAAGTAGGAGAGCAACCTGAGTGAGAAGATGATGTCGGCTGCTCTGTGCAGTGGACTGAGGGTAGGAGCAGGAATGAGAGCTCTTTTGGAGGCTGTTGCAGGAGCCAAGTGTGAGATGATGTAGGGCTGGACCAAGGCAGACCTGCATTGTCCTGTGAGGGTAGGGACAAGTGGAAGGCGACTCATTGGACAGGGCTTATGTTTGGTTGGAGATGGGGCAAGTGACAACTTGGAGTTAAGGGTGGATCTTGGGTTTCTGGTGTAAGTAATGGGATGGGTGCTTATGCTATTTATTTCTAAGGGCGGGGGCAGGCATTGCCATAGTATGTGTCTGTGCGGTCAGGGCTGGGGCCAGGTCAGTCCCTCTGGGGCCTGGGGAATTGAAGCTGCCTCTGAGATAGCCAAGTGGGGATGTCAAGTAGAGTTGGATATGTGTGCTTAAGGCTCAGAAGACAGGTCAGGCCCAGGTAACCATTTAGGTGTCATCAGCATGTACAAGGCACTAGAAAGGATGGTCAGATGCAGGAATATTGGGCAGTGGAAGAGGGTCCAGGACTGAGGGACTCTGACTGAGAAAGGAGCTGAGGAGAAGGAGCTGTGTGTTTACCCTTAGAATATGAGCCACAAACATTTTGTATTGATTATGTGTTAACTTGTATCTTTTTCTGTTCAACTACATTATTAATTAGATGGGTATTGGGATCACATTTAGTATAATAATAATAATTATTGATATTGATAATAATGCCTCAATTCATTGAACATTTTCAGACATGCTATGTGTATTAACATTCATAACCTTTCATCGCTATTTAAAATTTTTTAAAATTAAATTTATTGGGGTAACACTGGTTAATCACATAAGTTTCAGGTGTAGAACTTCATAATTCATCATGAATATTACACTGTGTGCTCACTACCCAAAGTCTAATCTTCTTCCGTCACCATATATTTGATCCCCTTTATCTTCTTTGTCCTTTCCCAGCCCTCTCATCTCTATGTTTTTACATACTGCTTGGGAAGGTGTGCATTATCTCCATTTATGGTGGGGAAACTGAGGTACAGAGCAGGTAAGTGCTATTCCAGGTTACCCAGCATTTGGGATATTCCAGGTGGGATTTGGACACAGACACACACACACACACCTGTACCTAACTCTGAAGTGTTTCCATGACATTATTTTGCCAGAAATTATGGACAGGGATCACTGGAGGCATCTGAGCAGCAGTTTCCAGGGCATGTGGAGTGTGCTGAGTGATATTGGCTTTGTGACAATCCATCCATACCTCTCAGCTGGCTCCTCTTGATCTAGAAGCCTCATTTTTAGTACACCTGGCTGGGTATGGAGTAGTATGGCTGGCCCACAGCTCTGATCATGTTTCCTCGGAGCCCAGCTAACTGTCCAGTCTCACTGGTACATGTGCAGACCAGCATGCTTACCTGTCATTTGTGGAGTGTGGATACACAGCTGAGGTTCTCTTCACAGTCATGTTTTATCAATAGCCAGGAGTGACCTCTGACAAGGGCTGACCACAGCCAGTTCTTGGATTTTGCGACATGGCTGCAGCTCCAGGGAGTTTGCATGAATTCACCAGTGGTTCAACTGGAGGCAGACCTGCAGTATCCTGACAGTTCCTCCAAAAGGTCTGGCCCACAGGATGCTAAGGGGATCCTGAACAGCTTGTCCTCTGTCTTGCTCCTGTCTCAGTCTTCTTTTTTCCCACCTCCTACTTTCTTGACTCTTCCTCTACAATGGCTCCTGATTCATAAATGTTTGTCTGTCTGTCCATTTCTCCATTCAGGATGTGCTGAATGCTGTTCTGTACATGTACCAGTGAGACTGGACAGTAAGCATGCTGGTCTGCACATGTACCAGTGAGACTGGATATGGCTGTGAACAGTTAACTACATGGCCATTACACTCAGTCATCTGTTGCTGGGCATTGAGATTTCCTGGGTTCTGTTGCCAGGTCTTGATGCCCTCAGATATCCTGCTTCTTGGAATAATTCCATAGATTTCTGGTATGGATCCCATCCTTTGATAATGAACTTGGAGGGAATGCAGGGCATAGGCATGATGGTTGTCCTTTTCCCTCTGAGTCCCTATCCTGTGGTGGTCACTGGGGCACACCCTGGGGGTGAGGAATGATTAAGACACAGCCTCTGCCTCTTTTGAGAAGCTCATTGTCCATTGCAGAGGTTGAGGATGTAATTGCATCCTCAACAAAGAACTAGGGGGTCTGAAGAAGGTCTCTACACAGAGAAAGAAGTCCACCAGCCATCTCTGGTTGACTGTCCTGAGCAAGTCATCCCTTCGTCTGACTGTGATCCCATCCACAGCAGCCAAACCCTATTTATTTGTTTATTTTCCTTACTGGGCTATGCAAACTATACAAGCAAAATGACCTTTAGTTCTTTTCTATCCCGCCCTTTTCACCATCATTGTTACTGCCCTTCCTGAATCCTGGCCAAGTTTTATTTCCTCAGCCTCCCCTGCCAAGTGAATTTGCATGCAGACATCTCTGGATGGGGGCCCCCTGCTAGGGACCTCTGCAGTCTTGTCTCTTGGCACTGTAGGTAAATAGTTTGCTGAGCAAGTGCAGTGTTTTTTATATTGCTGAAGATCTCAGTTTTGTAGTTTAAATATCAGGGTGAGGCGAATCTTCTTTCTTCTTCCATTGCAGCCCATCTCACACATTCCATAGGATAGCAAGTATCACTTTGTGTCCAACGTAAATTCTGGGGAAGGCTGCCTCCAGGTTTAGAGGGACAGAATACTTCATGAGCTGCACACATCCGTCAAATACAGAAATCATCAGCACAGGTCCAGAAGGGGATCTTTGTTGGCCCATTAGCTCTGATTGTGTGTGGGTGAGTGAGAGACCAAAGACAGATCTCACTGGCACTGCAAACCTGAGAAACTCAGCGAGAGGCAGGAAGAGCTTGGCATTTACTCTGAAGCACACATCTCTCTAGTTGCCAGTCAGCAGAGATGTTGCATGTTGGTTTCATGTATTCACTGCTCTTCCTTCCCTCCGGGAAGTCTGTGCTTGCTTCACTTTTTTGTTATTAAAAAAGGGCTGGAGGTGGGGGGTGGGGAGGCAGCTCTGCCTTGTTCAAATGCTCAGAGATCCTGAAGGGCAGTCTGTGCCTTCCAACTCTCCTGAGCATGTCCCCACTTTATTCTCAGGACAACTCTGGGGTTAGGCTCTATTAATCCCCATTTTAAAATATATTTTTATTGATTTCAGAGAGGAAGGGAGTGGGAGAGAGGGATAGAAACATAAATGATAAGAGAGGATCATTGCTGCCTCCTGCATGCCCCCTACTGGGGTTGGAGTCTGGGCATGTGCCCTGACCAGTCGAATCATGATCTCCTGGTTTATAGGTCGATGCTCAACCACTGAGCCACACAGGCCGGGCACTGTTTTAAAGAGGAGGAAACAGGAGCTCAGAAAAGCAAACTTACTCTTGATCACACAGGTACTAACTAACTGAGCTAAAAGTGAAGAACAGGTCTCCAGACTCGAGTTCCGCTGGTAAATGATCTCTCCTGCTTCAAAGAAGTAATGTTGTTATAATGAAGCAGCAGCCAGGAATCCTCAGGAGCCCGCTGAAGAGAACAAAAGGTATTAACCATTTCAGTCAGGTGGCCGTGGGCTCCCTGAGGACCAGCCAGGCATCTGCCCCTCATCTGTAGATAGCACCCACGGACCGAGTTTCCAACCAGGAGACATGCATGGTGTCACAGATGTGACATACACTAGGTTTCCTTGCTGGGAGCACTGCTATCTGAGGGGGGATAGGACTCAGAATAGTAATGCCACTTCAGGCCCCTGTAGAGAGCCTGAGGGATTGTATCCTAGCATGCAGACCTGCCTAGGAGCCAGTGAGGGTGCAGGCTGGATGGTGCAGGGCCACCACAATAAGCCTGTGATAGAGTTTTGAATCCCCTCTGGTCTGAGTCAATGTCCTTCCTCCCTTCGGAGCCAGTGGCCTTGGTGGTGAATGTCCTGCCTTTCTGACTAGATTGTGTCTGTGAGTGGCAGGGGCCTGGCCCTGAGCTCAGCACATTGAAGCAGGTATAGAGTTAGGTGTTTGATGGGATCTGAGGAGCCCATTTCACACTCATATCTCATGGGGGAGCATGGATTCTCTATCCAGCCATCCCAGTGTAGCTCCCCATACCCCAAGCCTGGTGTTAGGTGCTGGGGATATTAAGCCTCCTAGGACTTGGTTCTTCCCCCAGGTGCTCTCAGCACTCTCGTGCTAGTGGCAGAAGTGAGAGGTGGGCTCCTCATACCCCAGAGTTTTTAGTCTTCTTGGTTTGCCTACTGGTAGCCCAGGTCAGCAGTGCAGAATTCTGCCTAAGTCCAGAGAACGCTGCCCCAGCGCAGTGTTTTCCAGTAGAATGCTCTTCTGCACGTTCCCAAGCCCTTAGAGAGCCTCCTTCCTGCGGTTTCCCTTTCCAATACCTTTCGTGCACTCTTCATGGGAGAGGATCCAGTCTGCTTCCAAGAACACTCCTACATCATCCTTGGCACCGGCAGGACCCCACCTCGGCCACCTTTCCTAAGGCTGGCAAGGGTCCCAGCCAGCGCAACGTGGGGCGGGGGAGGGGCACTCCCGTAGCTGCAAGAGCTTCCAGGGCCCGCGCGCGCGCGTTCACATGGAGGGGGTGGGGAGGGCGGCGATCTCCGCGGTGGCCCCAAGCACCTTTCCCACACCTCATGCAGCACCTGTAGTCCCTTCTTTCAGCATTGTAGCCAACCCACGTGTGCAAAAGCGTGGTGTGTGTGTGTGTGTGTGTGTGTGTGTGTGTGTGTGTATCTGGGAGTTCGTGTGCCCCAGGTCTGGCAGGCCCGTGTACACAGGGGAGGCAGCCTGGGCGACAGTGGCCACGCTTCTTTACCCCTCCAGTCCTCGGCCCTTTCGTCCGGTTTCTTTGGGTTATTGGTACCTCCAGTCCTTCCCTTCTTCTGCCGCCCCTTTTCTGCGGTAGAAGAGACCAACGCCTTCCGTGGAGGTTCTGGTTCACTCTAGCTCCAGAGCCCTTGACATTCAATGAGGGTTCAAGGCACACGGGTGTAGGCACACAACTGAACGTTAATCCTATTAAAGATATGGTGTCTTTGGGGAGGGGGAGGCTCCCCTCCCCCGCCCCTAGCAGACCTCGCGCTCATTGGTTGAATGCAAAACAGGGGGCGGGGCTGAGGGCCAGGCGAGGGGGCTCCGGGCGATTTCAGAGTCGGGAGTCGGGGCTGGGATTTCACTGGGGAAGCCCAGCGGTGGTAGCTGCTGCGGATCTCTCTTCCCCGCCCTCCCCCCCCCCCTCCACTCCACTGCTTGCGGCGCGCCTGCCCAACCCTGGGCTGGCGAGCAGCTCCGCAAAGTAGGGAGCGAAAGGAGGTGGAGCGCCCACAAAGTGGTCAGGGCTCCGTGCTGGGGCTGGGTAGGGCGAGGCGTGTGCCCTGGTAACCTGGATCCCGGAGCCTTAGTGCTTTGC
Source organism: Lasiurus cinereus (assembly GCA_011751065.1). NCBI lineage: Eukaryota > Metazoa > Chordata > Mammalia > Chiroptera > Vespertilionidae > Lasiurus > Lasiurus cinereus. The sequence goes on along the minus strand of JAAGEH010000011.1, from coordinate 38,074 downwards.
GTGGAGTGGTCAGTGCACTGGAAGGCGAGCTGACGCTCTGGAAAGAGAAGTCAAATTGCAGCCTTCCCAAAGACGTCTGCTAAGTTACGCAGGCCAGCCAGTTCCCGGAGAGCATTCGCAAGCGCGCAGAAAGCCGAGCCGCAGAGCCCTCCCGGGCTAGCCGGCTGGGAGCAGGGCAGCGGCCCCTGTGCAACTGGGTCCAGTCCAGAGTGTGCCCCGGTACAGAAACGAGGGGTACAAGGCTCCACCAGGCCTCCTGCAGCCTGCGCCCGACTTGGGCGCCCCCTCTGTCCCTCTCCGAGAGCGATGCCCCCCGCCCCTTGCGCCCCACGGGAACGCCTCGAGCATGGAGAAGTCGAGTAGCGAGGATTCTTCGATCCACCGGAGTCCATCTTTGGACAGCAAGGACTCGGACTTTGCCAAGCCGTCCACCTCGGGCCGCCCATTCGGCCGCGGCTTCACTGCCGGCGCCTTCTATGGCACCGCGGGCTCCGGGGGCCAGAGCCGCGGGGAGACTGGAGTCAAGACTGATAATAAGTACAATGCTCCGAAAGGCAGCAAGTACGTGGTGTTTTACCTGGACCTGTCCTTTGTTTTCCTCCTAGAATTTAAGAAGTGCAACATGGCCAGGGGCTGCCTCTGCTGCTTGAAATACATGATGTTCCTCTTCAATTTAATATTCTGGGTAAGTCCTTACACTTATCCCTCCCTTTGCCTTCTCTCCTCTTCTATACCCTCTTCCTTTTGGTGCTGCATTGCCTGCTCTCCGCATTATGGTAAGTGGGTTTTTTCTTAAGATCATTATTTCCCCTCGTCCATGTATCTTCCAATCTTCCTCTTCTTTTCTCTCTCCTTGGCTGAATGGAGGCTCCAAACTTGCCTTTCTTCCAGGAGAGACTAACCGTGTTCCTAAGAGGCTGGCAAAGTTTGCCTCCACCTCCTTCCCAGAAACCCGTTCTGGAAGTGCCTCTAACTGGATAAGCTGCAGAAATAGGTGTGGGGTCAGAATTTTTAACAGCTGTGACATTGCGTTGAAGACTGGCACAAGTGTAAATAGTCTTCTGAGTTTCTTCTTCTATTCCTCCTGAATATGCAAGAATACCGTCTGCAGCATTTTATAAGCACAAGATAGGGGAGTGGTAGAGTTCATATTCTCCCACTCCTGTCAGTGAACTCCAGGAAAAGGAGGAATAACCCCTGTCCAAAGTTGAAGGACTCCCTTGCTAGACTGCAGATACGCCTCTGAGTTAGGGCTCCTGTGAAAAAGGAGGGTGTGGGAGGGATGCCATCGGGTGGCAGGCAGCTGCTTTTGAGGGATTGCAGGGGGAGTGAACGGCCATGTGCTCCACCTTAGACCGCCAGCCCTCCCAGCTCTAAGAACTGTAGAGACTAGGGGTGAGACAATCAGAAGTGCTCCATTCTGGGTGAGAGTTTGTTTTCCTGAGAAGGTATCAGTGAGTGGGGCAGCTTGGAAACATTCTCCAACCTCTAATTCTGGAGGACATGTGAGTGCAGCTTGCACACTTGTCATAAGAAATACTAGTTAGGTAGATATGAAAACTTCGTAACCTCGGATCCAATTGTTTCTTCATCCCAAGTGCTGCTTCCGCCTTTCTTCACCAGAGCCCAGACAAGTCAACACAGATGTTTGGCTCTGTCCCAGGGCCTGTCCTCCTGCAACTAGAGGACTAGAGGCTGTCAGCTGCCTGTGGTCCAGGGGGAGGACTGGGGGCAGGAGAAAGTCTTTCACAGTGAAGCCAGATAGAAGTGTTGTGTTTTGTGTTCAATGCTTGTGGGAAGCGATTGGCTTTACCTGAAAAACTTCTTGGTTGTGTAGAATGGGGGTGACTTTTCCCACAGAGGGGAAAACTCAGATTGGGTGGGGAGAAGTCTGGGTTCTTGGTTCTGTGTCAGCTTTTTTTTGTGACCTTGGCTAAATTGCATCATTCATTAAGGACTAGTGTCCTTTCTAGCCAATGTGGGAGCGGGAGAGGCCGGGGAAGGGGTCTGTCAAGATGGTCTCCCTCATGCACTCACTTCCTTAGGTATGGGGCATCCTGTATCCTGGCCTTCTCTATGGGGGAGGGAGCCCCTTCCCTGCCTCATATACAGGCTGCTTCTTCTCTTCAAAGGAGCCTGGTTTGAGGTTGTTTGAGTTGAATTTTCCCAGATAGCTCCATGGTCTGGGGCTCTCCAGTCACTATGTTACCTATCCTTTGGTAAGGTCTTGTAGAAACGACGGCAGAACCACTGGAATGTGAAGAATGATTTTGTGGCCACCAGTAGGCAAGTGCTCCTGGCTCTCTGACTCACTTGCCTGGCAATAGTGTCAGCCAAACACCTGTGTGTATTACTCTGGTACCTATGAATTACAGGAATGCTGCCCTTTCATTGTCTACAGCTTCCCTCTTTGTTCTTGCCTACAGTCAACCTGCCTTCCTGTCTTGCCCCACTCTGAATATCCTAACACTTACCAGAAAGACCCTCCTGGGATGCTCACTCAGTGGCCAGTAGCTCCCTGCTCCTCCCACTCCCACCCTGCCACCTGCTGGCCAGAGTGGGTATAACTGCTGTAGCTTCTTTCTCTAGAATGGTGTCAACTTGGTTTAGGGACCTCCTCACATAGTATAGCCAAATGGTCTGTGCTCCGCACTTAGTAGGCATTTGCTCTATGTTTGTGAGAAAATGAATTGAAAGCCAGAACAGTAAATCTACATGTTAATTGTGTTGCAGGATTCCCAAGTCCCACTTGGTAGGGACTTGTCCAAGATGAAGGCTCTTCTAGCAGAGCACCTCAGCTGTGGGGTGACAAGAGGCTCTCTTATCATCCTTGAAAATCTTGGTAGAGGTTAATGAGCTGGTCGATGGAAAGGGCTTCCTTGGTCCTAGTGAAAGGACTGTCTCTCCTAATAAGACCACCACTCTTTTACCAGCAAGGAGTGATTCGCTCCTAATCTCTGACTTTTCTGACGTTTCAGAATTCTGATGACATACTATGAGCTGGGAAAATTGAGTCTCATATGAGACTATGTCCTAAGACATAGACCTTAGGAAAAATGGAAAACTTAGCAAAAGAGAACTGGATGCCTGTGTGAAAGAGTGTTTGTTGGGAGGTGGGAGAGCAGGTGCTGCAGGGTGTTAGCCAGGATTTGGGCATGGTGGGTCACTGAGCTCCACTTGCATGATGACTTCCTGTGGCCAGGTGATTAGGCCTGATATGGGAGAAGGAGTGGAGGAAAGAGCCAAGTGAGAAGAGAAAGTGCTTGGGCCTCAGGCAGGTGGGACAGGACCTCTGCTCTTTCTAGTGCACAGGAAAGGGAAGGGCTCAGGGTAGAGTGAGGAGGGATGCAGGACTCATGAGAGTCAACTCCTCCAGGATCCAGAGCAATGGTCAGGAATTATGTAGCCATCACTTTTTCTAGTCTCAGGGCCCAGATCCCAAAAGGAAGCTTTTCTGAGGCATTAAGAGTTGAACGTGAGGCCTGCAATCAATAGACAGAGATCTTCCTTAGATCCCAGAGCCTACCTGGTAATTCTCCAAACCCACTGCTGCCACCTGTCTCCTGTCTCCTCAGAGCCTGCTGGGAGGGTTCTTACGCTGCAGTGCCTTACACTGCAGCCTCTCTCAGGGGCAAGAGTCCTGGTCCCTTGCCACTGGGTGGAGCTTCTAGGGTGTTGGTACTGGTGAGGGCTTGGGTGACATGACTGGGGACAGGGTGGGAGCATTCCTTTTCTTACCAAGAAAAGGGCAGGTGCCTTACAGGCTGCTGGGTGCCTGCCTGCTTCGGGTTGAGGGGTAGGGAGAGGGGGTCCAGGTTGCTCCTGCGACTGCTGACTTCAGCCAGATGGTCCTAACCATGTTAGTCCTCAGGGCAGCATTTTGGAGGGCCTGATGTTGATGGCAGGGGTTGAGGAGGGGACAGTCAGTGGTCATGCCTGACGGAGCCCACCTCCTCTTGTCTTCTGCATACCTCACTCTGATTCTCATAGCCCAGAGAATGCTGGCTTCTTGGAGGAAAGGAAATAGGAGCCTGAATTGGGACAGAAGTTTCCTCATCCTGAAGGGCCCGGCCGCCCACCAGTAATCAAACCCACCCCACTTATTTCTCCTAGTAGTATTTCCCTCAGTCAGCCCATCTTCGAGTCCTCCCAGGGCCATTTCTGGAACCCTCTAGGTAGAGATTAATTGAATCTAAGCCCCAACATGGGGGCAAAGAGGACCCAGAGCTCTTTACTCTGAGAAGGGGAGGGAGAGTATATATAGCATGGGTTCCGAGTGCTGGGGGCCTATGTCCCCTTCTCAAGAGAGCAAATCGGATTCCATCCGAGCTTCTCCCAACCCAAGTCAAGTTGCTGTCTGATATGGAGGGATGGGGATGGGGCTGTGGTTGCTGTCATACCAGTAATTGCCACTCCAGATAATGGTCACGTCTCATGCTTGCTAGCAGCGCTGTCCCATCACTTTAAGTCAAGGTTGGCGGAGCGGTGACATTCTGGCCCCAGTGGAGAGTCTATTCCTTGTGGAGTTCTTCTTAATAAAGGCCAATGAACTAAGGAGGCAGTGTTCAGTGTGCCTGCTGGAGCAGGGGCAAGGTTGGCACAGGACTGCCACAGTCAGGAGACCGGGTAGGAGCCCTGATTAACCTCCCCTAACTGGGGTCAGACCTTTGTGATTTGGCCCCTCTGGGAGGAGGCAGTTTGGTTAAAGCTCTCCAACCACATTTGAGACATGTGTTGGAGACACATGGTTGAGAGACATCGGGAGACACGGTACTGGAGTGGCCGTATGTATGTGCCTCTGAGGTCTGTGGTGTCGGGACAGGAGTCTGTACACAGTTGGTGCTAGGCGGCTTGGAGTGTCCTAAGGAAGCTGTGGGGTGCCTTCTGTCTGGGAATGGAAGTGGTGAATGGACTAAGGGGGCATGACAGGTTGAGGTTTGGCCTCTCCAAACAAAAGATCCAGGCTAAGCTTGGCAGCAGGAGGCATTCAGGGGCTTCCCAAAGTGCTCAGGTGTGCTGAAACTGATTTGGCTCAGTAGATAGAGCGTCGGCCTGCAGACTGAAGGGTCCTGGGTTCGATTCTGGTCAAGGGCACATACCTTGGTTGTGGGCACATCCCCAGTTGGGGGTGTGCAGGAGATGGCTGATCGATGTTTCTCTCTCATTGATGTTTCTAGCTCTCTATCTCTCTCCCTTCCTCTCTGTAAAAAATCAATAAAAAATATATATTTTAAAAAGTGCTCAGGTGTAATGTGAGTCAGTGGGCTGTCTTCCTCCCCCTAACCCCCATGGCTGCTACAAGTAGATGTTCTGGTGGGTCAGGCATTCAGGAATGGCTTCGCCTGGGGGGATGGGCACAGGGGAAGGTCCTGGCTAATGCTCTGAGACCATAGAACGTGAAATGCTGGCCCTCTGTTCACTTCCTTTCCAAAGCATTAAAAATTAAACTTCTTTGTCTTAATATCTATTTTTAAATCATGTCAGAGCCAGCATTGGTGTCAATCAAGAGTGGGTGGAGAGGAAGAGGGTAAAGAATAGAAAGTCCCAGCAGAAACAGGGTGAGCGCGGTCACTGCCTTGAGGAGGACAGGTCTGTCCTCCATTCCATTGGGCGGTGAGGAGCACAGAAAACACCATTCACCTCCTCTGAGGATGGTGGGCTGGGAGGAGTCTATGGGGGGGGGAGGGCTCACCTTGGATTGGGGCTCGCCCTCCCCCTGCCCTACCTCCATGTGCCTGCCTGCCTGTGGCAGCCAGTTCTGGGGCATACTGGACTGCTGGGGACCCAGTTGAGTCCGTTCACTCATGCCACAACTATTTACTGAATGCCCGCTGAGTGCACTGGAGGCTCCAGTTGGTGAGGACAGGCTGACTGGGCTCACACAGAGCAGATCAGCTTTCTTGGGCCAGGAAGTCGTGGAATTGAGAGGTCATCTGGCTTGTCCTCCACCAAGCCTTTGAACACAGGGCTGCAGGGGAGGGGTGAGAGCATGGCCACCTCACCTTCCCCAGCATTCTAAGGAGGGGCAGCAGCAGGCTGGACCCAGCATCTGGGTGGCCTAACTCAACTTCTCCTTTCCTTTACCCACCCCGAAATGATGGCAGACTCCCGCTCTACAATGTTTGCTCCCATTAGAAATGGGAGGGAAAAAACAAGCTGTGTTTCTTTTAGGAGTTAGTTTCCTAGCTTTGGAAAAAAAAATTAGTGAATTATTTGTCTTTTCTGTTTCTTCTATTGAAAGGGCTGATCGGCTACTCCATGACTAGTGCATACTCATGCATTTACTGGGTACCAGCTGCCACAGGCCCTGAGTAGCTCTGAATTCCATGGAGGAGTCAGAAACATAAACAGTTTTGAGCAGTAGGTGCTCGGCAGAGCTACTTAATGGAGTAATTAATACTGCTTAATAGAGACAAGATACAGAGATAACAGAGTAGAGCAAGTGACACCTGGAGTTTGAAGGATGAATAGGAGTTTGTTGGATAGATGAGGATGGGGGTCTGGGCAAGGAAGAAGGGTGGGGAGAGGTAGACACAAATCTACCCAGAGCCAGTGCTGGGCCAGAGCTTGCAGTTCAATAAGAGTGGCAGGGCCAAAACCGGTGTGGCTCAGTGGATAGAGTGTCGGCCTTCGGACTGAAAGGTCCTGGGTTCGATTCTGGTCAAGGGCACATACCTTGGTGGCGGGCACATCCCCAGTGGGGGGCGTGCAGGAGGTGGCTGATCGACGTCTCTCTCTCATTGATGTTTCTAACTCTCTCTCCCTCTCCCTTCCTCTCTGTAACAAATCAATAATATATATATAATATATATATATTATATATATAAATATATATATATATAATATATATATAATATATATATATATATTTATATATATATATAAAGTGGCAGGGTGCAGTCTGGATGGTGCCAGTCGGGAGGAACTTCCTGGGGTGATGAGCTTGCATGGGCTCTGAGGATGAGGTGGCTCTGCTGTAACCTGTGACCAGTGCCTGGGGATGTTCTGCAGTTTGTCTTCAGTCTCTGAGGAAAGGGAGAGTTGTTTTCCCGGGGTGACCATCATGATAGGTTTTGCGGTGCCCCTCAGGCTGTAGGCTGTTGCTCTAGGTAATCCAGTTTACAGAAAGTCCCTCCCCTCCCCCATTTGCACCCCCACCTCCACCCCGGCTTCCCCTTCCAGCCTCTCTCTTCTAGCTGCTTTCTGGCCGCTTATTTGGTTCCAGTTAGGAAGCTTTGAAGCTGAGCTAAACCCATCGGGCAGAGTTAAGTCTTCTGAGCCTGCTTTGTCCCTGCTCACATTTGAAAGCTAATCTGCTAGCAGAAGTGATGGGGGTTGGGACAGGGATGTTAACAATGGCACGTGGTTGGGAAGGTGAGCAGATCTGCAGCTGGGGGAGTAGACATATGGCTTTTACTCCCTATATTTTCTCTAACTAGGACTTCAGGTGAGGGCTGAAATTCCAGACCTTCTCCCTTGAGTTGTGTAACTTACTACATCAGTACCTTGCATGAAGGACCTGTTTGAGTGACTGGGGGTGGGTGGGATGGGTGAGTGACTGGCCAAGGAGGACAGAAGCATGGCTCTGCCTTCGAAGAGCTTTCTGTTTGCTCCAGGGGTTCTTCACTAGGGTGTAGATTCAAATCAACAGGCAGCTTTTTACATGAGCAGTGGCCATGCTCCCTTTCCTCTCCTCCCACTAGCCTGAGTCAGTCTCCAGAAAAGAGGCCTAGTTTTGAAGGTTTTCTTAATCTCTTGGTGCCTCAATTTTCTCTCTTATGGCAGAATCAGTCATCTTTCAGGGCTATGTAGAGGCCCAGATGAGGTAATACATGCATTATGTAGGGATACTGCTTAGCAGGAGGCCTGGCAGGTTAGACTCAGTGACTAGCTGTTACTGTCACTGCACTTCTTGCAGTGAGAGCATATGAGCAGGTAGCCCTTCCAGTGGTGAGTTAAATGCCCTGGGGCTGCAGTGGCTGTGCTGGGCAGTGCTGTGGAAGCAACCTCAGATGTCCTTTTAGGCTGGTGATTGTTCTGAATTTTTTTGGCCCTATGGATACATGGGAGAAAGGGAGAAGTGGGGGTCTAGATGGATCTTTTGAAAGATGGAGGTAAAGGTCAGTGGGGGGAAGCAGGGAATGGTCTCAGAGCCCAGGGCCAGCAGCTGTACCTGCCATGCTGTATACTTACCTGTGGTTGTCCCTGTCGGGGGCAGTCCATACCCTTCCCCTGCCTTCCTTTATTGGTGCAATGAACCAGGCCAGAAACGGGCCGGTTAGGCCAATGGGCATATTGCAGGGACCCCATAGCCCTCTGCTCTGGGTACTCCCAAGGGCAGATCATGCCCCTGGCACACTCAGTGTTAGACCGGGGGTGGGGGGTGGAGGGATAGGGAGGAAGCTGAATAGCTGACAAAAAGACAGGGCTCCAGATCCAAGTCACTTGACAAACCAGAAAAACGGTCACTTAAAATTTTTTCAAATTATAGAATATATCATGTAAATTCATATAGTTTAAAAAAGTACGTAATGAACATGTACCCATTATGAAGTTTAAGACATAAAATGTTAGCCACACTCATGAAGCCCCTGCTCCAATATCTTCTCTAGAGAGAACCTTAAATTTTGTTAAGTACATTTCTTTATAGTTTCTATATATGTAGACATCCTTCAGCACCACACCATTTGCCTTGGTTTGTTTTAAACCTTTGGTTGATGGAATCATTCAGAATTTTAAAACAATTCACTGTTACGTTTATTGATTCATCCATGTGCATCTGTGTAGTCATAGTGCACTTGTTATCACTGCTCGGTGGTACTCCATATGAGTGTGCAGCAGTGTATTCTCTGGTCATGAGCATTTGGGTTATTCCTTCTTTTTAAATATGTTTTTTTAAAATTGATTTTTAGAGCAGAAGGGCGAGGGATAGAAAGCTAGAAATCCTGATGAGAGAGAAACATCATCAACCAACTGCCTCCTGCATGCCCTCTATTGGGGATTGAGTCTGCAACCCTGGCATGGGCCCTGACTGGAAATGAACCGGTAGCCTCTTGGTTCCTGGGATGATGCTCAACTGCTGAGTCACATTGGCCGGGCTATTCCTTCTTTTTGAACTTGTTTCTGTGAACATTCTTGGACTAGTCTCCTGGTGTACACATGCAAGGGTTTTCTAGGACAGTGCTTCTAAAAGCATCTATGGCTGAGACCAGTTTGGCTCGGTGGATGGAGCGTCGGCCTGTGGACTGAGGGGTCCCGGGTTCGATTCCGGTCAAGGGCATGTGCCTTGGTTATGGGCACATCCCCAGTGGGGGGCGTGCAGGAGGTGGCTGATCGATGTCTCTCAACCATGTTTTTAACTCTCTATTCCTCTCTGTAATAAATCAATAAAATATATTTAAAAGCATCTATGAAGGACCAGCTTTTTACTTAAACTCTCAGGTGTGGCTCTGCTGAGCATGACTGGTACACAGTGCAAAGCAGTGACTCACCCACATCCAAATGAGTTCATTGATCATAGATTTGGCTGTTCTGGGGACATCAGAAAGTTCCTAAGTGTTAAGCATTTCTATGGACTGCACTCTGAAGAGAACTGCTCTGGGTATATAGCAAAGAATGGTGTTGCTGAGATTTAGGATGTATGCATTTCAGCATTACTAGATAATTCCATATTGTTTTCCAAAATGGATGTATCAGTTGACATTTCCACCAGTGGAATGTTGGTTGAAAATGAAAAGTTTTGGGTGTTCTTCAATACAGTGGGTGTGAAATGCTATATTGTGTTTTTAATTAGCATTTCTCTGATTATTAGTGAACATCTTTTCACAGGCTTATTAACCATTTTTTTTCTCTTCTGTGAATGCTTGTTTATGTTTTTGTTCAATTTTTCTATTGAGTTATTTGCTTTTTCCTACTAATTTTTAAGTTTTTATTTATGTTTTGAATACTAATCTATTGTCTATTAAGTGTACCACTAACAGTTTATAGCTTGCCTTTTCACTTTGTTCATAGGGTCCTTTGGCAAACAGAAACTTTTTATTTTAACATAATCAAATTTTCAGTCTATTTTCTTTGTTAGGTTTATGTATTATGTATTATTTAACAAATATATAATATCTCATGGGTGTCTTTATATCCTAGTAATAGGACAGTGCTTGTTACAACATACTAGGCACTCATGAATTGTTAAATGAATTTGAATGATTAAAGATGAGTTCCTAAACTTATTTCTGAGTGTTTTTCCTTTTACACTTAAGTCCTTAATATATCTGGAATTTATATTTGGGTATGATGTGAGGCAGGGCCCTGATTTCTTTTCCCCTCAAGTACAAAGCAGTTGTCTTAGCTCCACTGATAGCTAGTTCTCCTTTCCCCACTGATATGTAATGCCACCAGTGTCTTTCCCAATGCACTATTTGTCTATCCCTATACCACATTGTTTTAATTACTACAGCTTTAAAATAAGTTCCACATCTGTTAGGGCAAATCCTCTCCTCTTACGCTTTTCAAGAATGTTTTGGCTGTTCTTGGCCCTTTGTTCTTTTGCATAATTTTTTTCTTTTGCATAAATTTTGGAATCAGTTTGTTTAGTTTCACTAAAAATAAACTGATCAGACAATTAATTTTCCTGCTCTTTGCCCAAACCCTATTGGTATTTTGATTGGCTTTGCATTAGATCTATTGATTGCCTTAGAGAGAATTGCTATCTTTTTATTTCCATTCATGAATATAAATTGTATTCTAAGTATGTATTTATGTTCCTGGGTATGGTACACTCCATATATTAGGCCTTTTTTAATGTCTTTCTGTAAAATTTTATAATGCACTCTGCCCACCAGCCCCAAGGTCTTATACATCTTTTGTTATGTAGAGACTTTTGCTCTTCCATCCTTTCCCACCATCCCTCTCCCTTCTGAGTTCAGGTTGGAGGGCCAAGGGAGGCCAACAGCCCTTCCAGCCAGCCCCCACCAGAAGTGGTGATGCTGAGAGCCATAGGGGCAGGTGGTCAGGCTGCGGATGTTACCTCATCCACTCTTCCACAGCACCTGCGAAGGAGACAGGGCATTCTTTGCATTTTGCCATCAAAGAGATGGAAACTCTGAGAGGTTAGATATTTTGCCCCAAATTACTGAGCTGGAAAATGACAGAGCTGGATTTGAACCTAGGTCAGTCAAACCCCCAAGCCATATTTTTCTGTGATCATCTCTGGGAAGTCATCCTGACCCAGCTCCTTCCCCTGCTGACTTTAGACTGTACTTTTCTTGGATCTGTACTACCAGTTTAGTGCAGTATAGCCTGGGATAACAGGACCTGAGTTATGCATATTTGTATATGACTCAGTTGGTAATTTGTGCCTTCCTCCCCCCAGCCCCAGGCCCAAACAGAAGTGGATTGGGAGGTGACCTCTCGTGATCATCAGGGACTTCCTCAGATCAGTGAGCACTCAGTCCTCTGGGCATTTTAAGTCCTCACAGATACTGTGGGTGTACAGTGGTATCTACATGTACATGATGACACTGAGGCTAGAGGCATTGTCACTCATGCCATGAGCAGGAAGAGGTGAGTGTTAGAGCCCTTCGTCTTTGCCTTGTTTGCTCATAATAGGAGCTCAGTAAATGTGTGTTGATTATGGGCTGCCTTGAATTGCACAAGAATGCTAGGTAAGGGGGCAGGGCTTCAGGCAGGCTAATTAATGAGGTGCTCCTTGCAGGTGACACACTTTAAATAATGATTGGAGTTTTTCTACAGGAAAGGTGCCATGCTATTGGGAAGCCATACTGGCCTCCAACTGGAATATCCTGCCTAACCAAAAAGGACCCCTGCAGCCACCCATACTCATTGCCTTGGAAGGAGGCTTTGTATCCATCTCTCCTTAGTCCAGAAAACCCCTTTGGGTGTCCCCTGCCCACTGGTTCCTTTTAGTCATGTATAGCACTCTCCCCCAGCACTTTGGAAGATGCCATTACCTCCTGGCATTCATTTCCAGAGAGCTGGGTAGACTCTTGGTGTAGATGGTTGTAACTCAATCACTCCATGATGATCGATGAGATCAGCCAGATCAGTACAGAACTCCCTAAACAAAGCCCTACTTGGTCATGTGGCAGCTTCCATCCTTGTGCCTAACTAGGGGCTCCATGTGGCCTGTGCTTAAGTGGTGCAGTGGTGAGTGCAGTTCCTCCCCCAGGGCAGGGAATGCCCTTTCAAAAATCTCAGGGAACAAGACCCTGTGGTTACAGAGTAGACACATTTGCCAGCCAGAGCCAAAAGGGCTGGGGTCAGAGGGTATGTATCTGTCTCTTTGTGAAGATTCTGTGGGTAACACAGAGGGCAGGGTAAGTTCCTGAGGGTATTTCTTTTTTTTTTCTTCTGTAATCTTTATCTTTAGCTGTCTAGATACGCACTTGCATCTTCCCTTTAGGTACCCAAATTATACGTTCTTAGAGCTCTCTTCTCCCCACATACACACTTATGTATATTTGTATGTATATATGTGCACAATATCTATAAAAATACATACTGTATTTATATGTAAGTATATATGTGTATGTATGCATGATACATTAATAGTCTACATATGTGTGTATATATTTATACATAAATATGAATATGTATATTTAGCTAGATTCTCTCCCAGTGTGTGTGACCCTTGGGTATAAGCTGCATCCTCATTTTAAGCATCCCATTTCCTAGATGGATTCTGAATAAGCTAGTCTCTTAGATTGCAAGCACTGTATACCAATCATGGCTAACTTAGGAATACAGTTATATAGGTGTCTCCTCAAAATGTATACACACACTTTGAATAATTATAAAGACGGTGTTTATTAAAATACATTTCATTTTCAAAATTGAGCTATCAGCTGTTAAAGTGTGTAAACATTTTTGGGCACACCCTGTTATAATTACCTATTTATCTCTAATCTATGAAAAAAGTTCAGCAGTGTTGTTTCGTATGTGGGGGACAAATCACTTTAGCAGACATCTCTTGTTTTTGCTGGCCTAGCTTTCTTTTCCCTGCTTTTCTGATCCACATCCTTGTTTTCCTGTGGTTTTTCAGTATCTACAAGGATACAAGGTTAGCTCAGATGCTAAAACAGAAAGCTGAGCAACAGGCCACACACAGGAACAGGAGCCAGGCTGCTCTGGCCTCCAGGCATCAGGACCTAATGATGAGCTTGGTCACATTACTCTGTCAGGATGCATCACCTCCTGTTGTTTTGGCCCCTGGCTCTCACTACTCAAGAGTTGGCTTCCTAGAAGAGAGCCTGGCTGGTCACGTGCCTACCTGTGGTGAGGGGAGAGCAGAGCACCTTAATGGATGGGACAAGCTGGATGCACTGGGAGGAGGAGAATTCCCTAAAGAAAAACAGGGGTGCTGATGCCAAAAGAAGGGGGAAGGACAGAAACAGGAGATATCTGCTTAAGTGTTTTGCCCCTCAGATGCCAGATGCCGCTGCTGGGATTTGTTCGTCCCCCGAGACACATTCTCCCTACCTCCTGGAGAGAGCCGTCAGGAGCAGATGGGGAGGCTATGACCCAGGGAAGCAGAGCAGCCCAACCCAGCAGTTCTGGCAGTGTTTCCAGGGTGAATTCAGCAGTCTTGGGGCTCCTCTGATCTTCTCAGTGCCTGCTTATACCATCTATGTATGTCTGAGTTGCTCAGGGGCAGGTTGCCCCAGACCCAGGACACCTCTTGGGGCATCTCCTGGCAAGCTACACTCACTGCTTCTCACCCATCCCAGTGACTACCATTGTGTCTGCTGACAGGGCCAACCAATGGTTTAGGCTAGGGCAGCAGTCACCAACCTTTCAGACCTTACAGACCACCAGGGGTCTGTGGGTCACCGGTTGGTGACCCCGCTGGTCTAGGGTTATGTGTCCTCTGCCCTGGAGTTTCTTGACGTTCCTCAATCCTGAGGTAGTGGGGCTTAGGTGAGAACACTGCTGTCAGAGTGCCTCACACATGTAATAGGCTCTCGAAAACAGAGTGGAGTATTACATGATCTGGTATGTTTCCCCATTTGCCTTGGCTTTCAGAAAGTACGAACTCTGGGAGCACCAGTGGTTCAGGCGTAGGGCCAGCTGGGTGGAAAAAGCTCTCCTGTCCAGCTGGGCAGGACAGGAACTGATCCATGAAGGAGGAATGGAATCTAGCATGTAGAGAGGAGGAGGGACAGCCTTCCAGGCCCAACTGAAGGTGGGAGACATGGTGAACAGGGAGCCTGAGGTCTGTAGGATGAGAACCCAGGCAGGACCTTCACTCAGGCTCGCTGCTGCTGTGTGTGCTGACTCGATGAATGAGATGAGCCTGGAGGAGTAGGTGTGCATGACAGGGAGGGTGTCTCTCTGGTATGGAACAGGAGAGCGGTGCTGAGTACCTGTCGTACCTCTGCACAGTGCTGAGTGCTCTTGTTGACCATGGAGGGCATTCGGGGTGTCCAGCACCTGCCATCTGTCTTCTGAGCAGAGCAGGCTTCATGGAGGAGGCCAGTCAGGCAAAGGTTTCTGGACTAGCCGAAGGAGTGGGCAGGGTGGAGGAGAAGAAGGCAGGCAAAACAAGGTGATATTAGAGACCAGAGAAAGGAGCTAATGCCAAAGGGTCTTGACCCAGATTGTTGTGGGAAAGGAACTGCTTCAGTAGAGCAGTGTGCTGGCTGGCAAGGACCCCTTTACCTCGCAGGTGTTAGAGACTGCCAAGTGGAAGGTCTGGGTAATACCCTGAGGTCAGGGGAACGTGGGGATATGGCCTGAGGTGTCCGGTTGCAGGGGAGCCAGTGGCTGGTGGGAAGGATCCCGAGCTTTCTGTGCTTCCTGCAGTGAGCAGCAGCCCCCAGTGTGTGTTTGGGAGGTTGGTTGTGTTTTGAGGTCTGACTGAACCCCCACCCACTCAAGGAAGCTCCCCCTGCCTGTGAGCAGGAACTTTTCAGACCTAAATCAGAGTGGCAGCTTGTCAGGCCGATGAGCCTCGGCTCCTGGCAAGAGCTCTGTGATATACATTTAGGACACCCATCCTGACTGCTTTTCTGGGGCCCTGAGGGCTGGTGGGGATGAGGTTGGGGGACACTCAGAAGGGGGTGGACATGGGTGCAGTCAGAAGAGCTGAGTGCACAAGATGCTGGATTTATTACCATTTATGGCAGCCAAAGAGAATTGAGCCCCCTTGCCTCCCCTCCCCTCGAGCCCCCCTTCCTCTGCCCCTTTCTCAGCCTGCCTGCTGGGAGGAGGGGAGTCTGTGTGAAAGGAGTATGCTTCACAAAGAGCCACTCTGCTCTGGAGAGGGCTGGGTCTGACTCAGAAGCTGTGGGAGGAAGACTGACAGGTTCTCAGCAGCGCCAGTTTGTTCTCTTCCCCTTAGATGGGGACTTCTCACACCCTGTTAGGGTTGGGTGGGCCAGTGTGTGCTGGACAGCCCCTCCAGTAGCTTGTGGCATCTGGGTGTGCCCAGCCACATAATCTTTGTGTGTCTCCCCCTCCCCCCAACTCTTCTCTCCTCTCCTGCTCCCCTCCCCCTCCCCTTTTAGAAGTGCATTTGTCACACTTTTCATGTAAGGTATACACCAGTTAACTCATTTGTGTCTGGGATCAGTGTGGCAGAGTGGAAAAGAGCAGGGGATGGGTCACAGAGACCTGAGTTCTAGTCCCAGCAGTGTTGCTAATTTGCTGGGTGACCCTGAGCAAGTTATTTTTCCTCTTTGGACCTGTGTTTTCACATCTGGACAATGATAGACTAGGATCAGCTCATCCCTTTGTGCCCTGACATCCTGTCATTTTTATACATTTCTTTTTTTCCCTTTGTGTTTTGAAGGATCGGATGATTCTTGAGGTATTTTATCATCCTCATAGTATCCTTGGTAAAGTGAGGGACCAGCAATGATTACATTTTATAAGTGGGAAACTGAGGCCCAGGGTGAGGGAGGACCCATTGGGCAGGGCTGGGTGAGTCCTCAGTGTGCTGGGGAACTCACTGCCTGAACCTCACACAGTTGCCCCAGATGCTGTTCGGCCTGGAGGCTCACAGTCCTGTGAGGCAGCAGCTTCTTGGCTGCAGGTTTGGGTGCTGGCACTGGAGCTCCTGGATTTGTGGATGTTTCCCTGTGGATTTCGACTATAAACCTCAGATTCCTTGCTCAGTGGCAGGGAGAGAATCTTCTTTGCTACCCCAGTTCTCATTTCAGGGCAGGAAGAGATGGAAGTCATGGCTAGTGCTCAGCCACTCAGTGAGTTGATTTTGCCTGCCCCTCCCCTGCCTGGGATGGCTGTCACCTTGGAAGCAGGTAATGAGGGGGCGGGCTGCTTTATTAATGCTCTAGAGTCTCGGGAGAGGAGCTCAGCACCTTGTTTGACACAACTGCTGTGGCTCCCTGCCTATTGTTAGAAATCTTAATTATGAATTGTTCCAATTCCACCCTCCACACTCATTCTTAGGAAGAGCTTTCCTTTTGCTTCCTGCTTTCACCAAAGCCCTTGAACAGTGTCTTTGCTGCTCCCTGGCACCACTTTGCCTCCCATTTGTCTGGGGCAGGCCTAGCCACCTTCCTCATCCGCTGGTACTCCCAGTGCCACCTCTTGAGAAACCAAACAGATAAGCAAACAACCTTCTCCAGACCCTACTAAACTCATGGCTCTGAGCTGGAGTGCTTCCCCTTCAATGGCCTCTTCATTGTGAATTTAGGAAACTGCTCTGCCCCCTCTGTGTGGCCCTGAGAATCAGCATCAGGGGTGGGTGTCACCAACAGAAAAGCACATGCATGTCCACAGGCAGTGATGTTCACTCCAGGCTTTCCAGCTGTTGTGAATCTCCCTGTCCTCTTAGAGCTCCTGCTTTTATCCTTGCTCTGATTTTGTGAGAAGGACCAGGGGGGAGTGTGGAAAAGATTTTACTCAGAGTGTGCGTTCCCCTCACAGCTCTGCTGTGGCCTTTCTGTGAGGATGTTTGACTTCAGTTTCTCATCTGTAAAATGGGAATAACCCCAATACTTAGCTGGCCAATCTGGGAAAATATCAGGCGGATACACTGAGATGTTGTTCAAGAAAGTTCTCTGATGTCTATAAAGGGTGATGCTCATAAGCTGGGATTACTTTCTTGTTTTTTTTTCTTTCACTTCCTGTTGTTCTCTGTGTCTGTCTATTTCGGCCCCCATCTTCCCGCCTTCCTGTTGCTGAGTGGGCCATGAAGCTGCATAGGGTCTGCTCCCTCAGGTATTTCTCCAAACAGGCAGCCACCGTAAGTGTGTAAGTACGTGATTATGATTCCTACAGGTTGCCTGCCAGAACCCCCTCAGGACTGTCCAGGAAGTGTGGTGGTGGGAGGTGACTGCTCCTTTAACTCCAGCAGCCCCTCTGACATCCCCGAGGCTCTGCGGTGGGTCAGCAGGAGAAAAGCGGTTGGCCCGGTAGGAACTACAGATACCTCTACAGATCCATCCCATGACCTTCCTGGCTTGTTCAGGCGTTTACTGAGACGTCCAGGGTATGGAGAGCTGGCCCCATTTTCCCAGTGGCTAACCCATCTGACCCACTTACTGTCTGCCTGTCCATTACCCTGCCCTTCCTCATGCAGCTCTGGCCTTGGCTGCCTCCCAGAATCCTGTGCTGGGAGGACCCTCCTGGGCAGACCCTCCCTTGCCAGGCTAGAGTGCTGGTCTTCAAATCTGTGAGTCAGCATTTGACTGACAGGAGTTTGAACAGATTTGCTTGCTTGGGTTTGTCTGCCCTGTGGGGACACTCGAACTAGGCTGATCATCCTCTGATGGACAGTCTGGTGGTTTCTGCTTCAACCATGGAGATGTGAAAGTAGGTTTTGGGGCAGGGCATTGAGCAGAGCTCTCACACTTGCCTAGATCATTGTGGATAGATGTAAGGAAATGGGAGACCCTTTCCTTCCCTCAGAGATGTCCAAACCTACTCTGGGCACTCAGACCAGCTTAGGTGCACCTCTCTGGACAGGAGGATCCAGCTTTAGCTGTTCGCGTGACCATTATTTTATATCATGTCTGAACATCTCGGAGAGCTTTGCCAAACTGTCATTAGCCTTATCTTGCTTTTAGGCATACTGAGTTGTGGAGGTGTTACGTTGAGGGTCCAGGTCACATGGGCAATAAATATAGTCTGCTTGGCTGTAGTGGACTCACTGGAACCCAGTGTGCCCATATGGGCATGGACCCATTTACATTAGGTGGGGGCAGGGGGTGCCTTGGCTGCCAGGCTGTGTGGATCCCTAAGGGTCCATCCAGTGCCCTTTCTTGCTTCCTAAGAAAGTCTGTGCTGGGCCAGTTTCTTCGCAGAACTGCAGGCATCTCTCTTGGGGGAAAGTGACCCTCCTTTGCTGAGGCTCTGACTTCCAGCCTTTAGACACAGACAACCCTTTGCTTCTGAGGGACTTCTGGGCCTGCTGCAGGCTCCCTGGGCCAGGCCAGTACCCCAAGGGCCCATTCTATCCTAGGGGTGGCTGGGCTGTCAAGATGGGCCTCTGCACCATGGTTTGCAGAAGGGCTGGAAGGAGAGCGAGAGGGGGAGAGAACTGAGAGACCTCTCACGAGACAACCTGCAGCCTTGCTGTTTAATTTACTCGTTATTTTTCCTTGTCTGCCTGCTTCTCTGTCTGGTGTTCCCAGACCTCTTTCCATGCCCCTCTCCTTTCTGGGTTCTCTTTACCTCATGTTTAGCAGATAACTGGGGAGATGAGCCTTCTGCATGGCTCCTGGCCTGCGGCCTCTGACCTTGACTGTAGGTATTGAGGAGTGCAGGCAGACCTTGGAAGCCCTTCTGGGAAGGCAGACTTGGGAGCTCTGGCCTTGGTGGAGATGCCCACTGACTTGGAGTTGGACTTAGGCTGTGCATTTTAGATGATGGAGAAGGAAGCTGGGGAGGGGGAGCACCCACACTATATTCTGTACCCAGTTTCTCTGCTGTCTATCTTTCTGTGTCTTGGAGGCAACAGTGAGGGGCCCTGTGTGAGTGAATGGCCTGGTCTTTGAGAGGAGTGGGAGGTGAACGTTTTTCCAGACCTCACACTGTTATGCAGACACATCTCTCTACCTTTCACTTGCTCAAGCAAGTGAAAGACTTCTTCCTTTTGGGAGGGTGGAGAGAAGAAAATCAGAATGCACAGACTACATTTCTTCAGCTTCAGCTGTTTCCTTCCTGCACCTCTGCACCTCTCTCTTCACCCCTGCCCCAGCATCTGGTTGCCCACAACTTCTTTCTGTCAGGGCTGCTCTAGCTGCTGGTTTGGCAAGTGAAAGGTAAAATAGTGGGAAGAGCCCTGGCTTTAGAAACAGACAGGTGGGCTTGACTCCTGTCAGTACTGCTTACTTACAAGGTGCTAAATTCTGAGTCTTGACCTCTTCATCTGTAAAATGGGATAATAGCTACTTTCTCCGTGGATTCAAGGAGTTGCTGAAAACACTGTATGAAGAGGGTTTAGCCATTATATGGCATACGGTAGGTGTGTTGGGGCCCAGTGAGGGTTGTATGGGCAGACAATGCCTGCTTGGCAGGGTGACATGGGGAACATGTGTTCAGAATTAAGGTGTGGGTGCCTGCTTTCTGTTCTCAGCCCCCATGTCCTCAGCTGGGTCCTCATTTCTCTAGACTTTGTTTTGACTTTCTCTTCAGCAGAATACCAGCCAGTGGTTTTGTGCCTCCCTCTGTCCCCCAGCTTCCTTCAGGGCAGGGAGGGAAGGACTGACTGAGCTCCCAGAGCTGAGTGCTTTGAGATCTCAGGTGGAGACAGGAAAGGAAACAAAAGGGGTGTTCTATGTTCTTAGGATGCTCTCTAGGGGCTCAGTGTTTAAACTAGGCTTGAAACCTCATACTAAAGTTATCAAAAGAAGGGCCGGAGGAGGGCCCTGGGGCTTGCATTACCCAGACCAGCCAGAAACCTGGATGGGCAGGATCAGGACTATGATGGGCAGTGACTTCCCCACCTGGCATTGCTAGCAGGGCTAAGGAATATTTGTAGGAGATTGGGTGCCCTTCTTAGGGCCTTGGCAGTGGTGGAGTGAAAGACAAAAGCAGGACCTGAGAGGGAGGAGAGGAGAGAAAAGGAGGGGAAAAGAGGGAGAAGGCACAGGGACAGCTGGCAGGGCGGGCAGACGCCACCAGCAGAATGCCTCAGGTAGCCAGTACCGGGGCTGAGCCTGCCCAGTCTCTTCCTCTCCGCTGTGATTAAGACATCACCAGCTGCCTGTGTTTCTAGCTCTGCTAGCTCTCTGCTGCCAATAACAAATGCATCTGGCTGGAATCTGGGTCATTAAAAGAACAACCTGATATTTCTCTTCTTTCTTCATTCCCTGGCAATTCAGGCCCTGGAATATAGCTGGGATGCCCAAAGGTGGGGTCTGGAGATACAGGGAGCCAGGGTGGACATGTTGGCTGTCAGGGCCATTCTGCCAGATAGACAACCACCCTTGCTGGCTGTTCAGATCCTGTTGTTGTGAAGCAAGGGTCCTAAATGGAGAGTGATATTCTGGAGACAGGGGTTTCACAGGTGTTTTCCCCTCCTGTTAGCAGGCTGAGGTGGAGTGTCGTAGCTTTGGGGTGGCTGTGAGCATGAGCTCAGAGTCAGACATTCTTGGGTTTGATTTTGTCATCTAGCAGGATTACTTGTTTCCTATGAGCGCTACCTCTGGGTCGTGGAATGCGGTCTGCAGGGAATGTCTCAGCACTGTACTCCAGGAGGGGAGGCTGCTGTTTAGTTTGTCATTATGATTATGTTCCTTTTGAGTAGCACCTCCCAGAGGAGCTACATTTACTCAGCCACGGTGCCATGCTCAATGGCCAGGAGCAAAGGATTCACCAGGCAAGCAGCTCTTTAAACGGAGACCCCCTTTTAAGACCATAAAGATTTGTTTGTTCATCTCATTCTTGAATTTAGGAATGCAGATGAATAGGTGATGTAGAGGGAAGGTGGAAAGGACAATAAAAATAGGGAATAAATCTAGAAAGTTTCTTGGGAGAGGTGAATTCTAGTTACCCACAGCAGCTCCCATTTCTGGGAGTTTTCACTGTACTGGACCCTCGTCTGAGCACTTTACCTTTATTGCAACCTTCTCTGGCTGATTACAGAGCCTTCCATGCTCCTAACCTTTTCCTGTTCAGGCTGTTAATGTGACGTGGAGTAAAGCCTGGGGCATCATCTTAGATATCCTCCAATGGGTCTGGGGTGGGCGGGCAGCACCTGGCTCGTGGGATACCAGTCTTATAGGTGGGAATCCCTGTGGTGGGTGCCCTTGCCTGGGGGTTGAACCTTGCTCTGTCTCTCTGCTGGCATGTGCACAGTCTGCAGCACAGAGTAGCTCAGCAAATGTTGGCTGAGGTACCTCTTTGGAGCATACAGAGTTTGTTGATCAGGCTGAACAAAGGGCCATTTGCTGGGGAGTGGGAAGATGGGTACTGTGGAAGAATCTGATATTGATGTGTCTTCCTGGGACTGATGGAGGGCCCAGAGACTTCACTCTGCTGTCATGGACAATTGAGGATGTTCCTTGTATGCTGTGGGACTGCTCCCTGCCACTTGGGGACAAGCATACTAGTCTGCTAGCAGAGGGGCCTCAGATGGGAAGGGTGGGGCCATTTCTGGGTTCTCATATTCAAATGACAGGGCCCAGCTTGGCATAGATCTTGGATGAAGAACATGCTGGCCTTTTCCTGTAAGGTGGTTTCCAACTTGGAGCCAACCGTCATCCATTGCTCTTTTGCAAAGATGCAGAGGGATATTTCAAGTTGCCTTTTATGGCTCTGGGGCAGAAGATTTGGCATCAGGCTGACCTTTTGCAAGTTTTGCTGGCTCTTGGTGGTTGGAGGAGGGGAGAGAAGCCCCAGGAATGTGGGGTGTTCACCACCATCTAGGGCTTCCCAGCTGCAGGTGGACGGAAGGATATTCTCTTGTTAGGATTACATTCTGTTTTTTACCCCACCCTCTACTCATACCTTTCCTCATTCATTCATTCATTTATTCACTCACTCATTCAAATACCTACTTATGCTGGGGCTGCCAAAAATAGGGATGAAACAGTCCTTGTCTTGTCATGACTAGGCTGCCTTGTCATATTGAGACATTATTTTGTATTAAAGGGAAATATTAAAGATACCTAAGCACTTAATTGAAGGTTTTCTTTTGCCATTGTAAAGTATGTTCTTTGAGGAACAATGAATGAGAGTGTATTGGAAAGAAAGTGAGCAGTTGTCTTAGGTACTCTTTTACAAACACATTTCCTTAGAACTGTGCAGGGTTCTCTACTGTATTTCCTTGGCAGTTCTTCCATAAATGTTTATTGAACTTCTACTATGCCCAAGGCACAGCACTGGTCTTGGCCCTGCTCTGGTGAAGCAGAGAGGGCATGGCCATACTGCCCTGAGAATGGGGATCCCTACTTCCTGCACATCGGGCCCTGGCTCCAACCCAGGTGAGGCTGGTTTGGCCTTGGGCATAGCTTGTACTCAGAGACAGGAACAACAGCAACTGGTAGTCTTGGCCACCCTGCCTGGGTTGGACTGTGATGGTGGCAAAGGGGGTGTGGAGCAAGTGCTTCCTGGGCATTTCCAGCACAAGTCTCCAGGTCCAGGGCCTTTCCCCAGGCCAGGCTAATTGGCCATCCCAGCACCCCATGGAGCTGTGTCTGAATGGAGTCACAGGAGTTGTGGCTCTTAGCTATATCTCTATTCCCTACACTTGGCTGCCTCTCCTGAGCTTAATACTGCCCAGACGTGATCCCAATCAGCTCATTCTGTGGGGTCCCATGTGGTGGATGGCTCACCTGTGCCCTGGCTGTACAGGCCTGTGTTCTTACTAAGAGCATGCCAAGTCCAGGGTCCTTTTTCTAGTGGTTCCTCAAGAAACATTAGTTTGCAATGAGGACCAGACCCTCAGGTTCACCAGTGTTTGCTTCCAAGTTCTGTTTTCCTACAATTTATTATCCTCTCTTTATTTTATTTTTAATTTATTTTTATTGATTTCAGAGAGGAGAGGAGAGGGAGAGAGAAATAGAAACATAAATGATGAGAGAATTATTGATCAGCTGCCTACTGGATGCCCCCTAATAGGGATCGAGGCCACAACCGAGATATGTGCCCTTGACTGGAATCAAGCCCAGGACCATTTGGTCCAAAGGCCAATGCTCTATCCACTGAGGCGAACCAGCTAGGGCTATTATTCTCTCTTTAAATCACTCCCCAGGCCTTATGCTTGTGCACAGAACCAGCTGACCTCTTCTCCTCATGATGGCTTTTACAGTAGGACAAAATCACAGCTCTGGCCAACTAGACCCAGGGAACTACTGCCACCGAATGCATGAGCAGTCAGTCTAAAATGGATGTAGGGGAGGAATGTGGGCAGGGAGCACTGGCCCACTGATGGGGGATGGACCCGCCTGGGGCCAGTGCCCGAGCTGCCCTCCCTTGTCTATTAATGCTCCATTAGCATGCAGTAGTGACGTTCCCTCTAACAGTTTGATTTATGCCACCGCGGTTTTGCTTACAAATTAGAAGCCGCTATTGTGCTAAGTCGGTTTTAAAATCAATGCGGAGTAATTGCGGTACATGGGTAGTTGGACGACATTAACATGAGAAATGTGCTGTAATTGTCATCTTTGGAACAAACATGAACCATTACATTGAAATTTCATGTTTTCTACCTGGCTAATTTGAACACAGATTTCTGACAAGCCCTCCCCCAGCAAGGCCAGGCCTGGATGGAGATTTGTCATGAATGAATTTGTCAGGAGTAGGGCTGATGACAGTTGTGTTCAAGTGGAGGTGTCGGGCAGGGACCTCATTTGTTTTATTGTCTGCTCCAAACCCCCTGGCTTTCACTATGTTTTTTTTTGTTTTTGTTTTTTGTTTTTTGCAATTTGCTGCCATAATACTTGGGACAGCCCTAAGAACTTTAATGTAATATGTGTGACCCTGTGTGTGTGTGTGTGTGTGTGTGTGTGTGTGTGTGTGTGCTTTTGTGTGCATGCCTGCGTGTTTGTGTGCCTATGTGTGTGGCTGTGTGTATGCCTGTTTGTGCATCTATGTGTGTGTCTGTCTGTCTTGTCTTAAAGAGTGCATGGGAGCCAGATCATCACTGTGCTTCCTGCCTTCCTAGCAGTTAGTAGGATCATTTCTTTCATTTTCTCACCTATAAATTGGGGGAACACTGCTTAGGTGCTGGTTTCAGTACTAGTTGAGAGAATGGGAGTCCAGCCATTTTAATGTTGGAGCATAATTTGTGGCCGCAACAGCAGTAGCTTGTTAGGAGAATGATTTGCCGAGGGGATGACGGGCAGCCAGGCATCCTGGGCAGTTCTCTGTTTGCTCTGCACATTGGAATCGCACAGTAGATTTAAAACAAAATACTAATGTTAGATTCCATCTTCAGAAATCCTGGTTTAATTGGTCTGGGGTATGTGTTGGGCTTGTAGGTATTGCTAACTCTCCAGGAGATTCTTATATGTAGTCAAGGTTGAAAACTGCTACCTAACCCATTTCTCTATCTTCAACTAGATCTGTGCTTCTTCAGGTAGGACTCATACATAGCTCTGTAAAAAAGAGAAAGGTTTTATAATTGATAGGAAGTTCCTTCTTCTGTCTAACCAGAATCCCTACTGCTTCAGATTTAACCTACTCATCCTCCCATAGCTGAATGTGTGTACCTGATCCCTTTGTCTCTCTGCATGGCTGGTGTCAGGCAGCACCGTGTTGGGAGCACCCTGGGACCCTTGCTGACTTATGGATGGGACAGCGAGGCTGTCTGTTGGGGAGTGGCATGGCCTCACCAAGGACCGTGCTTCTCTGCTAGACACTGTATTGGGCCTTTTCCTGAGCTGGGGAGTGGAGTTCAGAGCCCTCTCTGTTTACACATGAGGAAGCTAGAACTCAGAAGGAAAGGGACTTGGCCAGCAGATCATAATAGTTGGTGGCAGCGGCAGGACTGGAACCACACGTCCCAGCTGCTGTCCAAGGCTGTTTCCCGCACCATGGCAGCTGAGCTGAGGAGAAGTGATCCCTGGACCTTTTCTCTAGGGAGGCTGTGCCCAGAGAGGCAGGACCCTTGTGCATGACTGAACAGCTCAGTCTCTCAGATGAGGCCGAGTGCTTGCTCACTCTCACACACGGATTGCGCCAGGATGGCCGTGTGACGGGCTGGGGGAATGACAGCTGTCGGGTCTGGTTTGACGTCAGTGCAGGCCCCCTGACATATTCCCCAGTTCTGTCAGCCTTGCTCCAGCAGTGCGCTTCCTGTTTGGTGAAAGCAAGTCTGCCTTAGACAGCCACCGAGCATGGGGCAGCTGCTAGGGGAGCAGAGCGGTAGTCAAGGTTACCAGGCAGCCACGGGGAGTGGTATTTATCTCCAGGTGGTGGTCAGGACTTCAGAAATCATTCAGCTGTTCACTCAGTCACCACAGTGTAAGTGTCACCTTTTGCCTGGTCTGTGTGGGGCACAGAGATGCTCTGAGGGGACACAGCCCCTTTGGTCGAGAGCTCCTGTTCCAGTGGAAAGAGACAGATAAGGAGTCAGTTCTAAACATGGTGTGGTAAGAACTGTGCTGGGGGTAAACACAACTAGGAGAGGGCCCCAGCTCTAAGGTGGGAACTCTGGGAATGCTTTCTCTGCACCCAGGTGAGTGGAGATGAGTGATTGCAGGCCAGGGCTTTGTCTTCCGGTGTCCATGGGCCCTCCCCAGCCTGTAGCCTGCCCAAAGGAGCCCGAGAGGGAGGTCAGTAGCACTTGTGAGGGCAAGATGGTGGGCAGGATGTCACACTGAAGATGGGACATGGTGTTTTAGAGCACAGCAGGAGTCACGTGTGTGCTGACACTAGGACTGGGGCAGTTTGCTGGCAGCTGCCAGCAAGGCTGGTCCCTGTGGGATGTTGGCCGTTGTTGCATCCTCATGGGAAGATGAGCAATGCATCCCTGCACATTGCCTGACTCATGCTTGGTTCCGGAGCTTTAAAAAGGTGGGAAAACAGCCCCTTTCCTCCATCATAACAGGAAGACAGGCCTCAGTAATTAGCTTAAGTCTGTGGTTATGCTCATCAGAAGGGCTCTGTCCAGGGCCACACCGTAATCCTGGGCCACCGGTTGAATTCCTAGGAAAGGAGGATAGTTCTTTCTCAGCTGGAAGAAGCAGCCCAGCCAGGGGACCCAGAGAGACAGTGCCCTTGTGATCATTCCACCTACTAGGTCAAGCTGGGAGCCAGCTGGGGGCTGCTCTCCTTTCTTCTGACCTGCCACAAGGCAGGGAGGGTCGGGGCTCGGTGCTGCATGTCTCCTGGGCACCAGGCACAGTGAAAACAGGAGAGGAGGGCACGGAGTTTGCTCTGGCTGTGCACGGGAGGAGGAAAGAGCATGTGATGAGAAGGTGATAGTGGGAGAGGGATGGCAGGGTAGAGAGGAAGGCCCTTCTTTTATTCTCAAAATTATCCATAGGGGGAGAAATTTATTTAAAGGCCAGGAGAGATAACCTTCCATTCTTGATCTTTGGACTTCGGAAAGAGGAATGTTCTCAATTTGTCTACACATTCAAGGAGACTGGCCAGGATATTTCTTAGGGGAATGATCGGCTCTTGAAAGGTGAGATTCACACCTGAGGAGATTCACACCTTAGGAGGACCCACCCATGAATCCTTTGCTATGAGGGTTCTTGGGGGTTATCTGGTCTATTTCTCCCCACTGGGTAGAATGCTGTCTGTTCTCTTCATAGAGATGGAGAGGCTCATGCCTCCCAGTATTTTTAGATTTTAGGGCTCCTACTAAGGTGTGACCTAAATCCTTTCCAAGGAGCTTAGATGGTTTCCACACAGTAGACTTGACAATAGAGAGAGGCCAAGTCCTTTCCCCATTCACTGGTGAGATACTAAGGTGCAGAGACCCAGGACCTTATCAGAATGTCTGGGTGGTCGCAGGGCCAACACTGAATCCTAATCTGCCTGGGGATATGCTGAATCCTGTACCACCTTGTGTCTGGCCTTCAGCACACCAGCAAGAAGCACCACAGTGGGAAAATCCAAGTAATTGTTTAGTGGTGAAAATTAAATGCAAGAGCTGAAGCCAACAGTAATTTCAACCAACACAGGGAGACTGAGAGCCCCAGAGCAGCATTCGAAGTTGTTTGCCATGCACGTGTCCCAGGTTTTTCTGCGGCTGAATGTGTCCCACAAGGATATGCCGTCTGGGCTGTTTGGCACTGCTTGGGGAGGCTTTGGAGAGCTGCTTCAGCTCCTGACAGGGCTGGCCTCTGAACAGCTCTGGGGCAGCCAGCCCATCTTGTGCCTGATTCCCATGGCCTGTGCTCCCCTGGGCTCCCTGAGACACCAAGGTAAGATGCCTGAGGGACAGTGGGCAGGGGGGAAGGGTGCGAACAAGTATTTGTGCAGCAGGCTGAGTTGGTGGGGACCTCCCTTAATCTCCTGTCATTTCACACCACTTGCCCCTTTGCTCCAGTGGGTCCTGTTTTCCCTGTGCCAGACCTGTGTGAGGTAGGGGGACATGGGTGTTCACTCTCAGGTAGGGCCTTGTCCCCATGGGAGGCTTGAGGACAGGCGCAGGGAGAAGCTTCATAAACAGGATGATCAGTCCACTGGTGTGGGCTGGATGGCAAAGAACTTCAGCCGAGTTATAAAACCTAGCAACTGGCATTCCTGTGTGGTTCCCTGTTCAGCAAATACCTTCCTTTATATTTCTCGTTTGGCCCCCCTGGCTCCTTTCAAGGATGTTACAAGAGAAACTAACATTTATTGAGTGATTACTATATGATTACTATATGATTACAGGCATTAAACAAAAATTTTCTTCTCACAACCACTTTGGGACACTGTACAAATATAATCCCTTTTTATCTACGAGGAAACGAAAGTTCAGAGATGTTGGAGGACAAGGTCAAGCAGGTAATACCTAAGCAGCTGGGTTCCAGAGGTCCTCCACCCTCATTGACAGGAAAGCCTGAAGGGAGTGGTCCCTGTTCTCAGAGCCTCACAACTTAGGTACTGGTTGGTGCCCATGAGGGTTTCTTGGTGGAAACTTGCTTCAGCTCACTTCCAGAGTGTATTGGCTCCCAGTGGCTGCTGTAACAAATTACTGCAAATTTGGTGGTTTAAAACAACAGAAATGTATCCTCACACAGTTCAGGAGGTCAGAAGTCTAAGATCAAGGTGTTGAGAGGACTTCAGTCCCTCTGGTGACTCTAGGGAAGAGTCCTTCCTCGCCTCTTCCAGATTCTGGTGGCTGCAGTGTATCTTGGCTTGTGGCTGCATCATTCCAATCTTTTTATTCATCTTTCAGCTTCCCAGCCTCGGCCTTCCCCTTCACCTCACAGTCTCTGTGTCTGATTTCCCTCTGCCTATTTGTTATAGGACACTCACAATGGCATCCTGGTCATCCAGGATGATCTTAAGATCCTTAACTTAATCATGCTTGCAAAGACCTTTTTTTCCAAAGAAGGTCATATCCACAGGTTCTAGGGATCAGGATGTGTACGTATTAGCTCACATTGCACTGGGCATCCTTGGGTGCTGTGGACCTGGAGGCAGGAATTGGTCCTATCTCAGACCTGGAGGTGGCAGGGGCTGGAATCTTCACCCGCCCTCCCAACAAGGGACAGCCAGTAAAACCAGAAAGATGATGTCCTGGGTCTCTTCACACTGTGATGTCATGGCTTGGCCCTTGATTGTGCCTCTGACTTTGAACCTGAACAGGACTTGTAGCCCTCACTCTGTCTCTTTTCTACTTCGATCTATAAACTCTGGGACCTTGGGAATGGAGAAAGCAACCACAGGCTGTCTTGCTCTTCTTTTGGCCTCCTGACGAGTCTTCTCCCAATAAATCCAGTATATCCTTCTGCTTTTCCTCTCTAGTGGTTAGACACTTTCTCCTAACATCTGGCCTAAGTGCCCTTTGCAGCTTCTGTCTGGAGCTTGCTCTTTCCAGGACCTGTCTATGTAGTGAGGCCAGGGCCAAACTGAAAGCCCTGGGCACAAGCTGAGTGGAGGTGGGTGCTGGATGGGGTTGCCTTGAGGTGGAGCTGAATGCTGTTTCCAAGCTGGGTTTTGCTGAACTTAGAGGCAGAGGGGAAGCAGACTTGTGGTGACATCTCCCTCCTGCCAGGTACTGCCTGGGCTGAATGCAGATGAAGCCATTGCGGGTCTCACAATTTTTCAGCCCAGCAGCCTACTGTCTGGCAGGCAGGCTTGCTGCACCAGCTTCTTTTGCAAAGACATTTCAGGATCCTGCTGCTGTTGGGGGAAGTCAGAGTCAGTCCTAGATCACTTGGGCCAAAACGAATTTGTCTTTTGTGCTTGGGGGAGGGTCTGGGTAGTCTTTCTGTTGCAGTGTAGTCCTCACCTTTCCCTTTGTGCCCTAGAATTGAACATTCCTAGAGGACAGTATGGCACTTACCTTACACTTGCCTCCGAAAGCAGTAGGTGCCTAATGATTGCTCTTCAACACTTCGGGGTACTGTCTTATAGAATGGGGATGGAACAGTGATCGCTCAGTTCCTGGGACTCTACCTTGCAATGTAAGATTTTTTTCTTGGCTGGTCTGGATATATCTTCCTGCCTGTCCTGCTAACTGCTCCCCAGCTCTCCTCTTCCATCTCCAGCACTCCCCCATTCTCTTCCCTGTTCAGCCACTGCCCCTAGTCCTCTCAGCTGCCTGGGGAAGATCAATTTATTCAAAGACTTGCCTGCTCATTGGTTACCCTGGAGACCCCTTAAGAACACTGCAGGGCTTCCCTGACTCCCATGTGGTGGTCCGGCTTCGATGTGTCCCGACCTGCCTAAAGCTGTAGGGTTGGGGTGGGGTTGGGGTTGTGCTATTAGGTCCTAGCATGACTTATATCAGCCTCCTGCTGGGAGGTGAAGGATGTCTCGAACTGAGGATGGTGCTTGGTCAAGAGAGTGTGTGCCTGGGTATGTAAGGATTGTGGGGTTTTAAAAGTAATTTTAATTTCTTGCCAGGGAATGCCATACATACTTTCTCTCCCTGTTTTGTGGAGCCTCTTATCCCTGAAGAAGGCAACAGAACAGCAGGTGCAGAAATGAGAGAGGCAGATGAGAGTGAGAGAAGCAGGAACAGTCTGAGGTTCCCTTGCTCTTTGACCTAGGGCCAGACACCTCCCCTGTCTGGGCTTCAGGCTTACCATCAGCATACTGACCCACATGATTCCTCCTGGTGAAATAGTCTGATCCTGCTGCTGCCACCGTGGGCACCAAACGTGCTCTGAAATGGGGAGTCCATGAAGATGGCACTCCCAGAATAGGCCTGGCTCTGGCCTTGGCTGGGATGGAGTTCTTGGCATACTTCACCAGGAAGAGATGCCAAGCCCCTCATTACAACCTGATCTACCCATGCCAGGCCCACCCTAAAGCGGTGAACCTCAAGAAGCAAAAGCTGGAGCTGGGAGAGGCAAGGCGGGTGGACATTCACATGGAATTGGCCACCCTCAGTGCCAGGACAACAGATGTTCGCTTGGGAGCCTGGATGGGGTTCGCTCCAGGCCGTGGGCGGGCGGCACCTTCAGATGATCTCCCGGGTCAGGTTTCTTGTTGGCTCCGGGAAGGGCCTTTTACTTTGGGGGCCGTCTGGCCTCCAAGATTCCTCCTACCACTGCCTTTTTACTCGCTGTCTCATGCATGCCAGGCCAGCAGAGTTGGCTGCTTCACTCCCCGCACTCTGAGCTCCCTGAGCCTGGGGCTGGCTCTCCATGGGGCTGTCTTAGGCCAGAGCATCTTCTCTCCTCACCCTGGGAGCATCCTGGCTATCTCAAATGCAACAGCAAAATTATGTGCACCCTGAGAGGGAACCAGAAGTCTGCAGGGCCTCAGTCCCCACTTCTCCAGAAGTCACTTCTGTCAGATCCTGAGCTGTACTCCTAGATCTTTGCTTTTGCCATGATTCTTACAGGCCTGAGAATGTCCAGCTTTAGAAGTGAAGTGGGCAGGGATTTTCTAGCTACCAAGGTGCCCTGTATAACCAAGAACCTGCTTCTCACCCATGTAATGGTAAACCGTAAAAATGTGTATGATCTCCTTTCCTAACATTTCCTCCCTGATCTCCAGGACCCATTATAAGATTCTTTTAGTTTTATCATGAAATAGATTTATTTGTTTACTTTTGAAATGCTTCCAGTAACCAGAAGATATGAGGCCAGTTTAGCGGAAATGGGGGTGAGGGCTCCACAGGAGGGATTTGAGTGGGATCATCAGAGGTGCTGAGCGCCTGAAGCATGTTCCTTGCCCTGATGCTTTCTCTTCCTGCTTCCACCATTGGGCCACAGAATCTTGAACTAAAAGAAAACTTAAAGGACATTAAATCTGGTGTATGTATTCTTTAACTTTTATTTATTTTAAATATGTATTTTATTTCAGAGAGAGGAAGGGAGAGTTAGAGAAGGATAAAAACATTAATGATGAGAAAGAATCATTGGTCTGCTGCCTTCTGCATACCCCCTTCTGGGGATAGGGCCCACAGCCAGGCATGTGCTGATTCATGGGTTGACACCCAACCACTGAGCAACACTGGCCGGGCAAATCTTGTGGTTTTGAGTCTAGCTATGCATCACAATCACCTGGGAAGCTTGCAGAACTCTAGACACACAAGTCTCACCCTTTATTGGTCAGGAGTGGAGAGTGGGGATCAATTTGTTTAACAAGCATCCCAGGTGATACACAGCCAGCCCTCCCTGGTCCTTGGAGTGGCTGTGGTTCGTGTGCTATATAGTGGCCCCTGGTCCCTCTCCTTTATCAGATGCAAACAGCCCAGCTCCAGCTTTACCAAGTGGTCACTGCGTCCTGGGGCCACTCACTCCATCTGGACAGCTTAGCTGTAGGCCATTCTTTCTCATTGGCCCTGGTCTGCTCCCTGGAAAGATTGTCCTTCCTCTTCTTTGTGACCAGCCTTCTCATGTAATAACAGCTTCTCATCCCACCCACTCTTGTCCTCGTGAGCCTATATTCCCCTACTTCTTCCCAGGCTTTTCGGATGCCTTCACCTTGATACAGGAGATGGGGAGGAAAATGGAGGGCAGGAGCCCAGGAAGGCAGCCTGGTAACCCTCATTCTCAACCTCAAACTGGCTGGCTGAGCCGGGGGCAGTCTTTTCTCCCCAACTCCACCCATCACCCATTGCTTCCAGTCTCTTGAGTAACCATAAGCAGTTCATCTTCACTGAATTCTCTCACTTCCACGGCCACATTAAATTATTAATTTAACAAAATCATAAGCATTTTATCTTATCAAGAAATATTTGATAAATACAGAAGATGCATGTAAGTTACAAAGATAATAGAACCCAAAACCCTATCTAAGGCAGATCCTTAGCAATAAGTCGCTTCTATCATTGCTTGTCCCTGTGCCCATGACCTTCCTCCAGAGGGGACCCCTCTCCTGATTGTGTTTTTATTATTATTTTGCCTTGATTTTGTAATGTTGCCACTTATATATACCCCTAAACAACATGTCTTGTAGTTTTGTGTACCTTTGAGCTGTATGAGATGGTATTGTGCTCTAAGTAGTTTTTTGTAGCTTTCATTTTTTTTTACTCAGTATTTCTAAAATTGGTCCATGTTATGTTTGTAGCTATAGTTTACTCCTTTTCTTCTAGTATTTTGTTGTGTGAATATATGCAGTTTGTCCTTTGTTACCCATTTTTGGCTATCGTGGACAAAGCTGCTGGGATCATTCCTGACTGTGCACTCTTCTTTAGTGCATTTGTGTAAGTGTTTCTCCAGGGCATTTCCCTGTGAGCGGAATTGCAGGACTGTGGGACAAGGACAGTTCCATCTTTTAAGAAGTACATCAGATCAGAAGAAAGAGATGAGTCATCCTGCTGGCTGGGCTAGGTCAGGTTTGCTTTTCCCTGACTAGTGGTGGAAAGGTTGCACCTGTTCTAGCCTGATAAAGCAGCCATGTCTTTGCCGGGATAATCTCTAAGCTGAGTAGCATGAGTGGGTGTTTTCTAGCACCCCCAGGCCTGAGTTCACAGCAGCTATGGAGAATAGTGCTGTTGCTTCAAAACAGAGCAGGGATGAATGGAGTCTGGGATCTCGTGTGCATCTGGGGCTGAGATGTTCTCGCAGATCTAATTTACAAGCTCTGCTTTTGCATCCTGCTGCTTCTGCCAAGTGCTTATAAAAAAGATGAAATATTTAGTTAAGATTGGGAAGGATCCAGGTAGTCTTCTGTATTAGCCATGGTGTTGAGAAAGTAGTTTGAATAATCTATACACATATATAAAAAATAGAGAAATATGCTAATTAACTGGGATGCTATAACATGTTGACCAGACAGGAGGAGGGTTGTGCATGCAGCGTTGAGGGGTAGGGAGTAAGGGGCAGGGCAGCAGGGGCCTCCACGCACCTGATCAGCAGCAGCCGTGGCTGCTTCAAGGGTCGGGGAGTGAGGCAGGGCCAGACCGGCAACCAGAGTGTGGGCAGTGTTGAGGAATTTCTAATTGCACGCTGGGCTCCTAGTCTAATATAATCCCAGAGTTAAATCCTGGCTTTGCTTGATGGCTACCTTATATTCTGTGGCCTGAATGAAGTCCTTTCCCCCTCATTTGCAGCTACCTTTCTTTGCTCTGAATTTCTCAGTAGCACTTGGTATCTGTGTAGTAGACTCTGGTGCTTCCTGCCTGATCATATGGTTTTATTTCTGCATGTATGTCTCTTTCTTGCAACCAGACTCTTGAGGGCCTTTGTCTTCTGCTCTCCTGTGCCCTCGCCCCCAGCACTGGGCACAGTAAATACTATGGTTAATTATTTAATTGGCTGGGTCCACTCCAGCCACATGTACCAGCTAGGTGACAGTCTACCTCCTTTCCCAGTTCTTACTCCATGCCCCCACCCAAAATAGCACTCCCAGATTTCTTTTTTACAAGGCTTTTAGCTGCACTGTGCAGTCGAGGGGCACATGCTAGGCCAGGGCTGCAGTCAGCAGAGTGTGCAGTTTTCTGGGTTGCACCCCATACTCACTCCAGGATCTGCTGCTGGTTGCTCTGTAGACTCTGCTGCTAAGGTTGGGAGAAGGGTGAAATTCTGGTAGCTCTGCAAGAAAGAAAACCATTGCTGCTGTCTCCTAGGTTTCTCAGGCAGCAGGAGAAGGTAGTACTAATAGTAGATAAACGATTCAGAGGGTCATGAACTAGAGCAGTTTAGGGGGAAAAAGGTGAGTGCATGAATGAAGGAATGAGTGGAACGAAGGGTGAATGAAGGAATATACCAGTGAGCAAATGAATGGCATACTGTAGCCAAAAGGACCCTATCCCTGTCCTGGAACCTGTAGACGTGGGGTTTGCATCGTAGTGTTTTCTTTTCCATTTGTGTGATGATGAAAAGTCCTAATGTTTTCTTGTTTCCTCATCTGTAAAAATGGGGCAAAAGTATGCCTTTCCCCAAGGTGGTCCAGCAGACCAAAAGAGATCATGTTCGTAAAAGTGCCTTCTCGCCTTGAGGTCACATCTAATGTAACTAGGTCCCAGTGGATTGATAAGAGTGGATGTGATGGGTGCATGCATGTGATTTTCTCTATTGAGTGGATTTTCTTTTTTTTTGAGAAGTGCCCATTGCATTCCATCTCCCACCCTCAGGGATTGCTTGAAGGTGGTGCCCTATAAGTTGGATTTGCCATGCAGCCAGGATATTGACAACTGTTGCTTCCCATGGAGCTGGAATGTGTGAAGGCCGATGTTTGGCTCCAGCCATGGCACCTTCCCAGTTTGCTTGTGTAGGGAGAACAGGCGTTAATTGGATTAAAGTGTGTGGTTTTTGTTTGTTTGTTTGTTTTTTGCCTAGTTGCTGCAGCAGCATTTAATTTGGGTGAGACCAGCCAAATAAAGATTTTCTAAGGTTATGATGCCTCATTTTCCAGATTCCTGGGGAGTTGCTGAAGTCAAGGAGGTGTGGAGGTACCTGATCCAGAGTCCCAGTTGCTCAGTCCCTGATTTCAGGCTGTGAACTTCCCCAGGATTGAGGGCACACCCTGCTGTCTCTGCAAACCCAGGGTGTTGCAAGAACCATGCACCCGAAGTCAGAATTTCTGGGTTTGAGTACCCATCTCTGTCTCCTTAGCTCCAGCTCTGTGACTCTGAGCCAGTTGCCTGATATCTTTGAGCTACACCCTTCTCATTGGTAGTAATAGGGTAGAAGACAGTAGTAATATTTACCTTGAGGGATTGATGCAGTATTGTAATCGTACTTGCCATTTATTGAGTGCTTTCTAAAAATGCCAGATACTTTGCAAACACTTTACAAACATAATTTCAGCAACATACCAGAGAGAGAGGTAGTATGGGCCTCCATTTTATGGCAGAAGCAGCTTCAACCAGGAGAGGTTAGATAACTTGCCCATATCCCGCAGTTGGTAGTGACAGAGCCAGTTCAACCCACCTGGCACCTGTGCTCCTCACCATCGCCATGTTGCTTCTCTTAGCAAATAAGGAATGAGAAGAGTGTCTGGCTTGCAATTGGCTGGGCCTGAACCTGGCACGGCCTGTGGTATTTACTGAGAGATTAGTTGGGGCTTTCAAGAGACCAGGAAAAATAGAGGATGGGGTAGAGAAGAGACTAGCAAGCCTGGGTCTGTGCTTCCCAGCCTTTGCATCCCTGAGTGCAGACCTTGACATGTTTAGTAGCAGACTGATGACTCTCTCCACGTGCAGCAGGAGGCAGGAGGTGGGTAATTATGCACAGGGTCACAGCTCCTTCTGAATTTGTCAAGAGCTTGCAGGCTCAGATCTGGTCATGGGCATCATTGTTGGGCACTCACTCTCTGGGTTCTCTGGACTGCAGGGACACTTGAGAAATGTCATAGAAATGGGGCCCTGCCCGCGGGAGCACCTGGTGGTCTGACAGACCCATGAAGTGATTGGGGAGCAGCAGCTGAGGCACATGAGCAGTGCAGGGAGGGTGACTCATCAGGAGGGTTTCCTGGAGCAGGTGCGGCTACAGCTGAAGCCTGGGTGGAGGGGCCTAAGGAGGGAGTTTGGCGGAAACAGTGGGATATATCAGAAGCAAGGGTGAATCTTGAATTGGGACCAAAGGCTTATTGTATTATCCTGACGAACATGGTCCTCTTCATCACATTTTAAAAGTATCCTATGTTATCTGCTCTAATTGGAAGCCAGTGACACAGAGTTTTGGATCCTACCTCCTGGTGGCTCACTATCAAAGACGGCCGGCGGATCCCCACTTAGGTAAATGTGCCACAGAGAGCATGCTGCAAAGAGGTCTGGTCCCTGCATTTCTCACCCCTTCTACTCATACCAGGGAACCCTGTTGGCCTCAGAGCAGGGGGACACCTCAGATATTCTAAACCGCTTTCTTCCTTCCTCTCCAAGAGCACTCCCAGCACTGGGCTACCTGCACTGCCCTGGCTGTGTCCTGCCTGACCCAGGCTCCATGGAAGGAGCTAGTCATTTCAGTGCGCGCTCTCTCTCTCTCTCTCTCTCTCTCTCTCTCTCTCTCTCTCTCTCTCTCTCTCTCTCTCTCTCTCTCTCTGTGTGTGTGTGTGTGTGTATGCGCGCGCAGGCTTGGCCTGCCCTCTTTAGTTGGGATTGAAGATCTGATTGATCTCTCTGGGACGAATGACAGTTTATGGCTTAGGGTTTCAGTTTCAGGAAATCTTCTCTGTCTCCAGTCACAGAGAGGGCAGGGTTGGCATGCCCCCTCCCTTCTAAAGTCGAAAATGGGCATTAGCACGGCTCCCCTCCAGCTGTCCCCGAGTCCACACAACCAGCTGTTGCCTGCTGTGGGGACAGTACTGCCGCCATCTGCAGCTCATTTCACTGTGTGAATTTTGCAAATCTTTTTAATCATTGTATGAACTCAGCGTACATTTGCTGCAGGTTAGGTTTCCTGCGATGATGAAAGGGCTGGGCTGTAAAGCCAGCAGGTTCAGTTCCAAAACCTCAACCTCATTGGAGTTCCTTCCGATGAGTTCCTCTCCTCTTCACTCCTTCCTCTTCCTTCCCCCTCTCATCCTCAAGAAGAAGACAAGAATGTTCCCTTATTTTTGCATGCTACCTGCAGTTTACAAAGCATTTTTATCCTATAGAGGAGATACATTATTCTCATTTTATAGGTAAGAAAGTGGAGGGTTGGAAAGACCGGTTGATCTGCCCCAAGCTGATGGCTAGAAGTAACTGAATCGAGCCTGGAGTGCTGGTCCTGAGGCTGCATCCTTTGCTGTGCTCCCTCAACCTGGCGGGCATGACAGACTTTCCCTGGGCATCGCTGAGTCCCCCCTCTCCTCTGCCCTCAGACATGTTGGGCTGAGCACAGTCTGCAGCTGCCAAGGGCCAGCCTGCTTTGTGCTGAATTGTGGTTTGTGGCTTTTGTTTGTTCCCATGGTGCCCTTTGTGTGTCATTGAGTTATCAGGGCTGGCTTTCTCCTTTGTTAGCAGGAAAGTTGAATCCCAAGTGGTACTCTTCCCCAGAAAAATATGTCAGCTCCTCCATCTCTGATAGGGAGAGCCCTGCCTGGGAATTGGGACTGCTAGGTTTAGACCCCAACTATTCTTTATCTCTTGTTTTGGGGCAAAGTCCCATGCCCTTATTTCCTCACTCAAAAGATGGGAGTGAAGATTATTACCACCTACAACCCCAGTCCTTGGTAGGGCAGTGTAGAGACCCTGGGAGAGGTCAGCCAAAACCATTTTGATCCCACAGCAGATGGACAAGTAGGTGCTTAGATCCCGGTGAACCTGGGCCATCCTTGGGCATGCAGGCTGTGCACAGTAATGTTGGTGGGCGGTGGGACTGACCCCTTGTGCTTATGTTGTGCCTTATCCTCAGGTCCTGCTGTTTTCTCTCTGGTTTCCCCAGGGCAGGGTATACCCAGAGAGTGTCAAGTAGCTGTCTGCTCAGCCTAGAGAGGGGTAGGGGAACTCCTCCACAGTCACCTGCATGGAGGATGTGGCTGGAAATTAACCCAAGGGCTCCTGTTTTTCAGGCCTGACCTGTAATCCTGGGAGAGAAAAGAGGAAGAAAGCTCAGGACCAGAAAGTAGTTGGGATGGGGAGTGAGGGTGGAGGGGCATCCTTACTGGGAATGCTGCCTCTCTGCCTCAGGCTTTTTTTTTTTTTTTTTTTTTT
>JAAGEH010001476.1:0-12369 GCA_011751065.1 Lasiurus cinereus | reverse complement strand
ACGGAAGCTGGGGCTGAGGGGGCGTCTGCCTATCATCCCGGCGGCGCTGCGGGCGGTGCTCCCGGGGCCTGGCAGCGGGCGAGTGTCCCTCAGCGTCAGGTGAGGCGGGTCGGGGGCGGGTGGGGTGGAGGACCGCGCGTTGCGGGGGGTGGGAACCCTCGGAGCTCCTGGGTCTCCTGTGTGGAGGCTCGCAGTCCAGCTTGTGGGGAACCCGCGCCTAGACTTCGAATCTTTGGCTCCTCGTGCTGACCTGTGCGCGTAGACAGGACCGATGAAGTGGTAATTGAGGCCCCGGGAGCCAAAATCTCTGCTCGCCAAGCCCCACCCCTTCCGAGGCTCCGCCCCCAAGTGGTCCAGCCCAGTATCCGCCTCTGTGGTTGGCAGGTCACTATAAGGAAATACTGCAATAGGCCTCTAGGGGGCAGAGTACTTGTCTAGGGAACAAATGATTTGCCAGTAACAACTTGAAACATTGCTTACTTCCCCCCCCGCCCCCACTGCTTACTTTTGGGACCGATGTTCTTCTGTGATTTCAGGGATTCCAGAAAAAAGACCACTCAACTACACCACTCACTTTCCAGCATCAAACGGACCCACCTAAATACTCCATGAAGTTTCATTAACGCTTGTTCTTTAATTTCAGGAGTAAATAGAAAATACTGATTTCTCTGTAAGATAAGTTTTTTTTTAAATATATATTTTATTGGTTTTTCACAGAGAGGAAGGGAGAGGGATAGAAAGTTAGAAACATTGATAAGAGAGAGACTTCGATCAGCCGCCTCCTGCACGCCCCCTACTGGGGATGTGCCCGCAACCAGCGTACATGCCCTTGACCGGAATCGAACCTGGGACCTTTCAGTCCGCAGGCCAATGCTCTATCCACTGAGCCAAACCGGTTTCAGTGAGAAGTTTTGTTTTAATGCTAAAGTAAAATATTTGTGACAGGTTCTTCCTGAAGGTTAAGGTTGTTATAACACTACTAATAATATCAGTAAAATTAAAACATTAATATAAACAAACCATTTTATTGAGCACTTATTATATACCCACCTTTTTATTCAAAAATTTAAGTAAAAATTTTCTTTAAAAACATAGATGACATACAAAAAACTATACAGATTTAATGTATACAACTTGAGTTTGGAAACAAGTATAAATCCCTGAAATCATCACAGCTAATGCAATAAAGCTTCCTCCTGCCTTCTTTGAAAAAATTTTATCTTTTTCAGTCTTCACAACAGGTAAAACTGAGAATGGTAAAGTAAATTATTCAAAATTAAATAGCTAGTTTGTGTTAGATGTAGGAATCAAATGCAGATTTATCCAGTTTTAAGTCATGGACTTTTTACTCATATTTATTGTGCATATCTAAGAGTAAATTGCTAAATGGTGCTATGTAGGCCTTTTCAAATTATCAGGTAATGCCTCCCCATTTCCACCCCAAAAGTGTTTTTCATAGTTTTACACTCCTGTGAGGAGAGCATATTTTCATACATTCTTGCAAACATCTCTTATTGCCAGACTCTTAAATCTTTTCCAATCTGATGTACTTACATGCTATACCAATGTGTTTTCACTTTGCATTTCTGATTGCCAATCAAGGTGGATCATTTTTTATATGCTCATTTATATATCTTATTTATATATCCATTTTTATATCTTATTCTTTGAAATGTTTCTATCTTCGTTCTGATTTTTTACTTTAAAAAATTGGGTTTTGACTCTTCCTCCAGTTTATGCAACATTGGTACCTTCTTCAAAGACCAACTTAGCATCTTCTCATAAAGGCCACTGCTGACAGTTTTATTTGATATGGCTTTCTTCATTTACTATGTCATCACTCTCTTTGTAGCCTTCGTAATATTACCTCAATTTTTAAAGAAACAAAATATTTTTTAAAAAGAGTAGGTTTCAGACATATTTTATACCAATCATTTAGCACATACATGTATGTATAGCAAATGTCTCTGTCATAGTTATGAAAACTTTAGCACTTGATTTACTATAATTACCACACATTTTACACCTGGCATATTTTGTGGTGATTTTAATTTCTCATGGGTTCCCTCTGCCCCAAGTCTTGGCCTCTTCTCTTTCCCTTCAACAATTTTACTCTTGACCTTGTCATTACCTCCATGATCACATTTTCAACCATTTTATTTTCAGAGTACCTCCTCATTTTCTAGTTTAGGCCTCTAAATATTTAAACTCTATCAGACCTTCCATCCCTCTGGACAAACCCATGGCTCCTACTACCTTTTCACTAAAACCGACACCATCAGCTTCTCACTTCGCTCCTCCCATGGAACTTAAATTATCCTCATTATAATCATTGCCATGTTTATATCTTCAGCTCTCTTTCCTGTCTCCTGCTTTGCTGGTTAATATATCTGCTACTTTGTGCCTGCACTTATGCAGCTGAATGGGGCTGGAGAAAAATACTCAATCCCATTGACTGGTCTCATTTTATTTTCATGATCATTAACCTTAAGTGGGCTCCAAATGCTGCCCAGTGACCTTACTCTTATGCTTTATTCCATCACTCTCTTGTTGTGCTAGATGAACATTGCATGCTTTCTTCTCTCTCTGCAATTCTCGAATACCTCACCCCTTATGTTTTCCCTAGGTGGTCACCTTGCTTCTTTTTCACTGAGACAATACAAGCGATCATAAAATACTTTTCAAAATTTCTATAATTATATCTCTCCAAGCTCCACTAAGGACTTCATATATCCTGTCTTCTCTTCTGTTCCCATGGATGAAATGTCTTTGCTCCTAGTAAAGGCCACTTCCTCCATTTGTGCACTTGATCTCAGTTCATTTTGCCTCCTCAAGAACATCAATCTGGCCGAAATCGGCTTGGCTCAGTGGATAGAGCATCGGTCTGCAGGCTGAAAGGCCCCAGGTTCGACTCCAATCAAGGGGATATACCTTGGTTGCGGACACATCCCCAGTAGGGGGCATGCAAGAGGCAGCTGATCGATGTCTCATCAATGTTTCTAACTCTTTATCCCTCTCCCTTCCTCTCTGTACGAAATCAATAACACACACACACACACACACACACACACACACACACACAGACACATATATGTATGTATATATATGTATATATAAAACATCAATCTGGCAATTATTCCATCTCTAGCTTCATCAAAGTTTAGCTACCTTTACTGAATAAATATCTTCAATGTATAATTGAGAGGTACACTCTTCTTTTTTAAAAAAAGTTATTTTTATTGATTTCAGAAAGGAAGGGAGAGGGAGAGAAAGAGAGAGAAACATCAATGATGAGAGAACATCATTGATTGACTGCTTCCTGTATGCCCCCTACTAGGGATCAAGCCTACAATTTGAGCATGTGCCCCTGCCTGGAATTAAACCCAGGACCCTTCGGTCCACAGGCGGATGCTCTATCCACTGAGGCAAACTAGCTAGGGCAAGAGGTAAACTCTTCTTTCTTAAAACAAGTCAAAACTTTCTTGACATGACTTTCTCCTCCAGTTTCTGAATCAATTTTCTCCTTCCTTATACACCAAAACTCTTGAATCAGTCAACTATACTTCCATTCTCTTAATTTCTCTCCTCCCACTCTCTCTTGAACCCATTCCAGTCATATTTCTGTCCATTCCAGTCATCTATAAACACTCTCATGAAGGTCACTAATGACCCCCCACATTATGAAATTTAGTGGTTAATTCTCTTTTTTCTCTTGAGTCATCAGCAGCATTTGACACACTCACTCTTTCCTTTAAACACTTTTCCCCTGGCATCTAAGATGTCATACTCTTCCTGTCTGTCTCTAACTTCTACTTGTCAGTTTCCTGAGCTGTTTGTTCCTCAATCTGAATGCTGGAATATCCCAGGACCATGCTCTTGGCCTTATTTATTTATCTTATCAACCATCACTGTCTTTCTTTAAGTGCTATGTGTAGGTTGGTGGCTCCCTAAAATGAGTCTCACTCTTACTCCTTTGCCATGAACATCCAAATGTACTGTCAGCATTTTCTCTTGGATATCTAAGTTGAACTTTCTATAATTTTCATATTTGTAGTTCAGAGTAATTAAATATTACCAATTTTACATATGTCAATCTAATAATGCATAGTCCAAACTTCAGGTCCAAATCTGCTTATATTTCCCCACTTCTGATTCCTCCACAGTGTTTCCCATCACAATAACTGGCAAGTACGTCCTGTTGCTCAGACCAAAAACACTCACAATTATTCTTGTGTCTTTCTTTCACACATCACATCCATTGCTGGATATCCTGGAACATAGCACTTCATACCGTATTCCTGTTATCACCCCACTGCCACCTTCATTCTTTCAGTGAATTAAGATAGAAGCCTCCTAAGTGGTCTCCTTGCATCTCTGCTTTGCCTTTTTTTCAGGTAATCTCTACACAATAGCTAGGGTGATTCCATTAAACCTTAAGTCAGAGCATGTTAATCCTTTGCTAAACACCTCCAATTTAACTCAGGGTCTAAGCCAGTATTTTTATACAGGTTTTATATTATCTACATTTTCTCCTTGGGTTATGTCAGATTGACTCTCGCCCTTGCCCCTTCTGTTACAGCTCTCTGGCCTTTATGCTTTCCTAAGAGGCATACTCACAGATTTTGTAATTGCTTTTCTTCTACCCATCTAACTGCAAGGTTCCTCACTTCTTTCAGCCCATTATTCAAAGAGCTTTATTTCCGAGGCTTTCCTGAGTACACCATCTAAAATAGTAATCCTTTTTTATTTTTAAATATATTTTATTGACTTTTTACAGAGAAGAAGGGAGAGGGACAGAGAGTTAGAAACATCGATGAGAGAGAGACATCGATCAGCTGCCTCCTGCACGCCCCCTACTAGGGATGTGCCTGCAACCAAGGTACATGCCCTTGACCGGGATCGAACCTGGGACCTTTCAATCCGCAGGCCAACGCTCTATCCACTGAGCCACACTGGTCAGGCTTTTTTTTTTTTAAATTTATTGATTTCAGAGAGGAAGGGAGAGGGAGAGACAGAAACATTAATAATGAGAGCGAATCATTGATTGGCTGCCTCCTGCACATTCCCCACTGAGAATGGAGCCTGAAATCCGGGCCTATGCCCTGACTGGAATCTAACCATGACCTCCTGGTTCGTAGGCTGACACTCAACCACTAAATTATGCTGGGTAGGGAAATCAGCTTACAGGCAGTCCTCAGGTTATGTAGGCGATCCTTTCCGTAACTCGATTTTTGCTGTAAGTTGGAACCCACCTGCATAAGCACCTATATCACTCACATGGAGCACATACACAGCATTAATGAAGTGAAACAGTAAAAAGAATTTAAAAGAAAGATAACAATTCCTGACCTTTACTTGTGGTAAATAAATAATAAAAAACTTAAGCACATGTGTACATACGTCGAAATGACAGAACTTTTTTTTTTTTAATAAATACTGTAAATGGGAGATGGCAATGTAACCACGAAATGATGTAAGTCGAATCCAACATAACCTGAGGACTGCCTGTATTATTATTATTATACTAGAGGCCTGGTGCACGGAATTTGTGCAGGGTGGGGGGTGTCCCTCAGCTCAGCCTGCACTTTCTTGCAATCCTGGACCCTTTGGGTAGGGTCTCTAGGCCTGGCAGTGATCAGAGCCTATCAGGGCTTTCCTTCCCATCCCCCCCACCCTTGCCGGCAGCTGGCCTTGCCCCAGCCACTGCCACTGCCACTGCCACTGCTTGCCATCTGTGCAGCACTATCCTCCCCACCCTCCCACCACTGGTAGCTTCTCTCTGCAGGCAACAGGCATGGGGTGCGATCGCTTGGCTAGCCTGGGCCTCCCTCTGTGGGGTGATCGCTGGCTTGCCCTGCCCTGCACACCCGCCACAGCTTCCCTGGCTGGTGGCGTGGGCCTTCCTCTGCTGAGATATCGTGAGGTGATGGCAGGGCCCCCTGACCAATTGCATCGCACCCATCTTGGCTGGCCTGGTGCCAGTGTGTGTCAGAGTGTGGTCTTCCGGAAGGTCATCTGGACAGTCGTTCTGCTGTTCGGTCATTCAGTAGATTTGCATGTTATGCTTTTATTATTATAGATTCTGCTATTGAGTTGGTTGAGTTCCTTATATATTTTGAATATTA
Organism: Lasiurus cinereus; assembly: GCA_011751065.1. Classification (NCBI taxonomy): domain Eukaryota; kingdom Metazoa; phylum Chordata; class Mammalia; order Chiroptera; family Vespertilionidae; genus Lasiurus; species Lasiurus cinereus. Next base: position 6,244 of record JAAGEH010001476.1, on the reverse strand, counting down.
TCCACTTAACAGATCCATATTTTCTCCCATTTTGTAGGTTGCCCTTTTATTCTGCTGATAGTTTTCTTTGTTTTAGTTTATTTTTGCTTTTGTTAGCTGTGGTTTTGATATCATATTTAAAAACTCATTGCCCAGACCAATGTCAAGAAACTTTTCCTCTATGTTTTCTTCTGATAATTTTATTGTTTCAGGTCTTATGTTTAAGTTATTAATAAGTTTTGAGTTGATTTTTGTATATGATAATGGCCCAATTTTGTTCTTCTACATGTGGATATCCAGTTTTCCCAATATAATTTGTTGGAGAGACTATCCTTTCCTTATTATGTACTCTTGGCACCCTTGTTGGAATCTATTGACCGTAAGTGTGGGGATTTATTTCTGGGCTCTTTATTATGTTTCACTGATCTATATGCCTGATTTTATGCCAGTACCATACTATTTTAATTACTGTAAATTTATAAGATATTTTGAAATTAGAAAGTGAAATGCCTTTAGGTTTGTGTTTGCTATGATTGCTGTGGCTATTCGGGGTTTTTTTGTGGTTTCATAGGAATTTTAGGATTTCTTTTTCTATTTCTTTGTGTGTTTTCTTTAAAGATTGTCATTGGGATATTGTTATGGAGCTCTGAATCTGGAGCTCACTTGGGGTACTATGGAAATTTTAACATTAGTTTTTCCAATCCATAAACATGGGGCATCTATTTGTCTTCTTCAATTTCTTTCATCAATATTTTATAATATTCCGAGTAAAAGTCTTTCACCTCTTTTGTTAAGTGTATTCCTAAGTTTTTTTTTTTGTTTATTTCTATCATTTGAATTGTTTTCTTAAAATTTTTTCAGGTAATTTGCTGTTTGTTTATAGTAATGACACTGATTTTTGTATTCTGCAACTTTAATGAATTTATTATTGCTAATAGTTTTGTTGTGGAGTCTTTAGGGTTTCCTATACATAAATCATATAATCTGCAGATAGAGATTTTACTTCTTCCTTTCTGATTTTGATGGGGAAAATGGGACCTGAGAGGCGGAATATACAAAACAATGGCCAGACCACATATGACAATAGAATTCTGATCCGCACCTTTATAGCAACCAGCCCAGAAAGAAAACCATAACCTCTGCAGCAACTGGCCCCAAATGTTCAGGACTTCGTCAGCTTTTCTAATTTTCACCACCACTTCCAACTCAGGACCAACTTGAGGAAGCCAAACATACTATGCCTAAGACCCAAAGCACACAAACCAAACCAATTACACAGGATGTCCTGCTTCTAGTTAGCCTGCCTCCAGCTTCCCCCTGCCAACAACCTCCCGTCAAACATACCTGAAGCCCATCCCTTTCTCCACAATAAAGCTTCCCTACTCCCTTGCCTACCGATAAGTTTGTCCAATGCAAGCAAGTGATAGGGCTGACATCCTTGCTCTAACAAGCTCTGAATAAATAGCCTCTGCTTGTTCTAATGTAAGTGGGCTTTCTTTATTTTCAGCTTTCCTGGAGGTCCCCATGTGATATAGTCTGTACTGCCCATCGCCATGGACCTCAGCCTTCAAACAGGCCCAGCACCCATGCAGGCACCTTTTGCCCTGATCCTCTCAGTTTATGGAGTCTGGGCCATTGTGGTGAGTCAACACCAGGTTTTAATTCTGTTACTGCAGTAGTTTCTTGGCTACTTATTCTCAGTTTGGTATCAGGTTTGTATGTGTGTATGTGTGTTTTAAGATTTTAAAATTAATTTTCGGAGAGAAATGTCAATGTGAGAGTGGAACATCGATCTGCCTCCTGTACACTCGTATCGGGGATTGAACCCACAATCCAGAGATTGAGCCCATAACCCGGGCACGTACTCTGACTTGAAATTAAAATAGCACCATTTTGGTGCATGGGACAATCCCCATCAACTGAGCCACACCAGCCAGAGCTGGTACTGGGTTTTGATACTGGTTTCATTTATTTTATTTTATTTGTTTTAAAATATATTTTATTGATTTTTTTACAGAGAGGAAGGAAGAGGGATAGAGAATTAGAAACATCGATGAGAGACAGTGATCAGCCACCTCCTGCACGCCTCCTACTGGGGATGTGCCCACAACCAAGGTTTGTGCCCTTGACCAGAATCGAACCTGGGACCTTTCAGTCCGAAGGCTGACGCTCTCTCCACTGAGCCAAACCGGTTTCGGCAGGTTTCATTTATTTTACATCCTTGGTAGAATCAAGCCATTTTTCCTCATCTCCTTTTGTTCTGTCATGTTTCCATTTTGCATGTGCTGACTAAAAGTGTTGCTTGTCACAGGAATGAGAAACACAAGGTGTATATAACACAGTAATAGGTCCTTCGAGCCTGTTGCTCAGGCCAACATCACAGTCTGGTGAGTTTGCAGTTCTCACCAGACTGGTAGCCATTTGGAGAAACTTTGCTGTGGCTTATCAATAAAGCCAAGAGGTTCTCCTATCCTGATTTTCTTTTTGTCCTGAAAGTTTGGAATTGACTCAGAGTGATTCCTCTGCTTTTCCTCCTGCTATGGGATGTAGACTGTCAGTTATGCATCCATCATGTTGGGAGCCTAAGACATAAGGTGCACAAATATCATGTTTTACACACTGTTGACAGCTCTTATGGGGTAATCTAAGTCTAAATCATCTCTTCCAGGAAAAATGCCTGCTTCTTATATGTAGTCTTTTTACAATCCTAATCCTTGTACCTATCTTTTAAAATAACATAACTTCACCAAGGATGATTTGACTCCAATAAAACTGTTCATTTGAAAGGTGCCTTAGAAAAGAAAGGGAATATTTCTCAGATTCAAATTATATGAGCTCCATGTAGGTGGTTCTGAGTTCTAGATTTTAGGGATCCAGGAAGAAGCAAATGAAAAATTCAAGTGTGGAACAGAAAAATGTATTCCTATTCAAAATATGTCCACAAAAAAAATTCTTTGCCCAAGAGAAAACCAGTCTTATTTAATGTTGCCAAATAGAGATTTTATACCAGAGGAAGTTGAATTACTGAGCTAATTGATATAGAAATTAAAAAAGAGACATAGGACTAGGGACATTAATTAAGCAGTTCCAACATTTCTCTATTAGAAGTCCCACAGATTGGAGAGGGGTTTAATAGCCAAAGAGATATTGACTCATTCTTTTTTGAGATTTTAAGAAAAGAGTTAAATCTTTAGATTTAGAAAGCTCACCGAGTTGCAGCAGGGAACATTTTTATTGCTAAACACTTCAGGTTGAAACTGTAGAACATCAAAGTCAAGAATAATATTAAACAACTGAATCTCCTACAAAAGAATGGCAACACAAATGACAGAAGACTTCTCAACTGTGACAATAAATGTGTAGGGAAAATAATAGAGCAGCCTCTTTAAAGTAGTGAGAGAGTACAGGCATTATTTTAGAATTCCAAACCAAGCTAAAATTATACAAGTTTGAAGGTTTAATTGAAATATATGCAGGAATATAAAACTAAAATTTACACACAGGCCACAGCTGAAGGAATTTGAGAGTATACCTTGATAAGAAAAAAAAATGAGGACAGAATGAAGAAATGGAATGCAAGAACAGAAGGTAAGCAAAGACACTAGCAAAGCATGTTGGTAAGTCTAAATAATTATTAGTATTCAATAGAAAAAGCTAGTATCTTGATATTAGTTTTATCACTAATAATTTATTTCATTGTAAAATATGAGGCAAACCTGGAAAAATAATTTTAAAATTAGGAATGGTGGGTATATGGTTGCAATGAACAAAGAAAAAACAAAACAAAAAAGAACCAAGGGTGGAATTAAAATTGTATAAAATTACATAGAATAACCAAAATGCAAAGATACTTCTTTAGAAGGCCTATCAGTGTAAATGATTACATGAATAAATTTAAAAAGAAATTACAATACGTCATCTTATACATACAGAAAAATTAGTTTCAAAACTTAACATTTAAAATCCTTAAAGTGACACTGCAGTTATTGCCTTTCTGCTTCCATATTCTCTTCTGAAGTCAGAAGGGCATGCAATTTTAAAAATTCCTGAAGCCCCAACCATGGTCTCATCTGCTCTGTTGCCAGCTTTCTGTATGTACCCAGAGACTCAAAGATTGAATGTAGCTACTTTATGTATACACACAAACAATAAAATGCCAACATTCAGAATAATCTGAGAAAGTCTTTGTAGCCAGCCCCAAACAAACAACACAAAAATCCAAAATTTTTAATGATTAGATAGACTGAAAACTAACTTCTTATATAGGTTATCTACCAAGCATGTACAGAAAAGATTAAAATTTATGGTAAAATTTAGAAGCACCTACATTTACACAAGTTATAAGACAGGATGCCCCTATTACTGTTCAATTTGGACTTGAAGTGATATCTAATAAAGAAGACTAAGGAATAACATGTAAGAGGCTTGACAAAAAAGACAGTTTCTCACCCTAACTAGTTTGGCTCAGTGGAAAGAGCATCAGCCTGTGGACTCAAGGGTCCCTGGTTCAATTCTTGGTTGCGGGCACATCCCCAGGAGGGGGTGTGCAGGAGGCAGCTGATTTATGTTTTTCTTTCATCGATGTTTCTAACTCTCCCTTCCTCTCTTTAAAAAATCAATTATATATATATATATATACAATTTCTCACCCTAGCTGGTTAACTCAGTGGTTAGAGCACCGGCCTATGGAGTGAAGGGTGAGTGAAGGGTCTCAGGTTCAATTCTGGTCAAGGGCAGGTACACCTCGGTTGCAGGCTTGGTCCAGTCCTTTGTAGCCAGCCCCAAACAACCAACACGTATAGTTTGTTTTACATCGATGTGTCTTACATCGATGTTTCTATCTCTCCTCCTCTCTTCCATTCTCTCTAAAAACTCAATGGAAAAAATATCCTCAGGTGAGGTTTAACAAGAACAACAAAAACACAATTTCTCATTATTTGGAAATAGTATTATCTTTAGCAGTAAGTAGTATTATCTTTATCAGTCAAGCAAGAGAATCTACAAATAAGCCATTAAAGAGATTAAATTTTGCTGGATACCAGATCAATATGAGAATAAATTATTTCCATATGCCAGTACCAATGTACAAAATATATCTAGGATCTTAGAACTATAAAAGAACTTTAGAATTACATTTCCAGGACAGGAAAATTATATTAAAAATATAAGAAAATAATGGAAAAGAGTTGATACTTTGGGAGAAAAAAAACCTCCATAAACCCAGCAATATAGTTAAATCACTGGCTTACCTACTCATTAAAAAGAAAGGAGGGTGCACAGTCATTGCTCCCCATTCTGTTTGTTTTGTACACAACAGACATTTGTCCACATATAGCTATTTGCTAGATCCTCCCCAAAGGGGCTGGTGCCATGGATATTAGGGCCAAAACCCATCATACAAAAGAAATTTAGTAATTACTCTAATTTGGGAGAAAAGAGGTACAGTGGTACGCTACTAGGGAAGGGAAGTATTTTTAGAGAAAAGTAGTGGAGAGGAGGTCTGAAGCAAAACTAGGGGGGAATGGAACTGCTTAAAGGTGACCTATATGAAGAAAACAACGTAAGTAGCAATCTGGATGTACACTGTATTTTAAAAATATTTCTTAAATATTATATTTATTGGGGGGGCATTGGATAATAAATTACACAAATTTCAAGTGCAAAAATACATAAAATACACCATCTGTATATAGCATTGCTCACCACCCAAAGTCAAGTATCCTGGAGTTCAAGCAGCATTCCTTTGCTGCTTTGCGATCTTTCTCCCAAATGTTTTAGTCTACCATTGAGAGAAAAGTCTGCAAAGCAACCTGCAGCAAGAGAGTATCCGTCTTTATCCATTCCGGTAGGTTGTGCAATATACACACACCCGCTACGGGAATACAGTACCTTCTCCTGGTCCTCGGCGCCGAGGAGGGGCGGGATGGTAGCAGTTCATTCCTGGAACAGCCGTTTCCGGGCCTTGGGTGCAGGCCCCAGAGGGCGCGGGGGGGCGCACCTGAGGACCTGGGCTGGGCGACGGAGGCAGAGGGTGGAGCGGTGAGCTGGGGAAGGGCTCCCAAAGGTGGAAGTCCAGGTTGCAGCAGGGAACAGTCCTCTCTGGACTAGGCGTGGGGGCTCGGGGCCCTGGCTCTCCGATGGGGCCGTGCAGGTGGGTGCCTAACCCCGTTCCCGTCCCAGCGACGGATCCGGCTGCGGCGACCATCCAAGGAGTGGGAAACCCGGGGGCCGCGTCCTCGAGGAAGGGCTCTTCTGGGACGACGCC
>JAAGEH010001475.1:0-14183 GCA_011751065.1 Lasiurus cinereus | reverse complement strand
AAGAGAAACAAATGTAATAATCTGAATAATAAAGATTTAATTAAAAAAAAAAAGAAGTGACTGGATGGTATTCTTAGCTCCTCCCTGACAGGAATAGAAGCTAAAAGGTTCAGGTCTCTTGCAGCTCCAAAAAGCATGGGTATCAGGTCACATACTCTAGAGCTACAGATACATACATGTGGCAAGAAGACAATCAATGGACACCTCTTTGCCAGAGGTAGCTCTCTCAATATTTCATGACATAAGGGGGGGTTTTCGGTTTAGATTGGAGTAGCCTGTATACCCTCCAGCTTAGAGTTCCAGGCACACAGGAGAAAGACCAGACTCAGCAATCCTGCTGTCATTTGAAAACCGCTTATTGTTCTTCTTGGAAGGATTCTAAGATCAAAAATCATCTCCACAGTGACTCAGCTTTGACATTGAAGTGACACTCTCAGACACAAAGATTATTTCTTTAGTTAAATTACTTTCTTTGGCTATTCAAAGGCTAGAGAAATCCCTTTCCCTTGGCAAAGATTTTAATATTAAAGAAGCTTCAAGTGTAAATAAAAGCAATTCAAGTTTTTAAGAATTATTTCAACCTTCTATAAATTCTGATGATCCCCACTGAAGTCTAGTGTTCAAATCTTTGGAAAGAAAAAAATTAATGTTTACCTCATGTTGAAAAGTTTAAACATTAAAAAAAGGAAACTAGGTCTTATTTGGGGAATTTAAATGGAGTTTTCTTAAAATATGAAGTTATGGTGACTTTGGACAGTGTGTGTTTAAGTCTTTCATTTCTTCATATAAAAATTTTAGTATTTAAAATCCAAAGCTTTCTTCTTCTTCTCGTGGTAGTATAAATGCAAACTTGAAAAGACATTTAAGGGTGTAGCACTTAAGTTTGGCCATAATGCCAAAAATATTTGGCAGAATCCAAGTACTTTATACCATTTTCATCTTTGAAATACATATATTTTTATTTAAACTAAAAATGAAAATAAATCTATAAGGTCATGAAGAATCTGCAGTATTACTTTTTAATTTGAGTGAGGATGTTTCATGAGGATGTTCTAATATTGGAGAGCATCATGATGATGACACAGGCTAATATTAACTCAGTGGAACTGAGCAAGTATAGCTAGAACTATGTCATTTTGGAAGACACAGCCCTAATTCTAAAGGACATTTCAATTCCAGGTTGATTTCATTGCTACACTAGAAGCATGAAGTAATGAACACAGAATTTATTGAATAGAAAGTGCAAATTCTTCTTACAAATGGTAATATTAATTATTCTTAATTTATAGCATGTTATTCTTTTTTTTTAAAAGCAAACTAGTATTTTAGTAACAGAAATTATTCTTTCAGTCAGCACACAAACACAGTGGTAGTTTATAACCAGCAAAGCAGTTAGATTTTCTGTCATCACCTAATCAAAACTAGTGAAAACATTTTGATGCTAATTTGGTAAGACAAGAAAACTAAACAGAATTCATTTCAGTTATTTAAGTCCTGTCACTGATGTTCACGCCTTATGGCTCAGAAAAACTACTCAGATGTCTCTTTCTAATCATGTTTCCTGAATTAATCTTTTAGCTGGTGAATCATGATGTGATCCACTAAAATAATATTGCCCTCAATTCTATAATCATAAAGACATATGGAAGCAGGGGTGGAAAGGGCACATAATTGCACTGTTGTGATAGGAAAATGTTAGGATAATACACACACAATCTGAAATTATTATTTGTTTAATCAGTTTGGGGCCTAGTCAAGATACAAAATATGATCACACTTTAATGTACATCCTTTGCTGCAACATATGCCAATGAGAGATTTAAAATATATATAGAAGTAACCATGGTCACCAAATGAGGATGGAGTTGGGAGTCAGAATTGGAAGAGAAAAGGAAGCTGTGGGAAAGGCCCACAGGCTCCCACTTTGGAAGAAGGTTCCTATGGAGACAAGAACATACTGCAATCCACTCCACGGTGATCATCAGGGAAGGAGCAACCTTGTCAAGAACACTGGACAAACTTGCTGCTCACTGCAGACCTAAAGACATTGGAGGAAGCAGACACAGCCTACTCACCTCTACCTGGCGACTCCCTACACTAGCATTGTGATTGGATCAGTTAATGTCAGCATGGCACAGAGCCATGTGAAGACTCATTCTAGGTTGGAGGATCCAGAGCTTGGCAGACACAACCGCTGAACAGGGAAAGTGAACATGGCAGAAAAATTAGAAACTATAGTAACAATACAAGCCTGTACATAAAAGCTGCAAAACATACAATGCTAAGAAAGGCAGACAACAAAATAGATAGGAATTTACTGTGAGTTAATTCATTTTATGAACTAGTATGACAAAGATTTAAAAATAGGTGTGTTTAGGATATTCAGAGAAATAAATGAACACACACACACACACACACACACACACACACACACACAACCCAAGACATTATGGAATGGAAACAAGCAGAAATGAAACATATGGATACAGAAGAGAACCAAGTGGAATAAAAGAAAACTTTGGAAATGAAAATTTGGTCACTTAAATAAAACCAGTCCAGATGGGATTAACTCTAGACTTCACAGTGGAATTGAGATTTAGTGAATTGTCAGAATTCTGAGGAATTTACCATGGCACAACACAGAAAGACAAACAGGTAAAAGGACAGTTAAGGAAACTGGAAGATAGATGAAGAGTAGGAGAAATATTTGAAAAGATAACATCTGGAAAGTTAGATGGTACCCAGGACTAAATCATACAAAGGATGTGAAGGATCTTTTTGAAGTAAATTATGAAATACTACAGAAAAATATAAAAGATCAGTTGAGTCCATGAAAAAATATAGCATGTCTGCAAAAAAAGAAAACTTAATATTAGCCCCCCCAATCATTCTATTAACCCCAAAAATAATTGTAACAAAAGTCTTAAGTTTGATCCTAAAATTCATATGTAAGAAAAAGGTCCCAAAATAGTCATGATGATAATAAAGAAAAAAGAGTAAAATAAATTTCTCTACCAGATCTCAAAGTTAGTCTAAAGCTACAGTAATTAAGACAGGGCAGTCTGGCACAAAGAAAATCAGACGGGGAAGATGGAGCTCAGAACAACCCTAGGCATGCAGAGGAAACAGTGAGATGGTAGTGAACCTTGGCATGTAAAGACAATTCAATAAATAGTTATGCTAGACATACAAATCAAATGATAATCTGCAGGAGAAATAAAAACTGTATAAGAAAAGTAAAACTTCAAACCTTATAAAAATATATTAGGGAAAAAATATAGATCAGGAAGAATTTCTAAAGAAATGCAAAGAGAGCAAGCCAAAACAGAAAAAATTAATAAATTTGATTAAAGTTAAATTAAATGAGAATTCTCTATGCAAAAAAGACACCATAAATAAAATGCATTTTTTAAAAATATATTTCATTGATTTTTTACAGAGAGGAAGGGAGAGGGATAGAATGTTAGAAACATCGATGAGAGAGAGAGACATCGATCAGCCGCCTCCTGCACGCCCCCTACTGGGGATGTGCCTGCAACCAGGATACATGCCCTGGACCGGACTCGAACCCGGGACCTTTCAATCCGCAGGCCGACGCTCTATCCACTGAGCCAAACCGGTTTCGGCTAAAATGCATTTTTGATATTCATATAACCAACAAAGGATTAATAACCATAATATATTTAAAAGTTTAAAATAAATTTTAAAAAGTGAATAAAAAAGTGGAAAGTATATAAATTGGCAATTTATAGGAGAAATCTTAATCAGACACAAATTTATATATAAAATAGGTTCTTACACAGACTAATAATCAGGAAAATGAAAATTAAAGCAATAAGATACTATTTATACCTTTTAGCTGGCAAAAACAGAAAAATCTGACAATGACAACTGCTGGCAAGGACAGAAATTGAGCTGCCTACAGAGCCAGGGAACATGAATTGAAACATCACTTGGAACGGCTTTTGGCCAAATCTGATTAAAGAAAGAACTATGCATAAACCTTAGGACCCAGCAATTCTATTCAGAAACTTTCTCATAAGTGGTTCTCATTGGAGTCACGAAACAGAGAATGATTTGTGGAATTATGTTTTCAACTATCCTAATAATGGTGCATAACCAGCACCATTCCAGATGCACAGATGAGAAACCAATTCATAGTGGTGATGCGGGGCAACATGGTTTCATTCTCTAGGGGGACCCTGAGTGAAGAAGGCTGTGAGGGACATTCATAGCCCCATTGTTGGAAACAGTGAGATAAATTATGTGTTCATCAACAGGAGAATGGATATACACATTATAGTATATCCTAGAACACTGTATAATGTTATTAGGAAAAACTCCAGCTATATGATATAGGTCAATATAGCTAAGTTGAAAAAATAATGGAGAATGAAAAAAGTTGCAGAATATTACATAGTCTGATACCATTGGTGTAAAACCTTAAGATATGTAAAACAATAGTACTATATTTTCAGTGCAGGTACAGATATGTGTAGAAAAATATAAAGCAAATTCAAGGGACAGCTAAGCTGCAGAATTATGCTGGAAAAGGAGATTGGGATTGAGGGAAGGTTCATGGGAAAATTCAATTCAACTATAATGTGTTACCTCCTTAGATAGAAAATTATGGAAAATATTAATATATGTTAAACTGTTGTGGCTAGAACATGGGTATTGGTATTATTTCCTGTAATTTCTGCATGTTTATGAAATAGCTCTTACTTTAAAAAGCAGACTAAAGAAATCCATGAAATCTAAGCCTTCAGACTTCTCTAGACCTATAACATCTGCAATATTTGTGACCTGTGTAGTCTCATCTGGATTAATTTAAGAGTTTCTGTGAGTCAGGGTTTGTGCCTCTCAAAGTCATCTTCCTTGCTTCCCTGCTGCCAGAGTGATCTCTCTAAAACAGAATATAACCCCCAGTCATGCTTCAGAGGCCCCACCTTCAGGCTCCATAGCTGGCTCACAGGCCTTCTTTGCTGTAGATAAAGCATGTCCAGCTTGATCTCCCAACCCCCCATTAGTTCATACTTCCAAAATGCCTATTTCTTTTTGTTTATTTTTCCCCATATTTTGTTAATATATATTTTATATATGTATTTTTGTTGACAGTATTACAAATGTCTCCCATTTTACCTCTCCCCTCCATCACCTCCACCTCCATCACTTCACCACCCTATTGTCCATCTCCATGGGTTATGCATGTAAGTATATACATTCTTTGATTTATCACTGTTTTTTGCTTTTGTCCTTTTGCTCAGGTTGTTTCCCTTATAAAACACTGCTCAGGCCGGGCCTCCACCTGAATGACCTCTTTAATTGACCTTGTTGAGTTGGGTACCCTCCTCCAGCCTCCATAGGACCTTTATCTTTCCTGTCTTTTAGATTTTGACACTGAAGGAGTGTGATTTAATGACTCTTGTAGCTCTTAACAGTTAATACAATGCCTGGCCAGAAATACTTAACCTAATTGGAAGGTGTGCTCTATATTTACTACTATTTCCCCCCTTTCTGGCTCTCCCAAACGGATGCAATATTTCATTTCACTGTGTAATAAAACAAAACATAAGCTCAGGTCACTCACCTATCAGCTTCTGCATTGTTTTGCAACCTTAGAGAGCTGGCCAAAGTATATGTTATTAGAATTTTTTAAATATATATTTTATTGATTTTTTACACAGAGGAAGGGAAAGGGATAGAGAGTTAGAAACATCAATGAGAGAGAGACATCGATCAGCCGCCTCCTGCACGCCCCCCACTGGGGATGTGCCTGCAACCAGGATACATACCCCTGACCAGAATTGAACCTGGGACCCCTCAGTCTGCAGGCCGACAAACTGGTCTTGGCAGTTAGAAGGCTGGAAGCAATCCCTCCTTAATTTTCTGCTTCTTGGCCTAAAATATAAACTTATGCTATTGACTCAGTATCCCCCAAAAGTAAATCCTGGTGAAAATATAATAAGCATTTTTTTTACTATATTATCTCTTGCAATATTCCCTGAGGTACCCTCCTCCCCAGCCCTTTCTTTCATACCCAGGATGTCCTACTGTCATTCTCTTACATTTTAATTTATCATCTCTGTAATTAATCATACAAGGTCCAGAGGTTATCACACAGTTTTACAGATACTGCAAGGCAGATTCTCATCCAGTCTGGGCCTAAATTAACAGAGTTAAATTGTAGAGTGGTAATCTCAGATATAGTTTAGTCTGCATGTGTATTACATTAGAGACATTGTACCAGTTTGGGTTTAAAAATAAATGATAACGAATTATAATTACTTACTTTGACTGATTTACTGCTTAGTAAAATTGTTTCTAAGTACCATCAATGCTGTAATAAAATATTTCAGCACAAAGCAGATTTGAGATTTATGACACCTTTGTGGACTTCTATGCTGATACATCTCTTCCCAGATTTATTTAGCCACTGGGAAATAACTCAGCATTATCCTCTCCACATCACCAACAAGTATTTTTTGCAGATGCCACACAAAGTCCTATTCTACATGGTACTGAAGACTTCACTATGGAAAAGGGAAAGATGAAAAAGGGGGTGATTATATATTTTCAGTCATTACCAGCTACCACATAACCACATCCATTAAAAAAGATAAGAAACGTACCCTGGACTATTTCTCTTTCTTTCTAGCCTTGGATATGAAGGCTCTAATAAAGAGGGAACAGTGGGTTAACAATTAGCTCTACTCCCAGGATTTCCCAGGATCATGGTTGAAAAGGCTGGAGATTCAGCACTCAGTCCAGCTGTGGTTTCTTGGGCACAGCAGCCCAGTCACCCCATTGTCCCAGCCCACCATCTGCACTTTAGGTAGCCCTCCAAACACTGCAAAAAAACTTCCAGAGGTAGAGAGAGCACAGACACATATCCTAGCTGCCAGGATGCCAAAATCTCAGTTATGCCAGTACCCAAGAAGACAAGTTTTAATTACCACCTTTTACCTAACAATAGCTTCTCATCACTGTTTTTATATCTCCAATTCCGCTCCTAAATAAGATTTCCTGTGAACCAATTGTGTGTTGGAGACAAAAACAAAAAACTCACAAACATTTGCATATTGGAAATTCTAGTGCCAGCTATGGAATGTTAAAGTTACCAAGAAACTGACATTTTTCTTGACATTTTCCTATTTTCTGCTGTTTATAGTGGTCTAAAGAGATACCCTCAAACTGAAACTGGATTTCTGAACCCCCAACTACAGCATGACTAATAACACAACTTGAGGGAGCTGCAGCACTGTGAGATTCTGGAGGGATGGGCCTGGAACACGTGTCTTAGAATGCCTATGATGGAAACCTCCCAGGCTTCCCACAGCCCACCATGTGGCAGCTGGGAGAGGGTGCTGCCTGCTTCTCTACACAGGATGCTAAAAGAGCTCTTCTTTAATGAACATGTCTAGATTGGCAAACTGAGAGTATGGTATGTCCTATGAAACTAAGTGTTTGGATTAAAAGTGAAAATCACATATTTACAGAAGTCCACTATTGTGATGATGATGCAGGTCACAATGAATGTCCTCAGACCAATTGGTGGTCAAGGTTCACAGTCTAGAAATAACTGGAAATCAGCCCTCTGTTCACAACGTGCCATCACACTGTCACTCTGATTACCTCCAAAGTCCTTGAATGACAACGAACTAGCTTAAAGACACAAAATGCTCCAGCTTGAGAATGACAGCAGAGTAATTAGGAAAAATGCCAAGTGAGTACATCTTCTCCATTCAGTAGCACAGAACTGTGTCCAATCCATGTAGCACAGCTAACACAGTGTGGCTGTCTGTGCTTGCCTATTGCCTACCACCCATAGGCCCCTCAGCTCCCCTGGGAGTCACTGCCAAAGCCACAGAGAGGCCAACCACCTCCACAGCATGGAGCTTGGCAGAGGTGGCAGAGCATGTGGAGCCTGGAATCTGGAGGAAATGACCTGGGTGTGAGCCATAGCTCCACAACTTGCTAGTTCATAAATCTGACCAGCTTACTTCAGTTTTCTTTGCCTCAGGTTTCCCCATCTGTATAAAGGGGTTAAAATAGTATTTACCTCATGGGTGGTAGAAGAGTTGGGTTAATATGTGAAAAGTTCTTGATATTATAAATGCCATGTAAGTGTCAGGCATCAAACTAGACTATGTTGCTTTTGCTATTACTGGAGTACATGAAAGAGAAAAAGGTGGCCCCCCCTGAAGGTTTTCCACTTTATAAGGACAACAGCTTAGGATCCACCTTAGTTGTGAGATGGAACTTCTCAGATTAATTCAATGGACAATCAATTGTAGTTCAAGTGAATTAAAATAAAATGAACAAAAGATATGTGGCTGAGCAATATACAGAGCAAAATGTTAGTCAAGTAAGTTGGCAAGGTAAATAATTAGAGGTGGAAAATCTCCTCCACTGAATTTACTTTGCAATGGTCCCTTGGCTGGACTAGAGAAAATTATTTTCATAATTTTAATGGCATAACTAAAATAAGGATAGATTCATAGCCTTAATATTGTGAGGATAACATGAAGAATGGTTATGAGAGTTGAACCCATGGGAGCATGTCTCTCTGTGGTGTGAGATAAATATTTAAAACTTAATTGTCTTTTCCTTAGGAGCAAAAAAGATCTCTGCAACAAAACAAATCACTTTCGGTTTCTATCCTCTGAAAAAATTTCTGAAGTTACCAATAATGAATCTTAATGTTTTTGAAATCCCTGAACATTCTTTCCCATCATCCTGTGTATCAGAACCTTCCAGAAATGAGATAAAGATGAAATTGACAAATGCGGCCTGGCAAATGAGGTCCCTGGCGGTTCCAGAACCTCTGCATTCCCCAGTGCCACGGGGTCTGAGCTCTGGCCTGTGAGACACAGAGATGCTTCTGCAGGGCCAGAGCTGACTTGCATCTTATCTGGCCACTGGTGCTTCCCATTCTACTGTTTTCTGAATTTCAGAACTACATGTTGTTCATTTACCCTATGGTGGCTATGTAGGACATTCCAGGAATTTCAGGGCTGAGCAAGAAATGCTAGAACCACAGGGTGGCAGTCACACACACAAGTGTCACAAGATGATGCTTTTTGACAGGCTTGCATACTAGGGAAGTCCCTCACATCATATGATGGTCCAGAGGCTATCACACAATTTTACAGGTTCTGCAAAACAGATTCTAAATGGTTAAAAGTGTGTTTATTTGGGCTATGTTTAAAACAACTGAATGTGTAAACATTTGAATTTGGTGTTTGTTGGCTTTTGAGCTAGTAAGTCTCACCTCTTAGCTCATTGATATAATCTACCTTTCAGGCCAAATGGAATCTAAGACATACATTTTCCTGACTAGTATTATTTATGCTAAATGGTTAAATCATTTAACCTAAGAACCTATTGGTAATTTCCGATTCTTTTGCTACTTAATCACTTCTTTTTTTCTGAACCTAGTTCCCATATCTGAAAAATCAACCACCTCCTCGTGTTTATGGCACTTCTCCTTGACACCTGGCGATTGAACTGAGTCACAGAGAAGATGCATGGGAAGCCTTTGAGATGTTTGATAAATCATTTGCCTTACCAAACTTGTATTCCTGGATGGCAAAAAATTTTCCCCAAATTCTCCCGGTGATGGGCAATCAGGCTGAGCCAAGATTCTGAAAGCTTTCATGGGAAATGCAAGATGTGATTTCTGCTCTCAAGAATTTCCTTGTTGTTTCATTGAAACAAGACAAATGCACTTTGGGAATAAGAGAGAGGTTCAAACAAAAGAAAATTATGAATAAAGCCTGAGGACTTGGTCTATGGGGCAATGAGGAAAGTGCCATGAGCTCTGTCAAAGATGTATATTAAGCGGTAATGAGGAATTCAGGTTGGATGAGTAGGATGGTCTGGAATAAGATGTTATTACAGATACCAGCATAGAATATATATTTACATCTTTCTGAATAAACTATAATATGTAGCCAAGATAGCAACAAATGAGACATTTTAGCAACAAATAAGGGAATAATAATAATATCTTACATTGGCAGAGTAATCAATTATGTTTTCAATTACATTTAATATTTCATCTTGTAAACCCTGTGAGATCTATACTTTAATTTTATTGATGAAGCAGTCATTGATTTGCTCAAGGAAAGGAAGGAAATGAACACTTGTGGAAACTCTTAGTGAGAATATGGATAAGGCACTTTCAGAAAATTATTTTACTTAATCATATCTAATTTCAACAGCTTATACACAGTTGAAATTGTTAATTCCTAGTTCATCATATAAAGTCTCAGATGGCTAAGAAACTTATCAGTAACCACATAATAGTGAGAAAGGAATAAATTACAAATATCAACTCAGTTGTGCTCACATCTAGTGCTATTTTCACTGCAATGAAACTGAGCACAGTTAAGAATTGTATGAACTCTTTTAGGTTCAATGACATTACATAATATGAAAGGGGAAGTAATCAAAACTAGAAGGTAGAAATGAACTGATGTGGAAATGAATCTTTGTATGCAGATCAGGGTTTTAAATACCTTTATTTGAGGGGTAGCAGTGAGATTATTTACTCTATGATTCATTCAATGGTTACTAAAGGTTAATAGAAAAAAAGATTAAAAAAAGAAATGTGGCAGACAAGCTATACTAAAGAAAAAAATGCATAATAAAACTAGAGAGAGCTGTCAATGCATTCAGAGATGGGCCTATAGAAATGGGAATCTTGTTAAATGTCACCTTAGAATGTGGTAGAAGGAGGCAGACATTCTAGTTTCTTCTAATAATTAGTAAGCTTATTATTAAAGACTTTAGGGCAATGGAGTTTAAATATAGATTTTTAACATTTATATAACCAAGTCCAGAAATTAAAATAAATGAAATTAATTTTGGTGACTGAAAAAGTACTTTGCAATGGAAACTTAGGTATCTTTATGAAAACATGTTTCTAAATTTGGGATATGAGGAAGGCTGGGAATGAATAAGCCGAAGTATAATAGTGATTAACATTTATTTAGTTGTAACTATGGGCCATACCTACAATTATAGTTTTACAAATATCTCATTTAATGCTCACAGCAGTATTCTTCAGCGCAGCTGGTATGGCTCAGTGGTTGAATGTCGACCTATGAAATAGGAGATCACAGTTCAATTCCCAGATAGGGCACACACCCTGGTTATGAGCTTAATGATCATTTGGGGCATGCAGGAGGCAGCCAATCAATGATTCACTATCATCATTGATGTTTCTATATCTCATTCCCTCTCCATTCCTACTGGAAATCAATCAAAATATAATTTAAAAATAAATTACAAAAAATAAAAGAGAGGAGACAGTTCAATCACAGAAGAGGTAAGAATTTTTGAGACAGACTTAAAATCAAGTGGATATAAATGCAGTTGCTTTTCAATTAGGCTCTTAAGTCCTATTAGGAGAACATGATTTATGGAAAATTGTACTTTCATCAGAATAACAGGAGCATAGGTACACTAATGAAGTCAGAAGGCCTACCCTGAGACACCCCCTCTTAATGTGTATCCCACCAACTAAGTCTGATATCATATGGCCAACTGGACCAGAGGTGGTCAGCAGGCTCAAGGCAAGCCTTTGCATAAGCAGGTTTGTGACTTAAGACCTAGAGCAAAAATATGAGTGGGATAATCAGAAGTTAAGGAATACAGAAAATAGATGATGAAAGACTGTGTCAAATGCTGCAGATTTATCTGAAGATACAGACACATGTCCATGGATGCCCATAGAAATCCAGTCTCTCAGGAAAAAGTAAGGCATGCCCTTTTCCAAATGAGTGACCTTAATACCTTAAGCCTTGCCAATGTAGGGCTGCAAATGGCTCTGCTTTTAATGAAACACAACTTCTGTCTTTACTCTATGTCCCACTGTCCTTTCTTTACCTTAGGGATGTTAGTTTTTTCTAATACTTTTATTTTTCAATTAAAATCAAATTGTGACTATCTTTGTTTTCATGTGACCCACTTATGTGCTTAGAGGTATTGGGGTTACATGATACATTGTTCATGAGCTTCACAGACAGACTTCCTCCAGAGTTGAGAGATCAATCAACCACAGCAAAGTGCTTATGAAAGCCAGCCTTTGAGGAATAACTTCCCTCTCCAATATTAAAGAGGCATAAATTATTCAACTGCTTAGAAGAGGATTTTACAGAGAAGTTTTCAAAGTCATTACAAATCATTTTTCTTTTTTGAAGAGTGACTTACTTTGGAAACCAACCAAAGACAAAGTGATTATTTGACCAAATTTAGGGTCAAACAAGCTATCTTATCACTTAACATATATTATGTTATTGGTTTTGGGTAAAATTGTCCAACTCAAATGCCTACATGGTATTAGTGCCTAAAAAGAAAGCAACTATTACTAGTTTCTAAGGAGTTTATTTACAAACCACCCACAAAAATTATCCTCAGAAAACAGAGACTCTCAAAGGCATTGAACCCCTTATCCTAGGACACTAAACCCCAGATCCACTCGAAACTCATACAGGGGGAGTTTGGACTGTGAAAAGGGAGAGGTGCACGGAAATTTAGAGGAGTCACAAAAGATCAGAGGTCTGGTGGCGCACACAGCACTGCGCGCAGAGACAGACTGCTGATTGTGCTGCTGGCTTTTGCGAGTGGGCGGGAAGGAGACAGAACCTCCCAACTTCGCCACTTCTGACCCCACTAAGCCCCAGTTTCAGATGAAGCCATGGGGACCCAGACTCTTGTAGTCCCAGAGCACAGGGGAGCCGGAAAGGCAGCAGTCTAGAGGCACCACGGCCGGCACGCGCAAGCACAAGGACCGCTCCAGCGATTACCCAATCACGTGAGACTCGAGGGCTGTGGAGGGCGGGGCCGACTGGAAGGCAAGGCGGTCCCTTAAGCCCTGAGACTCCACCCATCCCAAGCTCAATAGAGAGGCTTCTGTGGTTTTGCAAGTCTGGTATCATAAGGCTGAATCCAACACAGAAGTTCTCCCAGCATAGTGAAAATGCCGAGTCAAGGGAAGGGATCACAAACAAATAAAATGGAGGAAAACAAACAACTGGATATAGAGTTCAAAACCACACTTATAAGGTTTTCCAAGAATATGCTAGAAAAGATGGATAAATTTAGTGAGATCCAAGAGGAGATGAAAAAGACCCAATTAGAGATGGAAAAGAACCAACTAAAATTTAAACATACACTGACTGAATTAAAAAATATTGTACAGAGACCTAACAGCAGACTAAAGGAAGACAAGAATCAAGTCAAAAAATTGAAATATAAAGAAGCAGAAAACACTCAACTGGAAAAGCAAGAAGAGAAAAGAATCCAAAAATGTGAAGATAATGTAAGGAGCCTCTGGGACAGCTTCAAGCGTAACAACATCAGAATTGTGGGGGTGCCAGAAGAAGAGAGAGAGTAAGATACTGAAAACCTATTTAAGGAAATAATGACTGAAAACTTCCCACATCTGGTAAAAGAAATAGACTTACAAGTCCAGGAAGCACAAAGAACCCCATATAAAAGGAATCCAAAGAGGACTACACCAAGACACATCATAATTAAAATATCAAGAGCAAAAGACAAAGAGAGAATATTAAAAGCAGCAAGAGAAAAACAGTTAATTACCTACAAGGAAGCACCCATAAGACTGTCAGCTGATTTCTCAACAGAAACGATGCAGGCCAGATGGGAGTGGCAAAAAATATTCAACATGATGAATAGCAAGAACCTACAACCGAGAATAATCTATCCAGCAAAGCTATCATTCAGAATTGAAGGGCAGATAAAGAGCTTCACAGAGAAGAAAAAGCTAAAGGAATTCATCAACTCCAAACCAGTATTATATGAAATGCTGAAAGGTATTCTTTTAGAAGAGGAAGAAGAAAAAGGTAAAAGACAAAAAATTATGAACAACAGATACATATCTATCAACAAGTGAATCTAAAAATTAAGTGAATTAAAAATTTGATGAACAGAATAAACTGGTGAATAAAATAGAATTAGGAGCATGGATAATTCTCAGGGAGAAAGGAGTGAGGTGTGTACAGGGAGAGACTGGACAAAAATCATACACCTATGGATGAGGTCAACGGGAGGGAGGTAAGGGCAGAAGGAAGGGTGGGATTTTGGTGGAGGGGAGTTATGGAGGGGAAAAAAGAGAAACAAATGTAATAATCTGAATAATAAAGATTTAATTA
>JAAGEH010000010.1:0-25622 GCA_011751065.1 Lasiurus cinereus | reverse complement strand
TGTGCTATTATAGAGGCAAGAATTGGAGAGTGCTCCAGATTGAGTGGACATCTGATTTGGATGCTGCTGAGATGCTGGGTGAATTGAGAGCACAGAATTTGCCACTGGATTAAGCAACATGGAAGTTGGATACCCGAGATGGGAGAAAACTTCTTGGGTTTCTAGCTTGAGTAAATGGATGGATAGTTTTGCCATTTGTTGAAAAGAGGACACAGAAACCTGGATGTTGGGTGGGAGGCAAGATAACAAATTTATTTTGGGAGACGTGGCGTCTAAGTTGGCTTAGGACATCCAGATGATGTCCTGTAGGCTGGTGAGACACAGGCCTGAAGTTCAGAGCATTGAGTTGCCTTATGGATCTGTGAACTGAAAGTTTCAGGAGCCAACTACCTTCCCTAGCTCCTTCCTTGGTGTTTGCTAAGCTTTTCCAATAAGAACTCAAAAATTTCTGCTGGAAAGTAAAACACACTTGGAGAGCCACGTGTTTAGGAGTCTTCTGCATCTCAGATTTCTGAATAGCCAAGGACTAGGTCAAATGGTCCTTGGAGATTGACAAGGAGGAAGAGACATTCTCGGGGACTGCCTCAGCCCTCTTCCCTGAGATCCCTGGCTGAGCTGTAAGGCTCTCATGAAAAACCTGTAGGGACATTCAAGTTCTTTGCTCCACGGCATCATCCTCTGAAGACCAACCAAACCCAGCTCCAGCACAGCACGGAGTTGGGGAGTAAGGGAGGCCCTCATCGGGGAGAGGGAACAGACCTGCACATATGATTGGCCCAATCATCTGGACTCCTCATCCCATGCTCTTTTCACCCTCACCCACATATTCAGTCAGTTTTCACCATTCCCTCAGACATATCTAGGCGTCCTGACCTCCCTGCTTTTGTCGGGGCCACAGTGTGCTTGGTCTTGTGTTTTGGTCCACGCTTATGATGAGCCCTTTTTAAGCCTTTCCCTTCCCCACCCCTCCCGAGACTGGTGCCTAGTCTTTCAAATAAAGGTGTTTCCCCAGCACAAGCTGACAAACGTTTAATGACAGGATGGACCAGCTGGGACAGGCACACATGAGCATGCGCACACATGCTCTTCTGCTACTCATAAGAGTTTGGCCACCTTCCTTATTAGAGTCAAGCTGTGCAACTGCTCCCAGTAAGGCTCTTTGGGAAACCCTGGAGTGGAAGAGGCGGAAGCAGCGGGAGAACAAAGTAATAGAGGCCCATAAGCTGGGTGGGTGTTATGGGGATGGGAGAACCTGAGCCAGTCTGAGATCCCAGGGTTGTTCATTGCTTTATTCCCAACTTATCACAGCGCTTTATTATTGGAGGTAGAGTCATAGGCCTTGTTGGTTTTGAACTTGGAGATGGGAGAAAGCATTTTGCTATAATTAAAAATGTTTGTTCTTGCCCTGGCAGGTTAGTTCAGTTTATTGGAGCGTCATCCTGTGTACTGAAAAGTTGCCAATTTCATTCTCTGTCAGGGCACTTACCTACGTTTCAGGTTTGATCCCTGGTGGGGTGGGTACAGGAGGTAACCAATTGATGTTTGTCTTATACATCAATATTCTTCTCTCTCTCTCTCTCTCTCTCTCTCTCTCTCTCTCTCTCTCTCACACACACACACACACACACACAGACACACACACACACCTTCCCCTCTCTCTAAAAATCAGTAAAACATATACTTGGGTAGGATTAAAACAAAAGTTTGTTCTTATTAAATGTTTCAGTGGAAGCCCTAGCCAGTTTGGCTCAGTGGATAGAGTGTAGGGTGAAACTGAGGGTCCCGGATTTGATTCCAGTCAAGGGCACATGGCTGGTTTGTGGGGTCAATCAGGAGACAATTGGTCAATGATTCTGTCTCATTATTGGTGTTTGTATCTCTCCCTCTCTCCCTTCCTCTCTGAAATCAATAAAATAGATAAGAAAATAAATGTTTTAGGGGGAGTCATGACAAGGGCTTCTAGGAATCTTTAGCTTAGCCCATTCAGGATGAGTTGCCAACACTTTTAGAAGCTCTTCCCCAACTTACTTACCCAGCCTTGCCCCCTTACACACATGCTGAAGTCCAGCTAGATATTCCGCATCCTCCCTCTTCCTGCCTTTGTTCACACAGCTCACTTCTCTGCATGTCTAAATCTAAATTCCATCCATCTTGTAGAGCCCTGCTTCAAAGTCACCTCCTCTGGTAAGCCTTCCAAAACTTTCTCCACAGGACAGAACTTTCTTTTCTATAGCACTTCATTCACTCTAACTCTCATGCACTTAACACTTTTCACCTTAATTTGGGATGACTGGTGCTTTTTTCTAGATGTTCTGGGTCTCCTGGAGAACAGAAGTAGTGTCAGGCTTTTATTTCCTCAGGGCCTGGTAGTTGAGTAGATCAAATAAATACTAATTGATACAAGCACATCACATGGGACCCCCTCCCTGACTTCCTGCCACAGGTGGGTGGGGCTGCACCTATTTTATGGATGAGAAAACTGAGACCCACAACTTGCTGAGATCACTCAGAAAGGCACAGACTGTAGCTCACCAGCACTCCTTGATGCTCCTCAGCAAGTGGAACAAGTCTCCCACCCCGTGGAGTGGAAGAGGCAGCAGCAGCTGGAGAACAAAGTAGTAGAAGTAAAGGAAGCCACTCAAAGGTGCTTGGTGAGACCTGAGGTCACCTAGTCATTGCCTTTCCACCTGTCATTCTATCTCTTCTCTTCATCCTCCTCCAACTTCAGCTTCCCTTTTCCTTCTCTTTCTTTGGCTCTCTTTTCTTTTTTTTCCACTTCCTTTTCCTCCATGGCTTCCCTACCTATGCTTGTATTTGTGATTCTTTTCTAATTTCTACCCAAGGCCCTGCCACCTCCACTACCTGCTACCTCCATTTTGATGCCCAGCCCCTCCCCAAGGAAAAGTTGGATGCCTATTTTACTCTCAACCCCTCATCCTTTCTAAGTTAACTAAGCAGGCCCAGACCAAGGAGGCATCCAGTCATTTGCATCCCCTTCCTACTGCCCGCCCTAAGCTGGAAAATGAACCAGTTAGAGAGTTGTGTAAAGGGATAACCAGGACCAAGGTCCTAATTTCTTCTCCAAAGCCTTCTCAAAGAAATTAGTGGTATCAGCTTCCACTACTAGGAGACAAGAGCAAGGAAAGTGTCAAAATAGAGGGTATTGGGGTCCCCAATGTGTTCATTCTATTCATTGAATATATTCTGAATACTTACTATGGACCAGACACTGTTCTAGGTGCTGGGATACTGAACATCCCCTGCCATCTTGGAGCCCACATGCTAGCAGAGACAGACAATTAAAAGTAAACTAATACATTCTCAAGATAAGTACAAATTAGAATAAAAGGTATGAAGCCAATAAATAGGGAGAATAAGTAGGTGTTGGCAAAGGCATAGATAGCATTTATGAGGACTTTTTATTTGAACTCAGCCAGAACAGAGTGAGCCAGCCAGGTAGCCTGCGGTGAGGTTCCAGATGGAGGGATCTGAAAGCACAAAGGATCATGATTTGTTGGAAGCACCCTGGAAGAGCTAATGGCCTAGTGCCGTGGTTGGCAAACTGCGACTTGAGAGCCACATACAGCTTTTTGGCCCCTTGAGTGTGGCTCTTCCACAAAATACCACAGCCTGGGCGAGTCTATTTTGAAGAAGTGTCGTTAGAAGAAGTTTAAAAACTTTGGCTCTTAAAAGAAATTTCAGTCATTGTACTGTTGATATTTGGCTCCGTTGACTAGTGAGTTTGCCGACCACTGGCCTAGTGTGTGGTGAGAGAGGCAGGGAGAGTGCCAGGGATAAAGTTGGAGATAGGTAGCAGGAATTTTATGGAAAGCTATTTCTCCTACCTTTGAGCAGGAGAAAACTGGATTTAATCAATCATTAACTTACTTATTTTTGTTAGGTAATATTAACATTATCTATGTAAAAATTTATTGCTGAGTACTATATATGATTACATTTTATTTGTTATACAAGATTTTATTTTTGACCAGTTGATGGGCCTCATTCTTTTATTCCTTTTGCCAGTTTTCTATATTGTTAAATACTATTGAGTGGGCTCTAACTCCTGGCTTGAATGAGTGATGTCCACAACGTCCTTCCTCAACAGCCTTATTCAGCTCCTGTCCAGTCATGTGGCTTCTTTTACGGAGTCAATCCAGCTCACCTTTGATCTTCCTCTTTTCCTGCTGCCTTCTATTTTCCCCGGCATTATCATCTTTTCCAAAGAAGCCTGCTTTTTCATTATATGCCCGAAGTATTACAGATTCAATTTTCTCATTTTTTAAAAAAATAAATCTTTATTGTTCAGATTATTACAGTTGCTCCTCTTTTTTTCTCCTCCCTCCCCTCCACCCAGTTCCGACCCCACCCTCTGCCCTTACCCCCCACACTGTCCTCATCCATAGATGTACAATTTTTGTCCAGTTTCTTCTCATATTCCCCACACCCCTTTCTCCCTGAGAATTGTCAATCCATTTCCTTTCTATACCCCTGATTCTATTACCCTGTTTCCCCGAAAGAAGACACCCCCCCAAAATAAAACCTACTTCTAGTTTTGCCTCTCGCTGTAATATAAGGCATCCCCCCTGAAAATAAGACCTCCTCGATAATAAGGCCTCCCCTGAACATAAGGCCTCCCCAGAATATAAGGCCTCCAAAGTTTCCGTAAGGTGTCTGACTCCTGATTTAAAGAGATCTCGCACTGCCTGAACAGCTCCGGCTGTGCTATGGCCAATCAGTGAGCTGGTTTGTGATGAAAACTACTACCATACCCTATTCAGGTAATAAATTTCCTTTTTTTTTGTTCAACAATAAATGTGTACTGTATTCTTCTTCATGGAAAAATAAGACATCCCCTGAAAATAAGACCTAGCGCATCTTTGGGAACAAAAAATTAATATAAGACACTCTTATTTTGGGGGAAACGGGGAATATTCACCAGATTATTCTGTTCATCAGATTTTTTTATTCACTTGAGTTTTAGATTCACTTGTTGATAGACATGTATTTGTTGTTCATAATTTTTATCTTTACCTTTTTCTTCTTCTTCCTCTTGTTAAAGAATACCTTTCAGCATTTCATGTATTACTGGGTTGGTGGTGATGAACTCCTTTAGCTTTTTCTTATCTGTGAAGCTCTTTATCTGACCTTCACTTCTGAATGATAGCTTTGCTGGGTAGAGTAATCTTGGTTGTAGGTTCTTGCTATTCATCACTTTGAATATTTCTTGCCACTCCTGTCTGGCCTGCATAGTTTCTGTTGGGAAATCAGCTGACAATCATATGGGTGCTCCCTTGTAGGTAATGAACTGTTTTTCTCTTGCTGCTTTTAATATTCTCTCTTTGTCTTTTGCTCTTGGTATTTTAATTATGATGTGTTTTGGTGTGGTCCTCTTTGGATTCCTTTTGTTTGGGGTTCTGTTTCTTTTACCAGGTGGGGGAAGTTTTCTGTCATTATTTCTTCAAATAGGTTTTCAGTATCTTACTCTCTCTCTTCTTCTGGCACCCCCATAATTCTGATGTTGGTATGCTTGAAGTTGTCCCAGAGGCTCCTTACACTATCTTCCAATTTTTGGATTCTTTTTTCTTTTCCAGTGGAGTGTTTTCTGCTTCTTTGTACTTCAAATCTTTGACTCGATTCTTCCATTCCTCTAGTCTGCTGTTAAGTCTCTGTATAATATTTTTTATTTCAGTCAGTGTATGTTTAATTTCTAGTTGGTTCTTTTTCATCTCCTCTCGGGTCTTGCTAAATTTATCCATCTTTTCTAGGAAATTGTTGAAAAACCTTAAAACTGTGGTTTTGAAATCTATATCTAGTCATTTATTTTTCTCCATTTCTTTCATTTGTGATCTGTTCCTTTGTCTCTGCATTTTTGCTGCTTTCCTGAGTTGGTAGAGTAGCTTTGTGTGCTAGGTGTCCTATATGGCCCAGTAGCTCTGCCTCCCCAGTTACCTGAGGTGGACACCCTTGGTGCACCCCTTTGTGGACTGTGTATACAGTCTTGTTGTAGTTAAGTCTTGATTGTTGTTGATATCACTGGGGGGGAATTAACCTCCAAGCCAATTGGTTGTGAGGATCAGCTGTCTCTGCACCCAGAAAACTTCTATGCTGGACTCAGCCTTAAGACTTGCAAGATTGCAACAGCCTCTGTGCTGGGCTTGGATGTGGTGGAATGTCAGGGCTGAGCAGACAGCCGTGGCTTCCCATCAACCCTGCCCTATGCGGTGGCCCCTGGGTGTCAGTGCCCCTTGGTAATCGCTGCAGCCCTCTCTGTGCACACGCACGTGAGCCTCCAGACCTCTGCCTTTCTGGCTCCCCTGAGTTTCCGTGCACTCCGGGAACCCATATGAGTTTGGGTGTCCAGGGTCTCACTTGGAACTGGGGTTCAGTGCAGTCGGGAGGTTTTGTTTCCTCCCACTAGAGAAAGCCCGGGGCACAATCAGCAATCAGTCCTTTGCACGTGCCTCCAGACTTCTGCCTTTCTCAGCTCCCCTAAGTTTCTGTGCACTCCTCCCTTTTCATGACAGTCCAGACTCCCCCTGTGTGAATCTCGCCTGGAACTGGGGTTCAGTGCAGTCAGGAGTTTCCATTTCCCTCCTGCTAGAGGAAGCCAGCCAGACCCTTTGCAGCCTGTCCTTTCCATACACATCTCCATACCTCAGCTTTTTGCAGCTCCTCGTCTTCGTGAGCTCCTCTCTTTGCTTCTAGTTGTAGAATTTCCACTCAGCCAGCTTTCCTATGGTTCTGAATGGTGTCCATTCTGTCTTTTAGTTGTAGTTTTGAAATTGTTGTGCAAGGCAGCAGTTTAGGTGTTCACCTATGCTACCATCTTGGTTTCTCCTGATACCATTCTTATCACAGAATCTTTGTACATGATCTTCCCCTCTTCCCAGAAGATTATAGGAGAGCATAGTGAATACAAGCTTGGACTCCAAAGTTACCTTGGGCAAATTTATTTTTTAATATATTTTGATTGGTTTCAGAAAGGGAGGGAGAGAGAGAAACATCAATGATGAGAATCATTGATCAGCTGCCTCCTGCATTCCCCACACAGGATCGAGCTTGAAACCAAGCAAGGCATATGCCCTGGGAATCACACTGTGAACTCCTGGTTCATCAGTTGATGCTCAACACTGAACCAAGCTGGCTGGGCTTGGGCAAATTTCTTAATCTCTTGGTGCCTTAGCTTCCTTATTAACAAATAGGGTTTTTGAAATTTTAAATGAGTTAATACAGACAAAACACTTAGAACAGTGCCTGACAAAGAGTATGCACTATATAAACATTTGTGATTATTATTATTATTGTTATTGTTAGGGTCTCTTTATTCCTGGCATTTTACATTTTTAGTAATAAAGTTAATGTCTTTTTTTCATTCACTATACTGGGAATTAAGAATTATGTGACACAACTTTTAAGTTAAAATGTTTTTTTGGTATTACTTTTTGGTAATTTTTTTTCTTCCATATGCTTTATTGCCTCGTCCTGGAATTCCTCTTAGATGTTGAACTTCATGGCTCACTTCTGATTTTTATTTTTTTCCCCTTTTATTGTATATCTTTTTTGTTGTTGTTGTTCTACTTTCTGGAAAATTTCCTGAACTATGTTTTCTTTTAAAACACACACACACACACACACACACACACACAAATACCCAACTTCACCCAAGGTTATGTTTATTGATTTTGGAGAGAGGGAGGGAGGGTAGAAAGGAGGGACAGAAGCATTCATTGGTTGCCTCTTGTTTGTGCTCCAACCAGGCACTCAAGCCCCAATCGAGGTATGTGCCTGGGTTGGAAATCAAACCCATCACCTTTCAGTGTATGGTTGATGCTCCAAACGACTGAGCAGCCCAGCCAGGGCTCAATTTTATCTCCTATGTCTTCTACTGAATTTTAAAATCTTAGCTATGTTTTTATATTCTACATGCTTTGTTCTTATCTTTTCATGGATACTTTATCTTTTATCTTTGCCTCCATTTTTTTTTCCTTCCACTTCCTGTATTGTCCTTTTCCTGAATTTGTTAGCTTTGACTTTTTTCAAGTTGGAGTCTTGCCTCCAATGACGGTTCTTATTTAAGACTTAGGCATTAAAAAGAATGTGCCTGAGTGAAGATGTTCAACTGGGAGACTTCCTCATACAGGGATTTTAATCGGGGGCTCCTCAAATGTTTCTATTTATGTCTTTTTTCTGGGCACATTCATTTTCTCCACCAGCAGTGGTATAAGCTTCCTGCGCAATGTTTTTAATAGCCGAGGAAGAGATTTGGGCCCTCATTTATCAGTTTTCATTCTTTGTTTTTGGTCAAGTCCCCTGTGCCTGGTGTCCCTCACTTTGCAGTATGTTTTAATTCACATTTTCCAGAAAATAAACTTTCCTTTATCTGCCAAGCTGAGGAGCAATCTAGCTGTGTGAACCAGGGAGAACTTTGAGAATTAAAAAAAAAACTAATTACCCTGAATAAACTTTCAACTTGTTTTATTATAATGTTCTATTTTGTGATTAAACACACTTTTTGGTTTTATTTACCAAAATGATTGCTAAATAAAGTAGATACATTTTAAAGGATGCTTTTTTTTTTCTCCCCAAATTATGAGAGAAAGTTGATTTAGAAAGTTACAGAGGTAGAAGTGAGCCAGCTGTGCTGGGTAGGTCCAGGAAACAAGTTATAGAAGCAAAAGATAAGCATTGGAACTTAGGAGAGAGAAAGGCCAAGGTAATGCACCTATGGGGAAGAAGAGGGGAAAGCAAAGGCATGGATGTGCTTCCAGGAGGGAGGGGAGAGCACCTAATCTGTTTTAAATAAATGCACAGCATTGGTGCACTCGGGGGACTGGGGGTTCCTCATCCAGGCCTGCACCCTATTCCAGTCCAGGAGCCCTCTGGGGATGTCCCATTGAGAGGCTCCCACCACTGCCTTCTAACCCAAGAGCACTCCTCCTGTGGTTGAGCATCAGTCTCTTGGTGGTTAGTGAGCCTCAGAGTGACAGGTTGTTTCATGGTTCGGTTGATTTGCATATTAACCTTTTATTATATAGGATATTTTTATTGATACCAGAGAGGGAGAAATAGAAACATAAATAATGAGAAGCATTGATTGGCTGCCGACCACAGGCCCTCTATGGGGACCAACCTTGGCATGTGCCCTTGACCTGAATCAAACCTGGGACTCTTCACATCACAGGCCAATGCTCTAACCACTAAGCCAAAGCAGCCAGGACCAGAATCTGTTTTTATCCCCACCCTTGATCCCATGTCCCTTAGGACCTCTGGAGCATATTTCCTCACTTCCTGTTATTATTCCCCAACTCAGAAGGCATTCACATTTTGGCTGCCTCTTATTTTGCTAAGTCAGTTACCCCTCTTTCACCTACTTATCATTTTCCAAGGCCTGTTGGCACTTTTGCTATTTCCTCTCCCACCTTCTAGTCCTTGAGGTGTATGTTGAGTCCTCTGTTGTCAACTCAGGGGGAGAATGCAAACCTTAATCTGGGGGTTAAATCCCCTGGAGCAGGATCAGGGAAAGGTGAGAAAACTCTCTACTTGGTCCAGACTCTAAATGTATTGATTCATTTGATAACACTGTAAAAGATTCAGAACTTCAAGGATCCAAACATTAGTCGGGTGACTTTTCAACAAAATGCTTTTTATTTAATTCACTAGAAACCACTTTACTGATGAAATCGTCAGAAATTCTTTTTCAGCACAAAATTTAACATCTTAATGACCACCACGGCCTGGGCTCTGGGGCTTGCTCTGCCTCTCCCAGTCCTTAAAAGGGGTTAGAGGAAGAGACGTCATTAACAGAGACCAGGTCAGATGGTAGCAGGTCTTCCTTTCCCAGTCATTGGACAAGCTGCTCAATTCTTGTCCAGAGCAGGAAAGAGACAGTATTTCAGCAAAGTCTAATAAAGAACCTGTCATTGCATTATAAGATCTTTCTTAACAATTTATATTTATCAATCGTATTGGTCCAAATTTAGTTGCATATGTATAAGCATTGCCTCCCAATTCTCAGATGGGAATTTCCTCACTTTGCTCTTGGAAAGAGGATACAGGTTTTTGTGCTCTCCTTCCAAGCCAAAATAAAACCACCTTCCCCCAAAGTCCAAAATGATACTTCTGGCCTCGGATGTGCAGCTTATGATGGGCTGACTCAAATCACCTAGAAAAGGCAACTGTGGAACTACTATGCAGGCAGCCTTCTTTGGAAATCTGTTCTTAAAGTCAACTCTTCTGAATCATCCATGATTGTGTCCACAGGCTGCAAGGTCCAAACAACTTCTGCTATTCCATCTCAAGAGCTAGGTTCAGAAGAGGCATTGGAATGGTCTGGAAGGACAGCTGTAGCAGTGGTCCCCCGAGGTAGGACCTCAATAACTCGAGGCTTGTCGATGATGCGGGCCGTCCGGTTTCCCTTTTCCACAATGCCAACGATCCATGCTTGGTGACCCTCTCCATATTTGGAAGATTTTATTTCAGAACAAAAGCGAGCAGCCTGTTCCCTTGGCAAACAGATCAGTAACCCTCCAGAAGTTTCTGCTGAGGTTCCTTGAAGGAGCCCAAAGCGCCCACTGGCCTTGCTGATGGCGGCCATCTTGGCAATGATTGGTAGATTATGGATGACAAAGGACACCTCATTTCTTTGCTGTTTGGCAAGATTCTGAGAGTGCCCCAGAATGCCAAAGCCTGTGATATCTGTGGCTGCATGGGCATTAAATGTGTGCATTAGCCCAGCAGCAGTTCTGTTTAGGGTAGCCATATTGAACATGGCTTCCTGATAGGCCAGCTCTACCTCTTCTTTGGAGACCACCATCTTTATCTTATTCCATCTTTCAGGGTTGTCCACCCATTGGTGGGCATTGACAGCCACTTGGGTTCCTAAGGGTTTGGTTAACACCAGCACATCCCCGACCACTGCACTGTCAGGCATGATGAATTCATTGGGCTGACATACCACAGTGGCAACACCACCCACGATTACCCAAGGGTTTACCACAGTCTGTCCACCAGTCACTGCAGTCCCTCCTTCCTCAGCAGCATCCCGAAAGCCTTTGACCAGGAGCGGGGTTATCTTCTCTCGTTCCTCCTCAGTCATATTCTGGCTGACGCTGAGTAACATCAACATGTTGTCACATTCGGTAATGCCCATGGCATAGAGGTCGCTCAGCACGTTGGCACAAGCTATGCGCCCCATCATGTAGGGATCTTCCACCAAGGGGTAAAAGAAGTCCGTGGTTTGCACCAGTGACAGGCCTCCGTGCCTCAGGGGTATGACGCAGGAGTCCATCCCAATGCCCAGGGATGGAAAGGTTGGGCTGGGCTCCGCCATGACCTGCAGGCCGGCTTCCTGGGCCACCTCTTCATGGCCTCCGACCAGGCCCTGGCCCAGCGGGGGCCGCTCGTCGGGCCGCGTCAGTCCCGCCAGGAGTTTGAGCAGCGTCTCCTGGGGGACCTTGCAGCCTCAGCCCTTCATGCCGGAGAAGCCCGTCAGCCGCCAGCTCGGGCTGAGCCCCAGCGCCTGGGGCTCGAAGGGCCGGTAGCTGGAGAAGCCGTGACCCAGAGACAAGCCCGCCAGACCCGCCGAACCGGCCGCCGCCGCCGCCTCCCCACTGGCACCCGTCGCCGCGGGGTCTGCCATCACGCCCGCCCGGCCGGGAGGGGAGAGGAGGAGAGGAGAGGTCGCCTTTATTTCTTACTCCAGCGACTGAGGACGAACAGTCGGCTATGACCGCGGCGACAGTAACCGGCACGACTCGCGCCGCGGAGCGACAAGCACGCCGCGCGGTCCTGGCTTCCTGAGGGCGGGGCCCACGGCCTCCCCTATTTATGGCCCTGCTGATTGACAGTCCTTCCCTCCAATAAGCACCTTGGCACACAGAGGCGGGCCTCCCTTGGTCTGAAAGACTGACGTATTACAAATCGACCTCCAACTTGCGAACTTGGTGGCGGCGACTTGAGGGACCTGGTTCTCTGGTTCGCTGCCCTCGCCCGCCCGCGGCTGGCGGAACTCTGCTCCCCTAGAGGCAGTTTGCCAAGCACAGCTTGTTGACACGGGGAAGATCGCTAGCTTGGCAAACCTCAAGGGTCCAAGGGTCGCTTGACAGCGCACACGATCAATCCAGGGCAGGAAAAATAACCTGTGGAAAAAACAGGAAAGAATGATAAGAAATCGGATAAGCAAAATCCTGCATGAGAAGAATGCAAGGTTTAAAGGACTTTAATGAATTTGAAGACTCCAGACACCGGCGTGCTGGTGCTCTTTCCACTACCAATTCTGTTTGAGCCTCTCTCTCTCTCTCTCTCTCTCTCGTCAGCTTCAGTTGATTCATCCAGACAACACAGTAGCTCACCTACTTTTCTCAAGTTTCTGTATCCTCTAAATTAATAGGTGCAAGAATCTATGCTGTATTTATGAAGGGTCGTTTGCCAGTATCAAAGTTATAACTGCACATAATACCTTTGATCCAGCAGTTCCAATTCTAGAACTTTATCCTACAGATGTCCCTAGCCTGAATGGAAAATAATACGTTAGTTATTGCTGTGCTGTTTATAATATCAACATACTGGAGACAAGTTAAATGTTTATCCATTATGATTAAAATAAATTGTGCTATCTATTAAACTAGAAGCATAATATGTTAATTAAACTGGACATTTTTTCAGAGGAAGCCAGGGCTGCTGGTTGCAAGGGAAAGCCAGTGATGGCAGCTGGGACAGAAGGCCCACTCTTGCATGAATTTCATGCATCGGGCCTCTAGTAGTTATATAATAAGCTTCCAAACAACTGTAAAAAAGGTTGAGAAATCATTGATATAATTATATTGCTATAGTTACAACTCTAATAGGCACAGTTCTACATTATTAACTTATTTAATTTATATTAACTTATTTAATTCTCATGAAACTTTTTGAGTTAGGATTCTTTCCACACCACATATATAAGGAATATAAGGCACAACACGATTAAATGACCTATTGAAGGTTACAGGCAGTGTAGAGGAGCAGTATATGCATCCAATCTGCTCCAGAGATCACCAGGTTATATGCCTGTGATGTTTGTTAAGAAAAGTAAGCAAGCTCCAAAACTGTATGAATAGAATACTACTATTTGTTGTAACAAGGGGAACTACTAGTATATGCAACTAGAAACTGTTAATATAGATTGCCTCTGGGAAAGGAATAAAATGCTTAGGAGATATGATATTTTTCCATGTATGGCCTTTTTTAAATCTTTTATTTGTATTGATTTCAGAGAGAAAGGGAGCGAGAGAGAAAAACATCAATGATGAGAGAGAATCATTGATTTTCTGCCTTCTGCATCCCCCCTACTGGGAATCGAGTCCACAACCTGGGCATGTGCCCTTACCAGAATCAAACCCGGGACCCTCCAGTCCTCAGGCTGACACTCTATCCACCACGCCAAACCAGCTAGAGCAATGTATTGCCTTTTTGTTTCTTTAACATTTGGAACTTTATAAAGAACATTTGTGAACATTTTAATATATTACATACTTAAAAAAAATAATTGTCAATGGGAGTATAAACTGGTTCAACCAGTTTCATCTTAACTTAAACTCTGGGAAAGAGTTTCATCTTAATTGATAAAGCTGAACATATGCAAACCCATGCATTCCACCTGCAGGTGGACTGCCTAGCAATTCTACCCATAGAGGAAATCTGGCACATGTGCCCCAGGATATAATGTAAGAGCCCTGGAGTTGGATTGTACAGGACTGGGAATATACTTAATACTGCTGAACTGTATGGTTAAGGTGGCAAATTTTGTGCTATGTGTACTTTGCAATCATTGGAAATATAAACTATATAGGAACTATTTATAAAAACCATTTCACTTGTTTTTTGTTTGTTTGTTTGCTTGTTTGTTTGTTTTTTTATCGGTGCACAACAGAGTATTAAGGCCTGGAGTGAACTTGAACATTAGAATTAGATTGAGTTGTGATCTTGGCTTGAATCAATTGACCTTGGGCTAATTGTCTAACCTCTAGTAACCTCAGTTTCTATTGCCTATAAAAATAGTCATTTCACCTAAAGATAATACACACTAGGTAGGAATGTTATGAGAATAAAATTTTTAAATGTGTATAAAGCATCTAACATAATTCCTCGCTGATGGTAAACTCAAAATAAATGACAGAACTTATTATCAATTTAAATTCATAAAACTTAGAAGATCTTGGAAAGTTTTTAAAATATGTTAATAATTTCAAAGAGGAAGGGAGAGGAAGAGAGAGAGAATCATCAACGATAAGAGTAGTATCATTGACTGGCTGTCTCCCACACGCCCCACACTGGGGATTGAGCTGGAAACCTGGGCGTGTGCCTGACTGGAAATCAAACCGTGACTTTCTGGTTCATAGGTCCATGCTCAACCACTGAGCCATGCTGGCTGAACTTGGAACATTTTTTATAAAAACAAATCCAGCCCTGGTGGGTCTAGCTCAGTTGGTGGGAATGTTGTCCCCTAACCTAAGAGGGCTGGGGTTTGATTTGTGGTCCAGGGGACATTCACAGGCCATAGTTTCAATCCCTGGTGTGGGTGGGAAAGGGAGGCAATTGGCAGATGTGTCTCTCTCACATGGATGTTTCTCTCTCTCCCTCTTTCATCTGTCCTCTCTCTCTAAAATAAATCAAATAATAACAAAAACAAACCCATTTACAGTCCTTAAGAAAAAGGATAACTATAAGAGCAAAACACTGAAAATAACCCAAGTGTCTGTTAAAAGGAGAATACATGCTTGGCCGGTCAGGGCACATGCCCAGTTTTGAGCTCTATCCCCTGTGTGGAACCTGTGGGGGACAGCTGATCAATGATTCTCTCTTATCATTGATGGTCCTATTTCTTTCTCCCTCCCCCTTTTTCTTTGAAATCAATTAAAAAATATATACATATACATTTTTTAAAAAGGAGAATACATAGCCCTAACTGGGTTGGCTCAGTGGTTAGAATGTCAGCCTGCAGACTGAAGGGTCCCAGATTTGATTCTGGTCAAGGGCATGTTCCTTGGTTTTGGCCACATTCCCAGTGGGGAGGTGCAGGAGGTAGCTGGTCGATGTTTCTCTCTCATCTATGTTCTAGCTGTCTAACCTTCTCCCTTCCTCTCTGTAAAAATCAATAACAAATATTTTTTTAAAAAGAAGAAGAAGCAAGTTACGGAGTAATTGACGCCAGGCCCCTGAAAAGGTTGCAAAGGTTCACGCAGAGGCCTGGCGGCGTGTGGCTAGCCAGGACTCTGAGGTGGCCTCGGTGGCAAGGCCTTCTGGATGCTTGGTTGGGGCTCTGAGGGGCAGAATGGAGGTTGGGCCAGAGCTGCTGGAAGGGTAAGAGGCAGATGGACCCAGAGTGGGGTGGATGCTGCAATCACCAATCAGAGTGATGTACATGCTAGACTAGAGAAAGAGAGTTTAGGGCTGTCTTCCTCTTTTGCCTTTGATGCAGAATTGGATACTGTGGTTGGCTATTTAGAGGACATTATCATGGGTGAGAGTTCTAGTTATTACAGAGAAATTTCATGGACAAGTAATACTAGGAGTTTGAAGATACAGAAGAGAATAAACGTACCTACACACCTATTTTTTAAAAATATATTTTTATTGCCCTAACTGGTTTGGCTCCGTGGATAGAGCGTTGGCCTGTGGACTCAGGGTCCCAGGTTCTATTCCGTAAAGGGCATGTACCTGGTTTCGGGTGCATCCCCAGTAGGAGGTGTGCATGAGGTAGCTGATTGATGTTTCTCTCTCATCGATGTTTCTAACTCTCTCTCCCTCTATGTAAAAAATCAAATATATTCAAAATATATATATTGATTTCGGAGGGGAAGAGAGAAGGGGGAGAGAGAGATAGAAACATCAATGATGAGAGAGAAGCATTGATTGGCTGCCTTCTGCACACCCCCTACTGAGGATTGAGCCTACAACTCAGGCATTTGCCCTTGACTGGAATCAAACCCTGACCTCCTGGTTCATAGGTTAATGCTCAACCACTGAGCCACGCTGGCCGGACCAGGCCTATTTTTAAGAATATATTTATTTGGCAGAAAAGAATATTGAACAACAGCTGCTTAGGAGACACCTGGGTGGCCTTGCTTGTGTCATTGGGAGTCATTTTCTCTGCCACTACCCTCAGTCCACGAGGAAGATGCTCACCGCTGTCTCCTGCATGCTGTCAGGCACTGCCCACTCAGAAGCGGGCAAGCCAAGTCCTGGTGGCATTCCGTAATTTTGCAAATGTTGCTACATTTGAAATTAAGAAGTGTGACCTTCACCGGCTGGAAAAGGGCCTTCCTATAACCACAGTGCTCATCAGGGAGGATGATGCAAACGGCTTGCTAATTGGAGTTAAAGGCAGATCAGCTGTATAAACAGAAAATTATTCATGGTTTCTGTCACTTGTTTAATGGTTAGGAAGCTTGTTGTGTGGGCATGGAAGCTGGCATAAACCCCACAGACAATCTGATCACAGCCCATCAGGGTCATGGCTTTATCTTTACTCGTGGGCTTTCTGTATGAGAAATTCTCACAGAGCCTACAGGATGAAGAGGAGGCTGTGCCAAAGGAAAAGGAAGGTCAATGCACATGTATTCTAAGAATTTCTGTGGAGGCAATGGCATCATTGGAGCTCAGCTGCCCCTGGAGCTGGGATTGCTTGGGCCTGCAAGTATAATGGAAAAAATGAGGTTTGTTTGACTTTGTACCATGATGGCACTGCTAATCAGGGCCAGATATTTGAAGCTTATAGTATGGCAGCTTTGTGGAAATTATCTTGTATTGAAGCATAGTAATAATCCCTCCTTTGGAAAAATTGCTGTTTGAAACTGCTGTTTGAAATTCTCTGCTATTTTTATTTTTATTTTTTAATATATTTTATTGATTTTTTACAGAGAGGAAGGGAGAGGGATAGAAAGTTAGAAACATTGATGAGAGAGAGACATCGATCAGCCGCCTCCTGCATGCCCCCCACTGAGGATGTGCCCGCAACCAAGGTACAGTACATGCCCCTGACCGGAATCGAACCTGGAACCCCTCAGTCCGCAAGCCGGTGCTCTATCCACCGAGCCAAACCGGTCTCGGCTCTCTGCGATTTTTAGATAGTCCCTTGCTCTGTAAGTCAACTGTTATTTTTAGACGGTCTCTTATTCTGTAAAAATAACTTTGTTTTTTAGCTTGAATAATAGAAAAGATAAACTGTCCAACCTTGCAAGCTAGCCATCTAAAGGGGCTGATATGCTGATACTGATAATAATTCCTGTATTCTCATGCCAAGTGTTTGTTCATTATGTATCCTCGGTTACAAGTGTCTGTATAGACAGACATATGTACTCAAGGTTACAAGTTGTCTGTACAGATATGAAGGTGTTTGTTAGGTATGATATATACTCAAGGTTATAAGCTGTATGCAAAAATTACTTACACAAAGACCTAGAAGGATATAAAAAGGGAATACTCCTTCCTGTTGTTCAGAATTTGACAGAGATATTCTGCTCTGAACCTGTACGCAATAAAAATGACTCCTAATTAATTGGCTCATTAAGGTATCTCATATCTAGTTCACTGATTGACAATACAACAGTATTTTCATCTGTGAAAATAACTGCTATGGGATGGTAACGTCTGTTGAGAGAGCAGCAGCCAGCACTGATTAATATAAGAGAGTCAACTTCATTCCTGGGCTGAGGGTAGTTGGAATGGATGTCCTATGTGTCTGGGAGACAACAAAGTTTGCAGCTGCCCATTGTAGGGCTGAAAAGGGGCCCATACTAATGAAGCAGCAGACTTACTGTTACTATGGACACAGCACGAGTGATCCTGGAGTCAGTTCTCCTACACGAGAGGAAATTGAGGAAGAAGTAAGAGTGACCTTATCATGCTTCTCAAGGATGGAGTGTTGCCAGTGTTTAAGAATTAAAGGACATTCATGTTGAAGAAAGAAATTGAGGATGCCGCCCAATTTGCTACAGCTGATCCTGAACTACTTTTGGAAGAACTAGCTATCACATCTACTCCAACAATCCACCTTTTGAAGTTCAGGGTGCAAATTAGTAGCTCAAGTTTAAGTCCATCAATTAACAGGAGACTGCATGTAATGGATGGTTACAACTGTAGGGAACTCTTGTTGTTCTCACCCATAGAATGTATGTAGATTAAGGTAGTAATTGCATGCAGTCTATACAGTATTGCATTAAAGGTTATGTTAGATTTGTATAGATCTAAATAGGTAACAGACTTTGCTTAACCTTCCTTCAGATTATTTCCTTAAAATAATTCTATTTGATCTAGTTTGTACACTATTTTAACATGTGTTTTTTAGTTATTGAAAGGAAAAACAGTTCCTTGTATGCCTGTTTAATTCTGCCACCTTATTGTTGGGGGGTAGTGGCTCACTCCCCTGTTTCTGGCTCAACCCCACAGGATAACAGTGGGTAGAAGAACAATTCCCTTTTTTTGTTTTTGTTAGTTTTTACAAAAGTTTTCAGCTTTATTGACAAATTATGGCAAACATATTTGACAAATTGTGATTTCCTATTTAGGGAAGCTTACACGTGGAACTTTATGTGTATTTTTTTTCTTTTTTAACAAATACAGGTTAAAACACTGAACAAATTCAATTAGCTACATACATACAGTACCTGCTTGTTTTCAACCCCATTAAAACAGCATTTACAATTAAATTTACAAAGTTAATATGGAACATCTTCATCTAACTAACATATTAAGAGAGTGGTTAAAACATCTTATCTACAACTTTATTATCAGCTACTTCAAAAATCATGTTACAGTCTTTTAGCAACCCTAAACAAAGTTTTTGCTAGTTGATTGAGACTCAAAATCTGTCAACAGATTCATGCTGTTTCTTAAAAACAAAAAAAAAGAAAGAAAAGAAAAAGATTACACACAACAATGAAAAACAACCAAGAGAATATCATTCTACTGAATGGTTGGTAGAGAATGCTTGCCAATGTCTCTTTTAGTCCATTTTAAAAATTAATACTAGTGTCAATGTCATGCCAACACTATAGAGGAAATACAAGAAATAGATGGGAGTAATCATAAAGGAGTTATCCTTAGAATAGAAAAAAAAAAAGGACTATTACTTGTCTTGTTGCTGTTTATATAGAGACCAGAGGCTATGAATTGTCTTGGAGGTGAGGTCACAGGTGAGCAGGACCTTCAATATCTACCATAGGGGTGCTCTCTGTATCCCCCTCTGGCTGACCTTGGCAGTGATGCCTTCAGGCTGGAGCGGGTCGTGGCCCAATCTTCTGGGGCTATGAACAAGAGAAAAACAGTTACATTCATGGTATCAAAAATGCTTAACACACAAGAGTCAACCTGAGAAAAGAGAATGCAAGATCTCAACACCGACAGCTTAAGTCTTATTGTGGAAAATAGTGTTTGTAATGTTTATGCCCCCAGAAGAGAAATATGACCCCATCATAGTGAGTTAATCCAAAAAGGGTATATATTTTGAAATGCAGCCATTTGGAATTAAACTTGCAGGGCATTTTTCAACAGGAAAAAGTTCAAGTTCTTCAGTAACTTCACATTTATTGTATTAAGTTTCTATACCACCAAATAGAAAAAAATATATCATATTTAATCCTTTATAAAGACTCTTAAAAAAATCAGGTTTAGAAAACTCGTGGTTCTTAGGCCTTGATAAACTTGAGAATCACCTGGGAGCTTAAAACGAAATAAAACAAAACAAAACCAAAAGTCAACAGTTCCATTTTTAAATAGGACTATTTCACAATCATTTTAAAGGTCAAATAACTTAAAGTGCAATTAACCAGTTACTATTAACTTATAACCTAAAATAGTGATTCCCAGGCTCTTTATTAAACACCCATTGTTTTATCTTTGCAGCAAGTGCTATAGAGGATATGCTGATTTTTTTTATTGAAGTAAATTAAAATTCATTTTTAAGAATTCCATAAAAATAATAAAAAAAGGACAGCAGCTGGAGCAGATTTCTGAGTTTAACATGGTGGCCTTCACTACAACTTTGCAGCACCACAGAGATGAAGTGGCTGTGACATATTTGACATGCTCCTCACATTTGCTGATTTTTTGGCTTTTAAAGAAATGTTTCTGTATTACAGAGCAGAAAAAGAAGGCCAGGGATTGAATTTAAGCAGTGGTTTAGTGGTGACGTTAATACTGGAACCGGAGAGCAGGGTCGTGTCTCACGGAATTGAAGAATAAAGCCGAGGACCAGAGGAGTTTAAACAAGGCAGGAATTGATTGAAAGCAAACACAGGATCCCTACCTGACCCAAATGGTCTGACCCCGAAGCATTCCGTTCTTCCCTTTATATCTGCTAAAGGCCTGCTCTTTGTCTCTCTGTGCAGCTCTCTGATTGGTTTCTAGCCTTTTTGCAACATTTTATTTTGCATTTGCAAGAAAAGCATCCTTGTTTCAAAACACCCTGTTTTTCTGCTAAACATTTTGTGGTTTCAGCTAGCTCCATGATTTCTCCTTCCACCCCTTACACGGTTTACCTAATTCTGCTTTAACTCCTTTCAATGTAACTGTGCAAGTAATTCTCTCTGCCAGCTTCCCAGAACAACCTGTGGCATGAGGTCTCCCTCCAGCAATGAGATTGTTCCACACATCAGCCCATTGCACAGGGAGATCTTTAGCTATCGATGGAAGGATAGATCTTGGGGAGACCAGCTTTGTTCTGCAACTTTTTTAATGCCAAGTTCTGATGGGCCAAGAAAAAAAATCATGTGACCCTCCTGGGATCCGTTTCTTCAGAAAACCCTTGTGTTCAGTAACCCTACTACTCCTCCCTCGGTGGACATCCTCCCTTGAGTCGGCTCCTCTGGACAAATCCAATCCAGCATTCCACCTGGGGGGGCCTTCCCTAGTACACGTGTTGATGTGTTGCACCAATGGGGTTTTTATAGTTTCAGAGCATTTATTGACGGTGTTCCTCAAGCCAGCTGCTTGTCTTGAAATTTTTGGAGCTCCTACTGTCACAGCGAGTCTTGGCTGTAGGAATCAACCGAGATATCCTTTACCTGAAAGCTACATGTCCAAGTCAATTCCTAGTCTCACATTTGTAGTCCCAGTATTGCTGTCTTCTTCTGGTCCGATAAAGTCCCCCTATTTCTAGAACTCTCTTTTAAGCATTTTTGGAAAAAACAACACTATTTTTATAGATAAATGCTCAGGCTAACTTAGTGGATATAATCTTGGAAGTTCCGTGAGTAACTACTTTAAGATCAAAGTATTACATGCTGAGTGCTTTTTAGTTGTTAGTGCTGGTGAAATGGAATTTTTGGACTGAACACGCAGTGTCCCCTGGGCAGATTGGTTCCTGGGTTCTTTGTCGTAAGACTTGAAGAATGAGTCCACAGACAGAGGGTGGTATAGCAAAGGTGGAGATTTATTGAAGAACAAGTACAGACTCCCACGTGAGGAGAGGGACAGAATCTCACAGCACAGACTCCTACGTGGGGAGGGGAAAGAGTTCCCCTGAGTTCCCTTTTCCATGATTTATAAAGGCTGTAGATCTTTGTGCTTTGATATCCCCTCTAATTGGATATATCCCACTATTCCCTTAGGCTGGTTACTATAGTAACTTCTGAGCTCAAAGGTCGAACCTCACGTGGGACATAAGAGGTTTTCCTCCCTTCCGTCAGTTTATTTTGTAAATATAGACCTTTTGCTGTTTTCTGCTCCCTCATTCTATGGAAATGTACCTGTTGCAGCTTTTCATCTCCCCTATACTATGGGAATATACCACCTGCTGCTCTGCCGCCCCGTGCTTTTCTATAGTCCTCTTAATTTCTAAAATTTCCTAAACCTGTCTTTTCACCCCTAAAAATCCCTATTTCACTGGAAAAGCAGAATGGTCTCTGTCGGTGCTCCAGTGAGTGTGTGCTTACAGTGAAAGTAAAGATCTCCTTTTCTTATAGCATATTGAGTGTTGTGTAGGTTTGCTTCCTTTTTTTTCTGTATAGTTCAGTTGGTTAGGGTTTCTGTTGGGATAGAGGTTCTACAATGCCTTCTTCCTGTCAAAAATCTTCCTGCCAAGACAGACATCTGCTAGCCTAGCTCAGCAGGAGCAGGAGAGAGCAGACAGCTTTCCTGCGCAGGCTGCTTTGATTTAGTACATCAGCTTAGTGCTACGTGGAATAGACCAGAAAACTTGGCTGTCACATCTCTAGAAAGAGAAAGCAGTTCCATTCCCAGTGTGTACCTTAGATTTCTAAATAAAAATGAGACTCTGTATGACTCTTCATGTGACTTCTGGTTTTAAAGGGTGAGCTATATATAAGCTGTGTGTTTTCTGTACTGGTGTGGCACTTATTAAATACTTTTGTACCGTGAGTAAAATTTGATGTGTTTTGCAAGAAAAAAAATTAGAAGCAAGTTATAGAACAATACATAAACTATGATGCCATATATCTAAAGTTCAACACAAATAAGGGAAAATTGTGGCCAGCCACTCTCGTACAGACATAGAATATCCATCACTGATGCTCCGCCCTACTGGAAAACCCGGCCTCCCTGAATCTTTTTTTTTTGTCAAGAAATAGGTCACTTGGGCTGAAAGTCCCAAAGTCTTTATCCCCTGGAAAAGGCAAACGTCCCATGGGTTAGGAGCTGACTCCAATTCCTAGCTTTTTCCAAGGAGGGTGTCAATAGGGAGGAAGGGCTGAGAGGAACTGATATGACTGCACAGGGACAAAAAAGACTAAGGCAGATAACCCACCTAAGAAATGAAGTACAAGACTTTCACTACTTCACTGGTTGGTCGCCTCTGCTAATCTGCATGCGGGGGTGGTACCCAGATAGAAGCTCTTAAGAGATCACAATAGTTGGACAGGCTTGCCTAGAACCTGATAAAAAATTGTTACAGTGCAGTCTCTCTGCCCCTTTCTCTCTCCCTGCTGCATACCACCAAGTTGTTATACACACTCAAAACCTTAGACTTGTGCATTCAGGCCTGGGATTCTTGGAGGCTTTGGCACACAAACCCATAGGCTTAACTAGAGATCCTTTGGGGCTTTTGGAAGGTCCTCTTGCTGGTTTTCCTTGTCTCCCTCCTTGGCAGATTGGCCCTGAAGCCCACCGGCAGTGATTTGTAAAATTACATCTGATTATGTTATTCCCCAATTAAAAACCTTGCCTATCTTTGCATGCCTCCTATAAAACAGAACTCCTGCTGAAACCGGTTTGGCTCGGTGGATAGAGTGTCAGCCTGTGGGACTGA
The DNA here is from genome assembly GCA_011751065.1 of Lasiurus cinereus. NCBI lineage: Eukaryota > Metazoa > Chordata > Mammalia > Chiroptera > Vespertilionidae > Lasiurus > Lasiurus cinereus. Next base: position 2,377 of record JAAGEH010000010.1, on the reverse strand, counting down.
AAGGCCACAGGTTCGATTTTGGTCAAGGGCATGTACCTTGGTTGCAGGCATATCCCCAGTAAGAGGTGTGCAGGAGGCAGCTGATTGATGCTTCTCTCTCATTGCTGTTTCAAACTCTCTATCTCTCTCCCTTCCTCTCTGTAAAAAATCAATAAAATATATTTAAAAAAATAAAAATAAATAAAACAGGACTCCTTAGTTAACATTCAAGGCCTTCCACTTGTATGGTTTCAGCCCTTTGCCTCTTAAATGTTGTTTCCTTTTATTGACATCCCTCCCCACCCACCCCCTGTCCCCACCCCGCCCCTACTACACACACTATTTGATTAATCTCTTCAGTCCAAATGCCTGGAGCATTACTTCCTCCCAGAATCCTTCCCTTCGCCTCCAACCTGAGTTAGAATCCCCTTCATCTGAGCACTTAACACATCTAGAGCTTCTTGAGGATAGTTACTCAACAGCACTACCTAGTGTGTGCTGGTTATTGGGGATAAAAGGATGAATAAGACCAAGTTTCTGCCATGTTTCTACACCGATTGCCATTGAACAGGTGATTTCAAGTGTGGTAAGGACTATGCTAGAAGCACACATGCAGCAGAGAATTCTGTATGATCCAAAGGCCTCTCCAAAGAAGAGGTAAAGAATGACTTGGGTCCTAGCTGGTTTGGCTCAGTGCATAGAACAACAGCATGTGGACTGAAGGATCCCAGGGTTTGAATTCAATCCAGGGGACATGCCCAAGTTTTGGGCTCAATCCCCAGTGGAGGACATGCAGGAGGCAGCCAATCAATGATTCTCTCTCCTCTTTGATGTTTCTCTCTTTCTCCTTCTCCATTCCTCCATGCAGAGTAATGAGGAGATAAAGACTTTCCTAAATTCAACTTTCTACCTCCCAGTCCTCAAAGGGGCTAGGCACACAGTAGGCCTCACTAAATACTTCAGTGAAAGAAACCAAGATGGCAGCATAGGTGAACACCTAAGCTGCTGCCTTGCACAACAATTTCAAAACTACAACTAAAAGACAGAATGGACATCATCCAGAAGCACAGGAAAGCTGGCTGAGTGCAAATTCTACAACTAGAAATAAAAAACGGAACTCATGGAGACTCAGAGGAGCTGTAAAAGCTGAGGTACAGAGACACACTTGTAGAGAGGACGGGTGGAGGAAGGTCTGGCTGGCTTCCTCTACAGCAGTGGTTCTCAACCTTCTTAATGCCGGGACCCTTTAATACAGTTCCTCATGTTCCCCCAACCATAAAATTATTTTCTTTGCTACTTCCTAACAGTAATTTTGCTACTGTTGTGAATCGTAATGTAAATATCTGTGTTTTCTGATGGCCTTAGGTGACCCCTGTGATGGGGTCGATGGACCCCCAAAAGGGTCGTGACCCACAGGTTGAGAACTGCTGCTCTAGAGGGAGGGAAGATCCCGACTGCACTGAACCTCAGCTCCAGGCAAGACTCATACTGGGAGTCTGGACTATTGTGAAAAGGAAGGAGTGCATGGAAACTTAGGAGAACCTCGAAAGACAGAGGTCTGGGGGCAGAGTGTGACTGCTGATTGTGCCACTGGCTTTCTATAGTGGGAGAAAAACAGAACCTCCCAACAGCACTGAAATCCAGGTCCAACTACACTAAACCCCAGTTTCGGGTGAGACCCTGGGGACCCAGATTCATACAGGTCCCTAGAGCGCACAGAAACTCAGGGGAACCAGAAAGGCAGAGGTCCGGAAACTCCCCTGCCCGCACAAGGCAGAGGTCTGGAGGAAATCATGCAAGCGCAAATACAGCTGATCCTCACAACCAATTGGCGTGGTGGTCAATTCCCCTCAGTGATACCAACAACAATCAAGAATTAATTACAACAAGGCTGTACACACAGTCCACAAAGGGGTGCACCAAGAGTGTCCATCTCAGGTAACTGGGGAGGCAGAGCTACTGGGCCACATAGGACATCTAGCACACAAAGCTACTCTACCAACTCAGGGAAGCAGTGAAATATGTGGAGACAAAAAACAGATCACAAACGAAAGAAATGAAGGAAAACAAATGACTGGATATAGAGTTCAAAACCACGGTAATAAGGTTTTTTAAGAATTTCCTAGAAAAAAATGAATAAATTTAGCGAGACCCAAGAGGAGATGAAAAAGGACCAACTAGAAATTAAACACACACTGACTAAAATAAAAAATATTATAGAGATCTAACAGCAGACTAGAGGATCACAAGAATCAAGTCAAAGATTTGAAATTCAAAGAAGCAGAAAATACTCCGCTGGAAAATAAAAAATAAAAAAAAGTGAAGATAGTGTAAGGAGCCTCTGGGGCAACTTCAAGCATACCAACATCAGAATTATGGGGGTGCCAGAAGAAGAGAG
>JAAGEH010001474.1:0-25914 GCA_011751065.1 Lasiurus cinereus | reverse complement strand
AAGTTTATCCTTAACAAATCACAGTTTTTGTGTGAAACATCTGGCTGTCTCAGATTGCTTAGTAGGGGGAGGGTGGATTCTGAGAGAGACACATGACTTTTATGAAAAAAGAGAACTAATATTGATGTGTATTAGGAACTGTGTCAAGCTGATCACATGCATTATTTTTTTTTAATGGACTTTATTTTTTAGAGCGGTTTTAGGTTCATAGCAAAACTGAGCAGAAAGTACAGAGATTCCCCCACCCCCCATCTCCAAACACACACACAGTGTCTGCTACTAGCCACATCCTGCAGCAGTGCGATCTCTGTGTTATAATCAACAATCCTCCACTGACACCTCCTTATCATGCATTATCTTTTTTTTTTCCAGCTTAGTAATAAAAATGTATTGAGAATCCCTGGGATGGTTATTACCTTCCAACTCGGAGGGCAGAGCCAACACTGTAGGAAATCCCTGAGAAATGACACAGTGTCCCAACAACCCCAGCCAACAAGTGAGGAGGAAAGTCATTCCCCAGAACATGGGTCAGTCTCATTCATCCAAGCAGGGCTGGAAGAACAGAGGCAGAGGGACCATCACATGATACTGGGGGAGGGACAGGGCGAGGAAGGTGGGTAGGTGGTGGTGGTGCTGACCCCAGGCTGGCTCCTCAAGCACTGGGGAAGAAACAGATCCACTTCTGCTCTGGGAGTGGGGTTCCTGGCCTTCAGGCTCATTTCTTATCTTTAAAATACACACACACACACACACACACACACACACACACACACATACACACACACACACACATATATACATATGTATATATATGTATTTTTGTTGTTGTTGTTGTTGATTTTCTTACAGAGAGGGAAGGAGAGGAATAGAGAGTTAGAAACATTGATGAGAGAGAAACACCAATCAGCTGCTTCCTGCACACCCCCTACTGGGAATGTGCCTGCAACCAAGGTACATGCCTTTGACCGGAATCAAACCTGGTACCCTTTAGTCCAAAGGTCGATACTCTATCCACTGAGCCAAACTGGTTAGGGCTCATTTCTTATCTTGATGAGGCTGTCATTTCCTGTTTTTTTTTGTTTTTTTTAAAAAAACTTTAGCCCAGCCGGCGTTGCTCAGTGGTTGAGCATCTCAGGTTTGATTTCTGATCGGGGCACATGCCTGGGTTTCAGATTCAATCCCCAGTAGGGAGCGTGCAGGAGGCAACTGAACCATTGTTCTCTCTTATCATGAATGTTTCCATCTCTCTCTCTCTGAAATCAATAATAATAATAATAATAATAATAATAATAATAAAAAGACTTTAGTTTTCAAGAGCAGTTTTAGATTCACAACAAAATTGAAAGGAAGGTACAGTGATATCCCATATACTGCATGCAGTGCACTATCTTTTAAATCCTCACACTAACCCTAGGAGAGAGATATGATTCCTACCTGCCCCTGAAATGTGAGGAGATCGAAGTTTACTAGGATTAAGGAACTCATCTGCAGAGCCAGGATTTGATGCCACACATGCGCATCACTGAGCAATCACTCACCTCTTGCATGCACTCTGATCTGCAAGGTTTGTGCTGCACATTTTAGTTTTAATTTAATGGAATCTTCACAGCACTATGAAATGGGTGCCCCTGTGACCATGGCCATGTCTGCCTGGGAGCCGGGAGACATGGCCACAGTCACAGGTCGGTAAGCAGCAGGTTAAGCAGCAAAGAGATAACTCAAACTCAGAGTCCGAGTCCACACGCTTTCCTCTCCACCAGTTCCATTTGAGGAATGGAGCAGGATAGTTGCAACAGTCCAGACCTGTAGAGGTCAGGGTGACCTTGAAAAGAGCCTATATTGAGGTCTTCTGTTTGAGGAGAACTCTGGTGGGTAAGAGATGTGAGAGCCTGGAGATGAAGAGATTATGGGGTTGGGAAGTATAGTGACACCACGAGGCTCCTGGAAAAAGACAAAAAGTGTCAAGTGAGGTCAATGGTCAGAGCCCAAGAATCCAAACCACTGTTTGGGCTTCAGGCTGTGTAGGCTGCTGACCCAGAAAGTCTCTGCTTCTTGCACTGTGTAGGGTCTGAGAGGCTGAGGGAAGTATCTCGGGCTTTGAAAGTATATTCCTGTAAAAGCATGATTTGTGCTTGTAGTTAGACTGCACTGGATGAGTCAGGAGATCGAATGACATGACCTGCCTAACAGGCCTGTGGGTACAGCAGGACATTCTCACTGTATTATAATAGGTTATGTGCCCTCAGGTGACTGACTCCTTGAAAGGACGTGGTGGGAAAGGCATGCTTAATAACCCTTGCAGGCTTTGGAATATAAGAACTTCCTGATCCTTCCCATGGCAATGCAGGATTGGGAGCCTCTTTCACAGGGAGGAGATGGGGACTTAAAGAGGTCCGGTGGCTGGCCTCCCCAGTAAGAGGCAGAGTCAGGATTGCATTAGTAAATCACTGAACTCCAGAGCTAATAAGCAACAGACCTAGGGCTGGAACCCAGTCTCTTGCCTCATGGCCCAGTGTTTGTTCACCATTCAGTGGGAGACACCAGAGGACAAGCTGAGGACTTGGGGCCTCATCATGACACCCCAATAGAAGTGACTGCATGGTTCTGGACCTCCTTCAAGTCCTTGGGTACATTTTGGGCAGTAGATTTCGGAAAACACCATCTCAAACCTTCATAACCTTGAAAATGGGGGGGCTTATATTTTTATCTTTTTTCTTCCAAGAGTAGTAAAATGCAGTGTCCCCTTAAATTTGAATTTCAGATAATAAAGTTTTCTTTTTCTAAAAGTATTTATTGATTTTTTAAAAAAATCAATAAAAATATTTAGAGAGGAAGGGAGAAGAATAGAGAGTTAAAAACATCGATGAGAGACATCAATCAATTGCCTCCTGCATGCCCCCTACTGGGGATGTGCCCACAACCAAGATACATGTCCTTGACCAGAATTGAACCTGGGACCTTTCAGTCCACAGGCTGATGCTCTATCCACTGAGCCAAACCAGTTTCGGCATAAAGTTTTCTTTGGTATAAGGATGTCTCAAATATTGCATGAGAAATAAATTAATTTATTTAATGACAAATAAATTATTTGTCATTAAAATCATTCCTTGCCCTAGTTGGTTTGGCTCAGTGATAGAACATCAGCCTGCAGGCTGAAGGGTCCCAGGTTTGATTCCATCAGGGGCACAATTCTGGATTGCAGGTTCCATCCCCAGTAGGGGGCATGCAGGAGGCAGCCGATTAATGATTCTCTGTCATCATTGATATTTCTAGCTCTCTCCCACATCCTTCCTCTCTGCAATCAATAAAAGCATATTTTAAAAGAAGTACTTGTTTATCTGACATTTAAATAAAATTTAACTGAGCATCCTGTATTTTTATTTGCTAACTCTAGCAAACCCTCCCCAGGAGGCTCCTTGGTCCACTGACAGACAGCCCCTCGCTTTTGGCAGACAGGAGAGGCCCCTTTGTCAGCCTATGAAAGAGCCTGTTGTAGCCCCTCCTGGGGCAATGAACACCTGCTGGTCTTCCATTCACTAACCTCAAAAGGCTGGTCAAGTGAACAGAGACATTTGTGCCCTTAGAGAAATGCTGGGAGCATCTCTATACAAACTGAAGTTTTGCCTCACCTGGCTCCATGTTGCCTATAAAAATGCTTGGTACATCATTTCTGGAGTTCTGGGGTTCCATCCCCATCATCTCAGGTCCATGTTAAAGAGATGTTTGCACTGGGATAGGAAGATGGCCCCTTTATCCTTACTAGAGCCCCAAGAACTCTGCCTGCTCTCCACCCTTTGCAATACCCACATTGTCTCTGGAGGTTCCTCTCTCCTAATCCCCCCAACTACTTCTAAACACAAAACCACAGATGCTTCTTATATTTGATGTGTTTTTACTTCTGTGGGGAAACATTTACTGAATGAGAAAAGTATTGCTGGGAAAGTGACAAGGATTATTTTAGAAAGTTCTGAGAGTTGTGGTCCCTGCTCTGCAGTCCTTGGCTCACATGGGCTTTTGCTTTCTTGCTCCTCTGTGAGGCTGGATTCTGTCCCTACATATTCCCTCTGAAGTTTTCAGACCAAGAATCAACTAGATTCTGGGGCTGGCTTGCCTCAAGTGGGCCATCAGAGGACATTAGTTGGGGCTATCCCAGTTTTGTGGCTGCCACATGGGACTGGTCTTCCCATTACTGTCTCCATCTTCCTTGTAGATGTAGATGACAAATGGGCTAAAAGCACCTTCCCTTCTCATCCTCCTCCTAGCAGTGCCCAGGGCATAAGCGTGAGAGCTCCTGGGAAGTCAGTCCACTTGGACTCATGGCTCACAAAATTGTCTTATTCAACACAGGCTCCAGCACCCAGGGACCAAGTCCATTGGTGACAATGAATCACACAGAAGTGACTGCTGTGACTCTGGGGGCCAACACAAGCTTAGAGGGAGCCTCCAAAACCACTGATCTTGCTCAAGCCTATGTGCCAAGTCACACCCCTTTAGAAACTCAAACCCTGGGCACCCAGACCTTTGATAAGACCTTACTCCCATCCAGCACCATCTCAGAAGCAAAGATTGGGGAAACCCAAACTATATCTCCTGCAACAGAGACCAGGGCCCTCACAAAAATAATGCCTTCCAAGTCCATGTCTGTGGTCACTACTTCTATGGAGACATCAGCCACAAGTGACAGCACCTCAGGAACTGGAATGACCACAGTTGAGACTGTGACAGATAGTGGTCCCTTGGAAGCTGTCTTTGACACCCTTTGTACTGATGACAGCTCTGAAGAGGAGAAGAGGATCACCACTGATGCCTTGACATTGGCTCACACTTCTGCAGAAGCCAGCTCTCTGGCCTTGGAGAGCAACTCAGCTCCTGATATCACCTCACAAGCCCAGGAACCTGACATCACTGTTCCACATAAAGCCTTGGTTGCCTACAGGATCACCAACATTGAGGTTAATAATTGCAACATTATAGAAATAGAAGAAACTGCCATCATCCCTGGGAGCTCAGACATCGACCACAGCCACACAGGAGGAAAGACCCCGTTCACCCCTGAGACATCAGCTTTGCCTGACTTCACTAAAGCAAAACCACGTCTCACCAGCACCACAACCCCTTCTGAGGCTTTGTCAACTGACAGCACCACAGAATCACCACACACTGCCAACAACCTTACCAGAGAAACAGCAGCAGCTGAAGCCACCACCCCCAGTGGAACTTTGGTGACAGTAAGCATGAATCCCTTGGAAGAAACATCAGTCTCCTCTGTTGAGACAAGCCACACTGAGGTCTTAGGAGCAGTTACAATGTCCACAGAGGCTGGGTCAACAGTGGGCAGAGCAACTTCCTGTACTGAGTCCTCAGCTATGGGCTACAGCCTCTCAGACGAAGCCACCATCAAGGAATCCACTCGCTCAGAGACTTCTACCACAGACAGCACAACCAGTGGGCCCATTCCCATCAGCAGGAGTTCTCTTCCTTCTGTCCATCTTGCTGCAGCCAACAGCAGCCAAGAAACAGACATCACCTTAGCCAAGACCACCACCTCAGCAAAGGCCTCGAGAATAGCCAGCGTGATGGGAGGAAAGCCCCCAACAGCCGCACCCACCACTGCTCAGACCACAGGAGTTACTACAGGTAAGAGAGTACCCATGTGTGATCTAGGGGGAATCTGAAGTTTAGTCTCCAGGATGTCTACATGCTGAAGGAATGATCCAAAAGCCTCTTTGGAGCCCTGTTTCTGATGTCACCTCTTCATGATCTTCTAGAGCAGTGGTTCTCAACCTTTCTAATGCCGTGACCCTTTAATATAGTTCCTCATGTTGTGGTGACCCCCAACCATAAAATTATTTCCGTTGCTATTTCATAACTGTAATTTTGCTACTGTTATGAATCATAATGTAAATATCTGTGTTTTCTGATGGTCTTAAGCAACCCTGCTAGTGACCTACAGATTGAGAACCGCTGCTGTAGAGCCTAAGACCATTGGAAAACACAGATATTTACATTACAATTCATTATCAGTAGCAAAATTACAGTTATGAAGTAGCAACAAAAATAATTTTATGATTGGGGGTCACCACAACATGAGGAACTGTATTAAAGGATCGCGGCATTAAAAAGATTGAGAACCACTGTTCTAGTGATTCTTGCTAAATCAATAACAAGCAGAGTTAGGGCAGTATATGGACAAAGTGTGCAGGGCTGAAAGTCAGGAGAAATGGTTTGAGAACTTGGCTTTGCCCCTAACAACCTGAGTGACCTAGGACAGGTCCCTGTCCCTCTCTGGTCTCCAGTTTCTCCATCAGTAGCTGGAATGAATCATGAAGTTTTTTCCAGTTCTGTCCTTTTGAGTAACTACTGTGTCCCAGGCCAGTCCCCAAAGCTTATTTGAAGAACATGGCCTTCATGCTCTAGAAGCCTCTGGTTTAGCCAGAGCCACCCAGAGGAGCATCCTGTGGGCACCTGGCCCAAGTTGTCGCCATCTGAGCATCTAGGACCCCATGAAAGCGGGGCACACTAGATGCACTTGCTGGGGTTGGTGCCATAAATGGTGACAAAATAAATAAACTGGGCAAAGTTGTGGGATTTTAAGCTACATCTGTGAGACAACAGCTCCTTCTCAGAGAAGAGATCCCTTATCCAAGGCTGCTTGGTCAGTTCAACTCCTGGCCAGTCTGCCACTCCCACCTGCACTTCCTCATGCCTCATCTGCACAATATCCTCAGCTTGTCCCGCCTTTCTGGGAAGGTGACATAAAAACATTAATCTCAATCACCTTGCCAAATTTCTTCTGTCTTCCAGGCAGAGGTAGCATATAAATACTGCTCAACCGGAAGCATTGGCACCCCCTGCGTGTTTTCTCTGATGCCAGGCAGTGTACTCTGAGCTCTGCATGTTATTTCCTCTAATTAAATATTCAAACCACCATATGATGGGGGAGGAGGGCCTGGGTGAAAAAGGTGAAGGGACTGGGAAGTACAGATTGGTACAGAATAGTCACAGGGATGTAAAGTGCAGCCTAAGGAATATAACCAATAATATTGCAATATCTATGTATGCTGCCAGGTGGGTGCTTGAAATATTGGGGTGGGAACACTTTGCAAAGTATATGACTGTCTGACCACTATGCTGCAAAGCTGAAACTAATATAAAGTAATATTGAATGTAAACTGTAATTGAAAAATAAAATTTAAAAATGATAATTAAAAGCAACCATCACTTGAGGTGGGCATTATTACCTCATATGGCAGGTGAGGAAAATAAATTTAGAGAAAAATGATGGTGGGGTTCCAGATGAAAGTCTGTTTGATGCCCAAACTCATATTATATTTTAATTTTCTAAACAATTTATCAACATATTTTTATTTTAAAATTCTTTTTTTTATTATTTGTGGATTAGATGATACAGTTACATGATTTAAAATTCAACAGATACAAAAGAGTACACCATAATATGTCTCTCTCCCACTGCTGACCCCAACTACCCAGTTTTCTTCATACTCATAACTAATGGTGTTGCTTTCTTGTGCACCCTCTTCTGGACATGAAATATGCATAGGAAAGTATCAAAAGGAGGATGAAAGATAGCTATATAATATTGATATCTAGCTATATCTATATAAATCTATGAATATTTGGATGGATATCTTTTAAAAAATATATTTTATTGATTCTTTACAGAGAGGAAAGGAGAGGGATAGAGAGTTAGAAACATTGATGAGAGAGAAACATCGATCAGCCGCCTCCTGCATGCCCCCTACTGGGGACTTGCCCGCAACCAAGGTACATGCCCCCGACCAGAATCAAACCCAGGACCTTTCAGTTCGCAGGCTGACACTCTATCCACTGAGCCAAACCGGTTTCAGCTGGATGGATATCTTACATTCTCCTTTTTATGCATGTAAAGTGTGTGATTACACTTTTTAATAGCTGCTCAGCATTCCATTTTGTTTTCTCATAATTTATTTAACTAGTTCTCTAGGGATGGACCTTTAGGTTGTTTAGAGAGAGGGAATTCTCTTTCTCTTTGCAGTAAGTAAACATAAGCTTCTAGGTGAACACAGACAAATGTACACATGAGATGAGCACATATATGCTGCGGGGAGGGGACAGGGACTGGGTGACACCATTCACATCTGATTTCTGAACTGACTTCCCATATTTTTATCTTCCTACTGATTTCAACTTGCAGGTGAGGATGAAGGCTTCCTCCTCCTGAGACTGAGGGTGGCTTCCCCAGAAGACCTCACTGATCCCAGAGTGGCAGAGAGACTGATACACCAGGTAAGTGGGTACTTTCTGGGCAAGGGGAGTAGAGGAGAGTGAGAGATTCTTGTGAGCTCCTGGGAAGATCTGCAGGATACAGAAGAGCCACTGTTACACTTGGGAGTCTACTAGTAGTTTCTTATGGCGTATTAGGAGCTAAATCTAAGGGTCCCTGCCTGGCTTTGCTTCTGCCTGTTTTTGCCGAGTTCTGAATTCCCCTTCTCTGCTGTGTGAAAAAATTATTTTTCTCACTCTCAATTTCCTCAGCCCCTTAAAAAGTCAGGCCTTCTGGCCTCTAAGAGAAGGGCAATCATATTCATGGACAGATAGGCAAGACTTTTGGTGGCAAGTGGCAGAAACCCAACACAACTTATACAGAAAAGGCAAAGTATTGGCTGAGAAACCTAGAACTTCATCAAAGTTTTCTTTCTTTCTTTCTCTCTTAGCTCTGTTCCATTTATTCTTCAGAGTCTCTCTCCATCTGTAAGGAGAGATGGCTATGACACCCCTGGAATCACAAGGCACTTTTTCTCCCAAGTTAATCATATTATTCTTTTTTAAAAATTTTATTATTATTTTAATATATTTTATTGATTTTTTACAGAGAGGAAGAGAGAGGGATAGAGAGTTAGAAACATCGATGAGAGAGAGAGACATCAATCAGCTGCCTCCTGGATGCCCCCTACTGGGGATGTGCCCGCAACCAGGATACATGCCCTTGACCGGAATTGAACCTGGGACCTTTCAGTCTGCAGGCCGACGCTCTATCCACTGAGTCAAACCAGTTTCGGCTAATCACATTATTCTATGGAAGGAATGATGTTATTGGCCTACAAGGGCCACCATGACTGACATTCCAACCTAAACCATGTGGAAATCGAAAGATAGGCCCCAAAGGAATAGGGATGCTAGGAAAAAAAAATACCATCCATGTACACTCTAGATGGGAACCAAGATTGGGCTATACTCATACAAGTGGGAAAATTTTCCTAAAACCCAGATCAAAGCTTCTAGTGGTAAAATTCTGGGGTTAGGGCTTTCAGGAATGTTTGAATCTTTGGAAAATTAGAATGGGTCAGCTCAGTCTACCTCTTGTGTTCTATCTTGCTACCAGGGAATGGGAACATTTGGGTCTTTTTTGATTTTATTTTTTAATATATTTTATTGATTTTTTACAGAGAGGAAGTGAGAGAGATAGAGAGTGAGAAACATCGATGAGAAAGAAACACCGATCAGCTGCCTCCTGCACAACCCCCAATGGGAATGTGCCTGCAACCAAGGTACATGCCCTTGACCGGAATCGAACCCGGGACCTCTCAGTCCACAGGCCAACACTCTATCCACTGAGCTAAACCGGTTTCTGCACATTTGGGTCTTGAAGTTCTCTTAGAACTCCTCAGATTTCCGTAAGTAGTTCCCTGAAGCAGGACAGCCAAATAAATGACAAATGCCCACTGCACTTGATAATCAAAGTAGCAAGTGTGAATCTCAGTTGAAGAGGAAATCCAAAGTGTGTCATATCTGAGCTCCCCCAAACTGGAAGCTATTTCAGGGGCCAGAAAGAATCCAGGGAGACAGAAGCAGGTCAGGAGCGTAGGTGCAGGACCAGGCCATGGGGGTGTTGGACATTAGTTCTTGGGAGCTGGACATTGGTTTAGGGCTCAGGGATTAAACCGTAAATTATGGGGCCAGATAGATCGGGGTGTGAATTCCATACATCCAGACATTGGGTAAGTTACTCCATATACTTTCCTCTCTTAGAAAATACGGCTGATACTACCTGCTTTATGAGGTCACTGTCAGGTTTAAATGACATTATGTGCACAAAACACCTAGGCCGTACCCAGCCCTCAGGAGGCTCAGGAAATGTGGTGGCCTCCTTCTTTGTTCTCCCCCACTGTCCCTTGCTGTCCTTGGTCTATGACGAGCACATGGGCCAGATGGGCTGGAAGTACTCACCTGCTCCTTTTGCCCTCCAGCTCCGCCATGAACTGCACACCTACCTGCCTCCCATCCAAGTCTCTCTGCTGCATATCAGAAGGGACTAGAGAGCATCAGCTGCAGCCAGGCATGGCTGTGTGCCAAGAGAGGGCAGTGCTGCCTTTATCTGGAATCCACTACAGACTGGACCTCATTGCTGTGCCAAGATGTACCTGGAAGATTCCCAAGGAGGTCAGCTTGCCTAAGTCCTTACCCGAGGCATGGCTGTGAGGCCCTAGCTCACATATGTCCTAGTGTATCTGTGTGGTGGGTGGGGCTTCCCCTGTTCCATGCCCTTGGACTTACCATGGCACATAGTTGTCTTTCAGTAGAGTGATCTCATCACCCATCTGTCATCCTACAATAAAATTACACTCAGTGTGGCCCAGAGGTTATCTACTTGACTCATGTGTTTTTGACATTTTTATGGTACCTGTACAGGGATTTTATGCATCCCCACTGCCACCTCCTTTAATTCTCCCCTGGTTCTTGGTTTGGACTTTGATTTCAGCACTTACTAAGGCTGACGTTGGAGCCTGTTGAACTGTGAGCTCCTTCAGAACAGGGACCATATTTGTTTATCTCAGCATTCCCTGAACCTAGCAGAGCACCTGGCCCACAGCAAGATCACAGAGAATGTTTGTTGAATTGACTTGAATTGCAAGCTCTGGACACAGACAGGTTTAAAAGAAAGTCTGTAATACTCAATTATTTCTCTACTAAGAGCTCACAAATCACATTATTATTGTTTTAAATTAAATTAGATGATGATGTCACCTGTGAGCAATGACAATTTCATTTCTTCCTTCCCAATCTGTATATCTTTTATTTCCTTCCCTTGAATTAGTTAGGACTCCTAGTATGATGTTGAAAAGCAGTGGTGAGGCTGGCAGGTGTGGCTCATTGATTGAGTGTCCATCTAGGAACCAGGAGGTCACCATACAGTTCCCAGTCAGGGCACATGCCTGGGTTGCAGGCTTGATACCTAGTCTATCCCTCTCCCTTTCTTTATTTCTCTCTTATCAATAAAGACATATTTTAAAAAAAGCAGTGGTGAGAAGGGACGTTCTTGCTTTGTTCCTGATCTTTGCTGGAAAGCGTTGAGTTTCTCACCATTCAGTATGATGATAGCTGAGGGTTTCTATAGATTAAAAATTTCCAATTACAGTCGACATACAATATATTAGTTTCAGGTGTACAATATAATAGACAATAATATGACTTACAAAGTGATCACCCCATAAGCCTAGTACCCATCTAACACCACACAGATTTCTTTTTATCAACCTGAGGAAGATGCCTTGTATTCCTAGTTTGCGAGAGTTTTGTTTTTTTTTAAATGTTGTTTTTTTTTTGTTTTGCATCTAGTGATGTGATCATAGGATTTTCCTTCTTTAGTCAATGTAGTGATAGATTACATTAATTGATTTTTACATGTTGAACCAGCCTTGCATACCTGGGATAAACATTACTTGGTTGTGATGTATAATTCTTTCTATTCATTGTTGGATTGGACTTTCCAATATTTTATTGAGAATTTTTTTGCACTTCTGTTCATGAGAGCTATTGGTGAATAGTTTTATTTATTTGTTATGGTGTTTTGTTATGGTTTTAGTATTAGGTTACTGCTTACGTTATACTATGAGTTATGAAATATTCTGCTTGACTCTTCTGAAAGAGATTATAGATAATTTGTGTAACTTCTTTTTTTTTAAATAAGTCTTTATTGCTCAGTTTATTACAGATGTTCCTCTTTTTTCCCCCCATAGTTCCCCTCCACCTGACTCCCACCATATTTGTTTATCTCAGCATCCCTTGAACCTAGCAGAGTGCCTTACCCCCCGCCACTGTCCTCATCTATAGGTATAAGATTTTTGTCCAATCGCTTCCCACACCCCTCACCCTCCCTTCCCCCCAAGAATTGTTAGTCCATTCCCTTTCTATGCCCCTAATTCTATTATATTCACCAGTTTATTCTGTTCATCGGATTTTTTTATTCACTTGATTTTTAGATTCACTTGTTGATAGGTATGTATTTGCTATCACTTTGTTGTTCATAAGTTTTATCTTTACCTTTTTCTTCTTCTTCTTCCTCTTCTTAAAGAATACTCTTCAGCATTTCATATAGTCCTGGTTTGGTGGTGATGAACTCTTTTAGCTTTTTCTTGTCTGTGAAGCTCTTTATCTGACCTTCAATTCTGAATGATAGCTTTGCTGGGTAGAGCACTCTTGGTTGTAGGTTCTTGCTCTTCATCACTTTGAATATTTCCTGCCACTCCCTTCTGGCCTGCATAGTTTCTGTTGAGAAATCACCTGACAGTCGTATAGGTATTCCCTTGTAGGTAACTAACTTTTTCTCTTGCTGCTTTCAAGATCCTCTCTTTATCTTTTGCCCTTGGCATTTTACTTATGATGTGTCTTGGTGTGGTCCTCTTTGGATTCTTTTTGTTTGGGGTTCTCTGCGCTTCCTGGACTTGTAAGTCCATTTCTTTCACCAGGTAGGGAAATTTTTCAGACATTATTTCTTCAAATAGGTTTTCAATATCTTGCTCTCTCTCTTCTTCTGGCACCCCCATAATTCTGATGTTGGTATGCTTGAAGTTGTCCTTGAGGCTCCTTACACTATCTTCACATTTTTGGACTCTTCTCTTTTTGTTTTTCTGGTTGGGTGTTTTTTGCTTCCTCATATTTCATTGATTTGATTCTTGGAGTCCTCTAATCTGCTGTTGGATTTCTGTATATTATTCTTTATTTCTGACAGTGTATGCTTAATTTCTGACTGGTCCTTTTCCATTTCTTTGGCATTCTCATTAAGATCCTTGAAGGTCTCACTAAGTTTCTCAGAGGTCTCACTAAGTTTCTTGGTGGTTTGTAGAAGATTCTTGAGTAACCTTATAAATGTGGTTTTGAACTCTATATCCAGTCATTTGCTTTCCTCCATTTCTTTCATTCATGACATGTTTCTTGGTCTCCACATTTTGTTTGCTTTCCTGTATTGATGGAGGGGCTTTGTGTGCTAATTGTCCTTTAGGGCCCAGTAGCTCCGCCTCCCCAATCACCTGAGGTGGACACTCTTGGTGCACCTCTTTGTGGGCTGGGTACACAGTCTTGTTGTAGTTAAGCCTTGATTGCTATTGGTACACTGGGAGGAATTGACCTCCAGGCCAATTGACTGTGAGGATGTGAGGATTAGCTGTATCTATTAATGGAAGAACTGCTGTGCTGGAGACACCCCTATGGGGCAGGACTTGCTTCAGTGGGGCTTTGTGCTCACCAAGTCTGCCTCTTGAGTGTGTCACTTATGTATGTGAGGAGTTGAAATCTGGTGTCATCTCACACTGAACTCTAGGTACACTGGTTCCTGGATCTCCAAGGAGATGCAAGTCAGCTAGTGTCTGAGGCCACCCAGCAGGAGCTACAGGGAGATCTGCAGATTTCTCCTCTTTGCTTGGAGTTTGGAAGTTTTGGAGTTGTCTGAGCCAGTTGCAATTTGTTAGCTTAAGCTGCTAGAGGGCAGGCCATTCATATGCAAAAGCTGCTGCAGTTCCGTGTGTTTGTAAATTGGGCAGGGCGGGGCCTCGGGGAATCACTAGGCTGGGGCGTGGCAAACAGCGATGGCTGCCAGTCAGCCCTTTCTGTGGCATTCTGTTCAGTGTCCAGCGTCCCGCACCCCACCTCAGTAAACAGTGATTCCTGTGCTGACAGACAGTCCAGTTTCTCCCTGTATGAGTCTGGGTCCCCAGAATCTCGCTAGAAACTGGAGTTCAGAGCTGTTGGGAACTTACAACTCCCTCCCAATTGAAAAAAAAACGCAGCGCAAGCCAGTCCAATTCGCATTCGTTTCTGTACCTCTGCCTTTTTGAGCCTCTGCATATCCTACCAGGTCCATTTCTTCTATGAATTACTTCTTCTACCTCTTGATTTTCTAAATAAATTTTCTCTTATAGGTTGAGTATTAGCTCTGAATTCTTTCCTAGCCAGAACTCAAGCACCAAGGTTGCTAAACCCATGTCCACTCTGACCCCACTTAACACCTGGTGCTGTTCTTGCCTCTCCCAACAGAGGCAAATTGAGGTTTGCAAGAACTGAACTAGCCATTCTTTCCTGGTGGCTTACAGCAGTCTGCTGCCCAGATCATGTCAACTAGATAGTGATACCTCTGGGCTTGCCTCTGCTCTTTTAGTGGGTCTGCCTGGCCTCAGGCCAGAGGAGGGCTTTGTGATGTGGGAGTTCTTCCTCTACAGAGGGATCCACTTGTGCTGCATTGGGCCTCCCCATGATGGTGACTTGTGGACTCTGGGAGGCATACTTTTGGGAGGTAGCCTGTCTTCCTCCTATCACCCCTGTGCCTACTCAGGGCCTGGGAAGAATTTTTCCTGGACAAACTGATGTTCTCCTCTACCTAGAAGGGAATAGCGTCCTTGTGGCCTAAGGTTAGCTCCCATGAGGCCAAGAGGTATGGCTCAGGCAGGCTGGGAGGAAGATGCCCGTGTCCAGAGCACCCTTAGAAAGGTGATGGGAGCAGTGTGATAGGGAAGATGAGATCGTCTGCTATAATTCTTGGCCTAAAGATACTTCCTCTCCAGGGGATGGTGCTCTTCTTGGGCAGAATCCAGTCTTTCCCCACAAAGAGGTCACCTGAGGACCCACTTTCTGACCCCCAGTGGCCTCTTTCTTCCTGAATCTACTTTTGCTTGGCTGATTCCTGTCAGAGTTGTCCTCACGTTGTAGCTGCTGTAGTCCCACAGCCACTGGTTGTTCCTTATCACCAGCTTTTCCTGGCTTGTGTGTGGGGCGGGAGGGAGGAGTAAAGGGGAGGCATTGGAGAGGTTCAGGGTAGGCTTGCACCCCATGGCTGTATGAGCCATGGTGATCTTTAAGTAGGAGTTGTTGGGCAGGTCAATGAAGTGACAAGGAGCTGTGGGACCTGAACTGGGGCATGGGGACACCATGCTGTGGTCTTGGCACAATGGACTCTTGGCTGCTTCTGGATCTAAGGCCTCACTAGGAAGGTGAGAGCCAATCTTGGTAGAGTTAGTGATTTCTCTGATGCCAATCATTATAGTTGGAAAGAGGAGTGTAACTAAAACTCTGCCTTCCCAGGACCTGATGTCTGTGCATGGTCTTTATTCTAGGCTTTAAATATACAATGAGTGGCCAGAATATTATGATCTCTGAATGCATAATAATCTGGCCACTCAGTATGTGTGTGTGTGTGTGTGTGTGTGTGTGTGTGTGTGTGTGTGTTCATGCATATTTTAGAGGCCCAGTGCATGAATTGGTGCATGGATGTGGCCCAGCCAGCATGGACAGGGGGAGGAGACATGGGCAGTTGGCTGGCCTGCCTGCTGGTCAAACTCCTGGTTGAGGGGACAATTTGCATATTAGCCTTTAATTATATAAGATATATACTGAGTGGCTAGATTATTATGCATTTAGAGATGATAATCTGGCCACTCAGTGTATATACATATGTTGTATACAGTATATACATGAGTGTATATTTAAATATTTATATTTACATATTTATATTGTGTACATACATGTGTGTATATTTATGTATCTATGTACTTATGTATTTCACATAAATATATACAAACACAAACACACAATTATCTTATTCCTTTTCCTATTATCTCCCTATTTATTTATCTTAAAAACCAAGAAGTCATATGATACCTACAGGTCCAATCAAACACCTAAGGTTCATTTCAACCTCTTCTCTTTCTTTCTTTTTTTTAAAATTAAATCTTTATTATTCAGATTATTACATTTGTTTCTCTTTTTTCCCCTCCATAGCACCCCTCCACCCAGCTCCCACCCCTCCCTCTGCCCTTAGCTCCTTCCCATTGATCTATCTCATCCATAGGTGTATGATTTTTGTCCAGTCTCTCCCTGTACACCCCTCACCCCTTCCCCCCTGAGAATTATCAGTCCACTCCCTTTCCGTGCTCCTGATTCTATTATATTCACCAGTTTATTCTGTTGATCAAATTTTTAATTTACTTAATTTTTAGTTTCACTTGTTGATAGATATGTATTTGTTGTTCATAATTTTTTTGTCTTTTACCTTTTTCTTCTTCCTCTTCTAAAAGAGTACCTTTCAGCATTTCATATAATACTGGTTTGGAGTTGATGAACTCCTTTAGCTTTTTCTTATCTGTGAAGCTCTTTATCTGCCCTTCAATTCTGAATGTTAGCTTTGCTGGATAGATTATTCTTGGTTGTAGGTTCTTGCTATTCATCACGTTGAATATTTCTTGCCACTCCCGTCTGGCCTGCATCGTTTCTGTTGAGAGATCAGTTGACAGTCGTATGGGTGCTCCCTTGTAGGTAATAAACTGTTTTTCTCTTGCTGCTTTCAATATTCTCTCTTTCTCTTTTGCTCTTGGCATTTTAATTATGATATGTCTTGGTGTGGTCCTCTTTGGATTCCTTTTATATGGGGTTCTGTGTGCTTCCTGGACTTGTAAGTCTATTTCTTTTACCAGATGTGGGAAGTTTTCAGTCATTATTTCTTTAAATAGGTTTTCAGTATCTTGCTCTCTCTCTTCCGCTGGCACCCTCACAATTCTGATGTTGGTACACTTGAAGTTGTCCCAGAGGCTCCTTACATTATGTTCACATTTTTGGATTCATTTCTCTTCTTGCTTTTCCAGTTGAATGTTGTCTGCTTCTTTATATTTCAAATTTTTTATTTGATTCTTGCCTTTCTCCAGTCTGCTGTTAGGACTCTATAATATTTTTTATTTCAGTCAATGTATGTTTAATTTCTATTTGGTCCTTTATCATCTTTAGTTGGACCTTTTCCATCTCTAGTTGGTCCTTTTTCATCTCCTCTTGGGTCTCACTAAATTTATCCATCTTTTCTAGCATATTTTTGAAAAACCTTATAAGCATGGTTTTGAACTCTATATCCAGTCGTTTTTTTTCCTCCATTTCTTTTGTTTGTAATCCCTTCCCTTGCCTCGGCATTTTCACTATGCTAGGGAAACTTCTGTGTTGGATTCAGCCTTATGATACCAGATGCAAAGCTGCAGAAGCCTCTGTTGAGCTTGGGATGGGTGGAGTCTCAGGGCTTAAGGGACTGCCTTGCCTTCCAGTCGGCCCCGCCCTCCACGGCCTCTGAGTCTCACGTGGCTGGGTAATGGCTGGAGTGGTCCTTGTGTGCGCGCCCGCAGTGCCTCTAACCGCTGCCTTTCCAGCTCCCCTGTGCGCCAGGACCACACGAGTCTAGGTCTCCAGGGTTTCGCCCGAAATAGGGGCCCAGTGGACTCAGAAGTGGCACAGTTGGGAGGGTCTGTCTCCCGCCCACTCGTGAAAGCCAGCGGCACAATCAGCTGTCTGTCCTCTGCGCAGCACAGTGTGCGTCGGAGAGCGGACCTGATCTACTGCGACTCCCCTAAATTTCCGTGCACTTCTCCCTTTTCACAGTCCAAACTCCCCCCGTATGAGTTTCGGCTGGATCTGGGGTTTAGTGTCATAAGATAAGGGGTTCAATGCCTTTGAGAGTCTCCGTTTCCCTCCTGCTAGAGAAAACCAGCCAGGCACTCCAGCACCCGCTCTCTCCTCGCGCGCGTCTCCGTACCTCAGCTTTTTGCAGCTCCTCTGGGTTTCTGTGAGCCCCTCTCTTTCCCTCTAGCTGTAGAACTCCCACTCGGCCAGCTTTCCTGTGGTTCTGGATGATATCCATTCTGTCTTTTAGTTGTAGTTTTGAAATTGTTGTGCGAGGCAGCAGTGTAGGTGTTTACCTATGCCGCCATCTTGGATTCTCCTCCTCTCTTTCTTTTTTAAATATATTTTTATTGATTTCAGAGAGGGAGAGGGAGAGATAGAAACACCAATGATAAGACTCACTGATTAACTGCCTTCTGCATGCCCCCTACTGGGGACTGAGCCCGCAAGCATGTATGTGCCCTTGACCAGATTCAAACCCAGGACTCTTCTGTCTGCAGGCTGACACTCTATCCACTGAGCCCAACCAGCTAGGGATCAACCTCCTCCCTTTCCATATGTAATTTCCTTCTCCCAAAGGGAAAAACAGCCTTCAATTATCACAATATATTTACTTATTTGCTCAATTCTAGAATACATGAAATATAGTTGCATAATTGCCAAGTCTTCTGTGGAAACAAATCTATTACATAGAGTTCAATACCTGTTAGAACCTGAGGGTGTGGAAGCAAAATATTGATTCAAAACTTACTTCTTCACTATGTACGCCATTCATCTGAAATATATTCATGTTCATTTTCTCCCATTTGTATTCTATGTTAGAGTTTTCCCCTTTTATTCTGTACTTTATTCATTAAAAAGGTTGAGTATGTTCAATGTTAGTATGATTCTAAAAATCAGAATTGCACAAAACCATAAATTCTACCAAGTCTCACTCCCTCCACCTTTTCTACCGTTTCCACCATCTTATTATTTTCATCCCTTTCCACACACTTCCTGGATGTAACCAATCGCACAGTTTTTGGGTTATCTTTTCCAAGTTTTTTTTTTTTTTTGTACAAATGATATATTTTCTTATTTGTCATTTTCTTTCACAAAAGGTGGCATAAATGCTTTATCAAATTTAATTTTTTCATTTAACAGTATATTTTGGAAGCCATTCCATATCAGTTTATAGTTCTCATTTTTATAGCTATATAGTACTCCCTTAGTAGATCTACTGTTGTTTAGTCAGACATTCTTTCATGTAAATTATTTAGGTTGTTTATAGTATTTTGCAATTACAATGCTAAAATGAATTACTTTGGGCACACATATTCTTTTTTTTTAAATTTTTATACATATCTCCCCATTGCCCCCCCTCCCTCCCAGGCATACCCCAACCCCCCAGTGTCTATGTTCATTGGTTATGCTTATATGCATGCATACAAGTCCTTTGATTGATCTCTTATCTACCTCACCTAACTTTAATCTTCCTGCTGTAATTTCACAGTCTGTTTGAAGCTTTACTGTCTCTGTATCTATCCTTTTGTTCATCAGTTTATAATGTTCTTTATTATCCCCCAATGAGTGCGATCATGTGATGCTTCTCCTTCATTGACTGGCTTATTTCACTAAGCATAAGGCTCTCCAGTTACAACCAGGTTGCTGCAAATGGTAAGAATTCCTTCTTTTTAATGGCAGCATAGAATTCCATTGTGTAGATGTACCACAGTTTTCTGATCCACTCATCTGCTGACGTGCACCTAGGCTGTTTCCAAATTGTAGCTATTGTAAATTGTGCTACTATGAACATAGGGGTGCATAAATCCTTTGATTGGTGTTTGTAATTTCTTAGGATAAATTCCTAAGAGTGGGATTACAGGGTCAAATGGGCGATCCATTTTTAGTTTTTTGAGGAAACTCCATACTGTTCTCCACAGTGGCTGCACCAGTCTGCACCAACAGTGCACAAGGGTTCCTTTTTCTCCGCATCCTCGCCAACACTTGTCATTTGTTGATTTGTTGATGATTGCCATTCTGACAGGGGCACACATATTCTTGTACAACTGGAGATGTCTGACCAGAGTAAACTGCAATTAAGTGGGAAAGCATGTGCCATTTTGTTAGATACTGCCCAATTCTCCCAAATTAGCATTATACTAATTTGCATTCTGACCATCTATTTTTTTAAATTTTTTTATTAATGTATTACATGTATACATATCTTCCCATTGCCCCCTGCCACTCCCATGCATACCCTAATCCCCCAGTCTGACCATCTACTTTTAAAAGCACCCATTTTCCCCAAGGATTACCAACAGAATGTGTTGGTGTAATTTTAAATTTTTGCTAATTTGATAGTTGAGAAATAATATCTGTATTATTTTAATGAGCATTTTTCTTATTAAGTAGTTGAGTGTTTTTTCATATTCTTACAGAACTTTTTTGTTTTATTAATCCTCTCTCAAGAAGATTTTTCTATTGATTTTTAGAGAGAGTAGAAGAGAGGGAAAGACAGACAAACCACATGAGAGAAACTCATCGACCGGTTGCCTCCTGCACAAGCCAACCAGGGCCCAGGCCAGTGAGGGGCCTGCAACCAAGGTATGTGCCCTTGACAGGAATCAAACCTGGGATCCTTTGGCCAATGTTCTATCCACTGAAGCAAACCGGCTAGGGCAGTGGTTGGCAAACTCATTAGTCAACAGAGCCAAATATCAACAGTACAAAGATTGAAATTTCTTTTCAGAGCCAAATTTTTTAAACTTAAACTTCTTCTAATGCCACTTCTTCAAAATAGACTTGCCCAGGCTGTGGTATTTTGTGGAAGAGCCACACTCAAGGGGCCAAAGTGCAGCATGTGGCTCAAGAGCCGCAGTTTGCTGACCACTGGGCTGAGGCAAAGAAAATTTTTTAGTCATTTTTCTGTGTGTGTGAATCATCTGTTCATGTTTTTGACTTATCTATCACGTTTTTGCAACTTTCCCCTCTCAATTTTTAAAAGTTCTTGTGTAGGGAGAATTCAAGATGGCGACATAGGTAAACACCTACATTGCTGCCTCGCACAACAATTTCAAAACTACAACTAAAAGACAGAACGGACATCATCCAGAACCACAGGAAAGCTGGTGGAGTAGAAATTCTACAACTAGAAGGAAAGAGAAGGGCTCACAGAGACCCAAAGGAGCTGTATAAAGCTGAGGTATGGAGACAGGCGTGTGCAGAGAGCAGGTGCCGGAGAACCTGGCTGGCTTTCTCTGATGGGAGGGAGACAGAGACTCTCAACGGCATTGAACCCCTTATCCTACGACACTAAACCCCAGATCCAGCCGAAACTCATACGGGGGGAGTTTGGACTGTGAAAAGGGAGAAGTGCATGGAAATTTAGGGGAGTTGCAAAAGATCAGAAGTCTGGTGGCGCGCACGGCACTGCTCGCAGAGGACTGACTGCTGATTGTGCCGCTGGCTTTCCCGAGTGGGCAGGAGACAGAGCCTCCCAACTGTGTCACTTCTAACTCCACTAAACCTCAGTTTTGGGTGAAACCCTGGGGACCCAGACTCATATGGTCCTGGAGTGCAGGGGAACCGGAAAGGCAGCAGTTTAGAGGCACTGCGAGAGAAAACGTGCGTGAGCACTGGGACCACTCCAGTGATTACCCACGTGAGACTCAGGGGCCATGGAGGGCGGGGCCAACTGGAAGGCAAGGCGGTCACTTAAGTCCTGAGACTCCACCCATCCCAAGCTCAACAGAGAGGCTTCTGCAGTTTTGCAAGTCTGGTATCATAAGGCTGAATCCAACACAGAAGTTCTCCTGGCATAGTTAAAATGCCAAGACAAGAGAAGGGATCACAAACAAAAGAAATGGAGGAAAACAAACGACTGGATATAGAGTTCAAAACCATGCTTATAAGGTTTTTCAAGAATATCGTAGAAAAGTTGGATAAAGTTAGTGAGACCCGAGAGAAGATGAAAAAGAACCAACTGGAGATGAAAAAGAACCAACTGGAGATGGAACAGATCCAACTAGAGATGACAAAGGACCAACTAGAAATTAAACATACACTGACTGAAATAAAAAATATTATACAGAGACCTAACAGCAGACTAGAGGAAGGCAAGAATCAAGTCAAAAATTGGAAATATAAAGAATCAGAAAACACTCAACTGGAAAAGCAAGAAGAGAAAAGAATCCAAAAATGTGAAGATAATGTAAGGAGCCTCTGGGACAGCTTCAAGCGTACCAACATCAGAATTGTGGGGGTGCCAGAGGAAGAGAGAGAGCAAGATACTGAAAATCTATTTAAAGAAATAATGACTGAAAACTTTCCACATCTGGTAAAAGAAATAGACTTACAAGTCCAGGAAGCACACCCCATATAAAAGGAATCCAAAGAGGACTACACCAAGACACATCCTAATTAAAATGCCAAGAGCAAAAGACAAAGAGAGAATATTAAAAGCAGCAAGAGAAAAACAGCTCATTACCTACAAGGGAGCACCCATATGACTGTCAGCAGATTTCTCAACAGAAACTAATCAGGCCAGATGGAAGTGGCAAGAAATATTCAATGTGATGAATAGCAAGAACCTACAACCAAGAATAATCTATCCAGCAAAGCTATCATTCAGAATTGAAGGGCAGATAAAGAGCTTCACAGAGAAGAAAAAGCTAAAGGAGTTCATCAACTCCAAACCAGTATTATACATATCAACAAGTGAATCTAAAAATTAAGTGAATTAAAAATTTGATCAACAGAATAAACTGGTGAATATAATAGAATCAGGAGCACAGAAAGGGAGTGGACCGATAATTCTCAGGGGGAAAGGGGTGAGGGGTGTACAGGGAGAGACTGGACAAAATTCAAATATCTGTGGATGAGGTCAACGCGAGGGAGGTAAGGGTAGAGGGGAGGGTGGGTGCTGGGTGGAGGGGAGCTATGGAGGGGAAAAAAGAAAACCAATGTAATAATCTGAATAATAAAGATTTAATTAAAAGAAGTTCTTGTGTATTAGAGATGTTACTCATTTATGTATGTTACGTGTCACAAAGTTTCTCTCAGTTTATCATTTATTTTAGACTTTTTCTGTTTTCTTACAATAATTTTATTTTCATATAAAGAAAGTTATTGGTCTTTTATTGCCTCTGGAAGAATTTGCTTTTATTAAACCCAGGAACACTAAATTATAATTAACTTTTTGTTATAAATTATTTAAGCTTAAAATGTGAGTTTTAATAACCTACTTTTCCATTTTTAAATACTTTTCCACTTTTTAAATATGTCCTGGAAAAAAGTAACCATTCCACAAATACATAAAAACATGTACCTAAGGGCAGAGGCTCCAACATGGCTCAGCAGGCCCCTGACCAGAGGCCCATATCCTTAGCAGCAGTAACAAGGCATGTCCGCTGCTCAAGAACTTTGGCAGCAGCAGCAGCAGCAGCAGCAAGCTGGAGGAAGCTTCAATGGACTTAGTTCTCAGGTCTCCACTAAACTTCCTTGTGCTGTACAAATTTTTGTAGACAGAAAATTCTTTTTCCCCAGCTGCCTAATGATATTTGGTTTCAGGTCACCTCCTGTGATAAACTCTTGCTTTCCTCCAACCCCAATATGAAAAGCATTTACTCTATAAATTCCATTGCTGCAATACTCTAAACCCAGACACCCTCCTTCCTTTATCTACCAAAGGAGAACCCCAGGGATTGCTTTACCTGTTATAAAACTATCCATGCTCCTTGTGGATCTTTTATTTTTTTTCCATGAAGACCATTTTTTTAAAAAAACTTCTGCAGTTCCCTAAGATGTCCCAAAGAATGACCTGTTTCCAAATAATCCTCTAGACCAGCGGTTCTCAACCTGTGGGTCGCGACCCCTTTGGGGGTCGAATGACCCTTTCACAGGGGTCGCCTAAGACCATCGGAAAATGCAGATATTTACATCACGATGCATAACAGTAGCAAAATTTCATAGTTGGAGGTCACCACCACATGAAGAACTGTATGCAAGAGTTGCGGCCTTAGGAAGATTGAGAACCACTGCTCTAGACCCATGCATGTACTGCTAACTCTTTTCTGGCAAAGGAGGCAAAAACATACAGTTGGGAAAGGACAGTTTCTCTTCGATAAACGGTGCTGGGCAAACTGGATATTCACATCCAAAGGAAAGAAATAAGACCCTTATCTTGAGTTAATTGTTGACTTTATTTGTTTTCTAATATGAAAAACATTTATCCTATAAAGCAAAAAAGACAAAATGAATGAAATTCTAACCTGCATATTTGTTGTTTCACTGACCTTTTGTTAAAGAAAATTTCCAAAATTCATAGATTTGGCAGAACATATACTCAGACATTTTACCAAATAAGATAGCAAATGCACATGTGAAAAAAAGGCTCACCATAAACCCTTACTTAGAAAGATGCAATCAAACAACAGTGAGATAGCATGACAAAGTTATGTTTTCCCCTAACTCCTATTGTCCTACCCCCAGTGACCATCACGTATGGAATTGTAGACACTAGGACACATAGTCCTTTGTAAGATCTTTGAAAGTGATTCCCTACAAAAGTATTGGCATAACCTGTGAACAAGAGAAAAATCATGCTGCTCCCAGAAACACTTGAGGTTGCTCTCCCCGCCTTTTTAAACATATTTTTATTGATTTCAGAGAGGGGGAGAGAGAAGTAGAAACATGGGTGATGAGAACCACTGATTGGCTGCCTCCTGCACAACCCCTACTGGGGATGGAGCCTGCAACCCTGGCATGTGCCCTCACTGGGAATCAAACCTTGACCAATGCTCAACCACGAGCCACATAGAACAGGCTCACCTGGCCCCTCTTGAACCTGATCTTTGTCTCCTAAAACTCATAGCATCCAGGCTTCACATGTGTACCAGAGCCCTGCAGTCTTTCCTAGGAGGATGTCGGCAGCAATGCAAATTTGGCAAAAACTGGTGAGCTAATTTCAGCACTATACCATCCCCTCAGAGGCAGAGAAAGTTTGAGACCCCATAAAAGTTGTTCACCTCTTCATGCTTGTAGAGCTCAAGCCTGCTTATAACCTACCCCACACAGTAAATAAAACATCCAAGGTTAAAGAGAACTTAAACAAAAGGGCTTTCATTATTTTACCAACCAAAGGGACATGGCCTGGCAGTTCTTGCACTGACTCTGACAATGAAAATATTCATCACAGGTATCTAGGGAAACATGTTCCTGAAAAGGTAGTCCTTCTGCAAACTGCCAGCTAACCTCTGATGATGTTCTCTGGGGTCAACACTGGGTCAGACCCATGCCCCAACTAGTCAGAATGAAGGAAATGCATATTTCATAAGGTCTCAGGCTACTCCTAATTTCCTCCAACAAATCCGAGAACAAAGTTTAGCTTACCTGTACACATTAGGATGGTGACTGATACAAACTAGAGAGACCTACTACTACCCTGTTTCCCCGAAAATAAGACAGTGTCTTATATTAATTTTTGCTCCCAAAGATGCGCTAGGTTTTATTTTCAGGGGATGTCTTATTTTTCCATGAAGAAAAATATGGTACAAAGAAAAAGTAAATTTATTACCGTACCAGTACGGTACGGTAGTAATTGTCATCACAAACCAGCTCACTGATTGGCCGCAGCGCAGCCGGAGCTGTTCAGGCAATGTGAGGTCTCTTTAAATCAGGAGTCAGACGCCTTAAGGTAGCTCTGGGGGCCTTATATTCCGGGGAGGTCTTATTTTGGGGGGGTGCCTTATATTATAGCGAGAAGCAAAACTGGAAGTAGGTCTTATTTTGGGGGGATGTCTTACTTTCGGGGAAACAGGATAGTAAGTAGTTAGCTTCAGCAACAGAAATCTGCAGTGACATAAATCTGGCAAGAACTCTGGGCAGGTTAGAAAGTGCAACATAGACAAATTTCCAATATAACTAAACTTTAAGGAAAATCTTCCTGTTCACATTTTGATATATGAGATTAAAATCAGAAACATGGGTTCTCAGTTTCCTCCAGTGTTGTTAACAGTTAACAAAAAAACCCTGTGTTTCCTACACTAAAAACTTCCTTCATGATGAGCTAGCTGATGACAACGCAAGTGACTGTTTTTGATAAACGATTTCCCACATTTGCTGCATTCAAAAGGTCTTTCTCCAGTGTGAACCCTCTGATGATAACGGAGGCCACTGCTATAATTAAAAGATTTCCCACATTCACTGCACTCATAAGGCCTTTCTCCAGTG
>JAAGEH010001473.1:0-14620 GCA_011751065.1 Lasiurus cinereus | reverse complement strand
ATTCACTGCACTCATAAGGCCTTTCTCCAGTGTGAAATCTCTGATGACAACGGAGGCCAGAACTATTGGTAAAAGATTTCCCACATTCACTGCACACATAAGGCTTTTCTCCAGTGTGAAATCTCTGATGACAACGTAAGTGATAGTTCGTGACAAAAGACTTCCCACATTCACCGCACTTATAAGGCCTTTCTCCAGTGTGAAGTCTCTGATGACGACAAAGGCCAGATATTCTGGTAAAATATTTTCCACATTCACCACACTCATATGGTTTTTCTCCAGTATGAACTCTCTGGTGTTGAATGAGGCTTGAACTTTGGCTAAAGGATTTCCCACATTCGCCACACTCATATGGCTTTTCTCCAGTGTGAACTCTCTGGTGTCGAATGAGGTTTGCATTTTGGCTAAAGACTTTCCCACATTCACCACACTCATGCGACTTTTCTGCAGAATGAATACGACTATGTAGAGTAAGGTTGTAGTGTTGTCTAAAGCATTTTCCACATTCAATGCACTCGTATGGCCTTTCTCCTGTGTGAACTTTCTGATGATTATGGAGATCAGAGATTTTTGTAAAATATTTTTCACATTCACAGCACATAAAACACTGTACTCCAGTACAGGCAGCATTGTCCTGAGCAAGTGTTTGATTGCAGCCAATGGCTTTCTTACATTCTTTCCTGGTGTAATCACTTTTTCTCTTTTGAAAACTCACCCTAGATGCTAACATTTCACTTGGCCGACCCGTGGTGTGAGTAGCCTGGTCTTGGATATGTCCTGAGCTGGTGAGAACGTCCTGCCCAACCTCCCCACAGGTAAAAGGCTTCTGGGACACATTGAAATGGCAGCCCTTGGTACGTGAGGCCCTGTCCACACCTCTTATAAAAGGCTTCTCTCTCACCTGCTGCTGGGGACACTTTGTGCTGAAATAAAACTGCTTTGCACATGCCCCACACGTCAACAGTTTCTGGCTGTGCTGTGTTTCCTGCTGCTCAATCAAGTAGAAAATGTCTCTCAGGACTGGCCCACAACTGTCACAGGGGTGGCTCTTCTGGGAGGACAAAGTTACATTGGGATTCTTTGCCTGTGGCACTCTCACAGAAACATTCTGTTCAGTGGGTGCCTCCACATCTTCTGCTCCACAGCAGCAACCTAGAGAGGAGATGAGGTCATAGTTCTCCAGCATCACTTTGAGGTATAGGTGTCTCTGAGCTGCATCAAGGAGGCACCATTCCTTCTTGGAGAAGCACACGGCGACATCCTCAAAGGTCACACCAACCTCACCTGGGGGCCTCTGTGGGTGAAGCAGGGTGGGAGTGGTGGGAACAGAGGCAACCCTGGGCACAGAGGTCCCTGTCCTGGACCTAGCACGAGTCACGCGGGTGGCTGATATATGTGGACCAGGACTCTTGCGCTTTCTCATTCTGGCATCTCCACCATGACCTAGTGCTCAAGATGCTCCGATCCAATTAGGTGATCCTGAAAGAAGAAGAAATGTCCATCACCAAAAGAATACTGGAAGTCAACTGTTGACTTGAAAAGGCAAACAACTGCACTGCCAAGCTTTCTGTAAGAACCTCAAAGGATTTGTATAAACAAATGTAACTTTAAAAAAGTTCAGTTTACCTATTTCCTAAAGTACACTTGTTGCCTGGGTTTTGAAGTAATTTGGGTGAAATAAACAAACTCATGTGTTTGGCCACAGAAATATAAGAAAGAATAATTATTGATTTCAGATGAAAAGGTGTCTGGAGAAGATGGACCTTCTCACATAAGTTATTTCAGAGAGACATAAAATAATTTTGAGAGCAACATATTTTTTTCTAGGATAAAATTTTTAAAAATGAAAAAAAAGAAGTATGTGCTGCTCCATAACATTAAGAAAATAGTAACTATGAGGGAAAACCATCTCAGTCAAAATGAAAATTAAGCACATGTTTAGCTAAAAGTGAAAAATCTGAGATGATGATGAGTTCAACAGTGGCCAGAGTTGGCAGATCTCAGGAAGGCCTAAGGGGCCACATGTCACCACTTCCTCTAGCTCTTAGTGCCACATCTGTCAGCTGTCATTGCACTGGCCCACTTTAACAAGACTTCCCCCAGGCTCAGCAACAAATGAAGAGAAAAACGTGGAATCATAGCATTAAAAACACTAGCTTCAAGGACAGTTTACTATCCGACAATACAAAATCCTGTCATACTTAGGGGAGATAAGGCTCTGAGAAAATTCTTGCTCTGTTTCCCGTCTCCAGAGAAGTGAGGCTTACATGAAGCTGTCAAATAATTACAGGAGTTGTTTCCTCACATAACTTCCCATATTTATTGTTAACAGCCCAGAATACCCTAAAAAGACAAAGAACTTCACACATAAACTAGTTCACAGACTACAAACTCCACTGTTAAGAGGGGAACCAACTTGTCCCAGTTTGCCTGGGACTGCTCTGGCATTACAGTCTGCCTCCTGGGAAACCCCCCAGTCCTAGGAATTCTTGGACAACTGCCACTGGAACTACACAGTAGCTCAGTGAGGCCCAGGGAAAGTGACTGGACAAACTGCAGAGGGGAGAGGGGGGAAAGTAGGTTCAGGGAGTAACTCGGTTTTCCTGTCTCCCAGGGGATAGACTGCCACTAAACTAAGTGGTGACATCATAGAAATCTGAGAATGATGAGAAGAGAACATCTTGGGGGAACCGAGCTTCAGGCAGGGGAAACCTAAGGCCTCATCATGCCCAGGATGTGATTTTCTTAAGGCGGAGGTCATCCATCAGACAGGTAGGCAGGAGCAGAGACCACTGTTACTGATTCCTCTAAATAGGCCTGTACTTATTTCTGAGACTGAAATATGAGCTATGTACTAAAAGTCACCTGAGGAGTGTCTCATGGATGTTGATGGGGAAAAAGAATAGCAGAAGCTCAGGAAGCTGGGAGGAAGCATGGGAAAAAAAAATTAACCTGAATATTCCCTGTAAAATTAGAACTATTGTCTGCACAAAATGACAGGGCTTAATATGGAAAGCAAAACTCTGGACATTTAATTTGGAAAAAATATTAATGGATTGGTACACTGGTACACCCATTGGCAAATCCATTGCTTGTTTCATAAATTTCCGTATTTTGGGCCTTAGAGAACTAGGTAAGTGTTTTTATTGCATGAAAATGTTGATTTCCTTGTCCTACTCACTGCAGTAATTTCAATTTTAATACTCTGTGACATTTTATGAGAACTTTTTTGCCTTTGGAGGTCAAAGAAGAAATTATTGTCAAGGTTGAAAATTGGATTGTGCCTTTCAAAATTTTCAAGTAGGTTTTTCAGATCCGCAAAGGAAGAGATGTGAATAAATTTTGTTTATTCCCCAAGAATAAAAAATAGTTGCCCAAACCTTTGATATTCAAGTGGATAAAACTAGTTTTCAAAGTCATCATCTTTCTGAAACACTTCATATTTATATTCAGGAAATGGTAAATCCAGTTCATGTGTCTGAAATTTATTACATAGGATTTCCTGTTCTCAGATTCTCTCAGCAGCTAAACAGCATGGGCCCCTCAGGTCCTCAGGCCACCCAGATGCCTGGGCTGAGTACATTAGAAAGAATGCATGAAGGGTGTTGTGGTGGTCTGGAAAGTGGCTGTGGGGTCACACCATCTGCTCAGTAGGGAGGGCATTGGCTGTGGCTCTGCCCAGTCTTAACAGATCCTATGTGTGCTCCTCAGAGTAATCTCAGTTCATCAACCCCATCTAGGAAGAACAAGAGATTCTCAACTGGGTCAGGATCTCTGGATGGAGGGCTGAGAATCAGGCCAATCAGCAAATTTAAAAAAAAAAACATATTTTATTGATTTTTTACAGAGAGGAAGGAGAGAGGGATAGAGAGTTAGAAACATCGATAAGAGAGACATCAATTAGCTGCCTCCTGCACACTCCCCACTGGGGATGTGCCCACAACCAAGGTACATGCCCTTGACCGTAATCGAACCTGGGACCTCTCGGTCTACAGGCCGACGCCCTATCCACTGAGCCAAACGGGTTTTGGCTAATCAGCAAATTTTATCTTTATCAGCTGGTACAGTTCTCTGCAGCTCAGATAGAGGACTTAATGGAACCGGTCATGGGAGAGCATTCCTTCCACCCAGTCCAGTACTCCCTTCCCCATCTCGGAAGACCCCCCCCACAGCACAAGAGTCCAGGACTGGACTCCTGCCTCCTAATTAGAATAAAATAAACAGGCCTCTTTACTAACCAGTCTTAGTCCTTCATGATCCTGCTGTGTTTCCTACCAGAGGCCAGGACTCATGTTCCTTCTGCTTCTGATGAAACAGCCTTATGTGTATGTGATGGGAATTTTTATACCCTACAGGACAAGAGCCCCTAGCCTTCAGGAGCTGAAACTTCTCTATCATATCTCAGATGCCATGGCATCTCTGAACTCCAACTTCCTTATTCCAAGCTCAACTGAAATGCCACAAGCCCTGACCACCTCTTTCAGCTTGCTCTTTGTTCCTTCCTCTAAGACTTAGCAAATATTCTGGGGAGGGAGCTGGGAGGGGGAAGCCTAGGCAAATGTGGGACTTGCCTAGGTGCTCCCACATTCTCTCCAGCAATTTCCTTCTTCAAGTGCTGTCTGACTTGATTTCTCTCTAATACCTTCAGCTGCTTTAAGTATTTTATTCAGCTTTTATACTTACTATCGATAGGAGGGTTAGTGTGATATAAGCTACTCCGTCATAATCGGATATGGAAGTTGGTTGTACTTTATGCTCATCCACAAATGTCCTAAAGCTCCAAGGTACTGAATGGTTTAGGATTCAATCTCTGGGACCTGGACCATCACGCCCGAATTCTGACGGTTCTCTTATACCCCTCTTTACTTAGTACGTAATAAGTTAGCATGGACTGGAAGGGGTGGGTCTGGAGGCACAGACCTCAAAATGGGACAATTTAAACGTAAAAAAGAATACTATCTGCCAGAAGGCCAAATGGCCTGGGGGGGCCCCTGAGCTCCCCCCCCCCTGGCCTCCGACTCTGGTTTTCTGCCACCAGAGGGCGCCCCAAAGCCTGCACTCAAGGCTCAAGAGTGCAGGCCTGGCGAAAGGAGTTTTTTTTTTTAATGAACTTTTCAAGAGTTTCAAAGATTTCTGCTGGGTCCCTTGTCAACATGCACCCTCTCCCGGTGAGAGGGGGACACGAGCAGATGCCCTCCCGGTCCCGTCCTGAATAAACACTGCTGCTGCAGCTTCGCACCATGGGGGGGTCCCAGCCCGTCCCTGTGTGGGTGGACGGGCGCTGGGATTTTCCTGATTTACAAATTCCACTCCTATGCGTAACGGGGGGGGCATGAAAAGCTAAGTCAACACTGTGTAGCAGTGGACCCCTTCCGCCTCCTTCCTCTCTTCTCTCGCTTTCTAGGAGGATCTCTGTGTACAAAGGGGTCTCTTCCCTGGCCTGTCGCGTTATCTGTGCAGATCCTGTGCCCCTGGGAGGGCAGCTGCCCGTGTGAGAGCCGGGACCGGCCACCAGCGGGCGCCAGGCCGCGGCCGTGCCCTCCATGGCTCCTTCCTTCCTTCCCCAGGGAGGGTGACCCGCCTCCAGGCCGTCCTGCGGCTGACAAAGGCCGGGGTCTCTAGGCCGGCTCCCCCCCCCCTCCCCCAGGCCCTCGCTCTGCTCAACAGGCTGCACATTTTTTGTAACAGCTAAAACAAACAAAAAAAACTATCCGCCATAGACCTAAACTAATTAACATATAAAGGCCAAGGGCTTACTTTGGGTTAATTACTTACCAGGGGCTAATTCGTTACTTGGGAAGCAGGTAAAGGGGCGGACGGTAAGCATGCCTCGCCTCTCCAAACGATGTCGCTCCTGCCGAATCCGAAACTTTTCGGGCTTCCGTGTCCGTGGGGCACGATGGACCTACCCCGACTGCTCTCAAGCCACAGCCAACACCTTCATCTGGGCCTCCGGGTCCCTCCAATGGCACCTCAACGGCACCGAACCCAGGGGGACACGCACCTCGCGCAGGGACTTCCTTGCCTTGGTCTTCAGAACACGTTTCCCTCGGCCCTGCCCTTCGCGCTCTCTCTCCGCCCCGTCGCCGCCCTCCGCGCCGCCCCCCGCCCTGCGCGCCGCCGGACTCACCTCACGCCCCTCAGAGGCAGCGGCGCTCCTCGGACTCGGCGCCGCGAGGGGCGGGCCTCCTCGCCCCGCGCTTCAGGGGCGTCCGCGGCGGGAGATCTGAAGCGCGAACTCGCTCCGCCCGGCGGGCGGGCGGCGGGGTAACCAGAAGCCGCGTCCGGGAGACCGGCCCTCGGGGGCGGGGCCGCCCCGTCCCGCGTTGTCCGGGCCAAGCCGGAGCCAATAGTCGAAGCCGGCGTAGGCGCTCAGCCGGAACCTGGGGCGGGGGGGGGGGGGGCGGGGGTTGAGACCGGAAGGGAAGCCCCGTCGTGGGGTCACGTGGCCAGGGCGGTGCTCCCCGTCCCACCTGGCCCGGGGCAAGGAGACCCCCTGTGGTGCGCTCAGCAGGGAGGGGGGCAGGGCGCTGGCGCCGCGGCTGGTGGCTCCACGCCTCCCCGCGAGGTTACGCGGGGTGGGAATCACAGGAGGAGGGTGAGGTAAATAAATCGTTACATCTGCCCCGTACACTATAAAGGAGTTGTAAAAGGGCAGTGCAGAGGGGAGACTTTTTTTTTTTTACCGTTAGTTTTTTGTTTTTTTTTACGCCGCCGCCGCCGCCGCCGCGAGGAAAAACCGTGGCTCCAAACAGCGACCGAATTAAACAGGCTTTATTGGGCGCACACGGGCGGGCTCACCTGCTCGGAGAGGGGAGCAGGGGAAGCGGCGCCAAAACTGGGGCAGGGCTACGTTTTGATACTTTCCAGAGGCTGCGGTGGTTATGGGCAGAAACCGGAGGCGGCAGCGAGGGCCTTCCGGGGTCAGGGGAGGCCCGGGGTCGTCGCGCGGCCCGGCCGTTTCCTGGAACTGCTTGTCCGGCAGGGATTCTCCCCCGGGGCGTGATCTTGAAAGATCAGTTCCGCAAGGTGGGGGTTACCTTTCCACCTCCGGGGCAGGGCCCCAGCGAAGGCCGGACCTTTACCCGTTAACATTTTTTAAGAATTGACTTTATTGGAGTGACGTCTGTCACTCTTGAAAAACCATACAGGTTTCAAGTGCGCAACTCAATAAGACATCTGCACGCTGCGGGTGCGCCCATCTCCCAAAGCAACGTCTCTCTCCGTTCCCATTCCCACCCCCAACCGGCCCACCTCCACCTCCTCCCACTCCCCTTGTAATGGGGCGACCCGAGATAGACGACCACCAGGCAGCCAATTAGAAAATTTAGGAAGCCTTCATTACGAACTCCAGTCGAACTCGAGTCCGGGCTCACAGTTCCACTGACACAGCAGGGAAGCACGAGAGCCCCGAACCTCTGCAGCAAGTGCCTTTTATCCTCAGCGCAGGAGGACTTGGCAAATTTTAATTGGCTAAGCATTACTAAATTTCATATACTGACTCTTTGTCTAAGCTTTTTGGTTAGGCGAGTAAGCGGTCTAGATAACGGTTGTCCTTGCAGGAGTTGTTTGTCAAACTTTATGGCTTCTCAAGGCCGGGGGTGCCTTCAGGCACCTGGTGTTCTGAAACCCCCCCTTTCCTTCTGCCTCCAGGCCTGAGGGCACCCTGACCCTGATTCATTCTTTATGGGGAAATGCAGTCTGGTCCTTGCCCCTCCACATTCCCTACTGGTCTTATAGGGGAATCAAATCCTTGATTCCGACTGTTCCCACTCCCCGTTTGCTATGGGTTGGTCACAACACCCTCTCCTCTGGTTATCGCCACGCTGTTAGTCTGTGTCTATGTGTTACCTATTTATGTTTTATGGATAATCAATCCCTTAACCTTCTTTCATCCAGTTCCTCCTTCTCCCCTCTTGACAGCTGTTGATCTGTTCCATGTATCCATGCCTCTGTTTCTATTTTATTTCATCAGTTTATTTTGTTCTTTAGAGTCTGTGGGAGCCTCTTTCCCACGTCCCGCGT
This sequence comes from Lasiurus cinereus, assembly GCA_011751065.1. Lineage (NCBI taxonomy): Eukaryota > Metazoa > Chordata > Mammalia > Chiroptera > Vespertilionidae > Lasiurus > Lasiurus cinereus. The sequence continues at coordinate 6,595 of JAAGEH010001473.1, read as the reverse complement.
GGTTCAGGGTTCCCGGTTCAGGGTTCAGGTTCTGAAGGAGGCCGCACGCAAACGAAATGAGAGACTAGAAAACATTAATTTGGCGATATTGGGGGGCCAGGCGGGAGCCTTCCTCTAGTGGAAAGGACTGCCACACTTGCTCTGGCCTTTTTCTCCCTTTTATTAAGGCTTTGGGACACACCCTTAGCCTTTAGGCAGGAAGTAACAAAAACAGAAATTAACATGAAACAAACAAGTAGAGGTTGCTTTGAAAGACCCTCCGGTCCCCACACCCAAGAATCCAACTGGACCACTGGGTGCAAAAGCAAGAGGTTCTTTATTGTAGACCAAGCATGCTGGGGCTCACAACATACTCCGAAAGCAGAGCAGAGGCTGAGAGCCCCGATTCGATACAAAGTCAGGCTTATATACTATGTGACAAGCAACAGGGTTATACAGAGGTCAATACAGAATTTTATTTCCTTTATCCCTGCACATATTTTACAATCTGAAGTCTCTGCATTTTACAACCCACAGTCTTTACCTACGTCTGGTTACCATGGGGTTACGATAAGAGATAACAGATAAGAGATAATAGGATGCGGCTGGTGGTTATCTCTGTGCCTGGGTTGCGGCATCCTAGGAATTTCTACCCTGTCCTCAGCCCTGAAACTACAACAATAGGATGTGACTGGGGGATACAATTCTAAGCCGAGCTGTGTGTTAACTCTTTCCCGGCCCAATCCTGATTTTTGCAACCTTACAGTATCTTGGTGTCAGGCTTAACCCTGTAGGGCAGTGGAGATGGTCTCTCTGTTGCTAGCCTCTCGTAAGGAAGAAAACAAAAGAGAGCTGCTTGGGGTCTTTCAGCTTCAGCCAACAGTTTCAACTAAACAGTGAGTGATTAGCTCTGACCTTTCAGAACAGTTTAAGGTTGACCAGCCTTCTGGCCTCCTGTTTACATCCATTTAGTAAGAACAATGTTTGGTTTCTGACAAGAGTCCACATATGAGTGAGATCACATGGTATTTTTCTTTCTCTGACTGGTTTATTTCACTTAGCCTAATAATTTCCAGGTTCATCCATACCAGTGGTTCTCAACCTTCCTAAGGCTGCGACCCTTGCATACAGTTCCTCATGTGGTGGTTACCCCCAACCATGAAATTTTGCTACTGTTATGCATCGTGATGTAAATATCTGCATTTTCCGATGGTCTTAGGCGACCCACAGGTTGAGAACCGCTGATCCATACTGTTGGAAAAGGCAAGATTTCCTTCTTTTGAAACTCAAATAGTATTCCATTGTATAAATGGACCACAGCTTTTTTTATCCACTCATCCACTGATGGGCACTTGGGCTGTTTCCAGATCTTGGCTGTCCTATATAATAAAAGCCTAATATGCAAATTGACCAAAGGGCAAAACAACCCCTTTATAGTGTATGGGGCAGATGTACGGGTTGTTTTGCCCTTGGTCAATTTGCATATTAGGCTCTTATTATATAGGATAGCTTTTATTATATGGAGCTGCCCCCAGCCTGCAGGCTCCGGGCAAGCCAAAGGGGGTGCCAGTGGAGGCTTCCTGATTGCCCCACTTGCTGGTCACCCACAGATTGGTCCTGATCACTGGCTAGACCTAGGGACCTTACCTGTGCATGAATTTCATGCACTTGGCTTCTAATTGTAAATAATGCTGCAATAACATAGGGGTGGATATATTCTTTTTTTTTTTTTTTTATGATTCTAATTGTATGACATTTTGGAAAAGGCAAAACTACGTATACAGTAAAAATACCAAGGTGTCAGGGATAGGGAACAGGGAATGTCAAATAGGAATACAGAATTTTTATTTAGGGTAGTGAAACTATTTTTGTATGATTCTATAATAGTGGATCATCTCCATACATTTGTCAAAACTCATAAAACATAAAACACAAAGAGTGAACCCTAATGTCAATTATGGGCTTTCAGTGATAATGATGTGTCAATATAAATTCAACAAATTGACCATTCCAGTACAGGGTGTTGATAGTAGGGGAAATTGGGGGGGGAAGGAGGATAGTGTGAGACACAACAGAATTTAGGAATTCTTACTTTCTTTTTTTTTTAATTAAATATTATTCAGATTATTACATTTGTTTCTCTTTTTTCCTCTCCATAGCTCCCCTCCACCCGGCTCCCACCCTTCCACTACCCTTACCTCCCTCCCATTGACCTCATCCATAGGTGTATGATTTTTGTCCAGTCTCTCCCCGTACACCCTCACACCTTTCCCCCTGAGAATTATCAGTCCACTCCCTTTCTGTGCTCCTGATTCTATTATATTCACCAGTTTATTCTGTTGATCAAATTTTTAATTCACTTATATTTTAGATTCACTTGTTGATAGATATGTATTTGTTGTTCATAATTTTTTATCTTTTACCTTTTTCTTCTTTCTCTTCTAAAAGAGTACCTTTCAGCATTTCATATAATACTGGTTTGGAGTTGATGAACTCCTTTAGCTTTTTCTTATCTGTGACGCTCTTTATCTGCCCTTCAATTCTGAATGATAGCTTTGCTGGATAGAGTATTCTTGGTTGTAGGTTCTTGCTATTCATCACATTGAATATTTCTTGCCACTCCCACCTGGCCTGCATCGTTTCTGTTGAGAAATCAGCTGACAGTTGAATGAGTGCTCCCCTGTAGGTAATGAACTGTTTTTCTCTTGCTGCTTTTAATATTCTCTCTTTGTCTTTTGCTCTTGGTATTTTAATGATGATGTGTCTTGGTGTAGTCCTCTTTGGATTCCTTTTATATGGGGTTCTGTGTGCTTCCTGGACTTGTAAGTCTATTTCTTTTACCAGATGTGGAAAGTTTTCAGTCATTATTTCTTTAAATAGATTTTCAGTATCTTGCTCTCTCTCTTCCTCTGGCACCCCCACAATTCTGATGTTGGTACGCTTGAAGCTGTCCCAGAGGCTCCTTAAATTATATTCACATTTTTGGATTCTTCTCTCTTCTTGCTTTTCCAGTTGAGTGTTTTCTGATTCTTTATAGAGTGGTACCTCGAGATACGAGTGCGCTAACATACGAGATTTTTGAAATACGAGCCGTCGAGTGAGTGATTTTTGCTTTGAAATATGAGCAACATTTGAGACAGGAGTCATCAAATGGATTGGCCGGCTGCACACGACCCACCAGTTTACCGCAACTCGAGCGTCTCATAGTTTCCCACGCCTCAAGTGGTCGGCAAGGGAAGGATTGGTTTTGGGCAATCTAAGAATTGTTCATTCATTTGGGGAAGATTAACCTTATCATTTGTTCTAGGTGCTGTCAGTTTGCTGTCTGAGGTTGAAGAAACACTTGGTTCCATTTGATGTTCATTATGTTCCTCGCTTATTGGAACCAAGGTGAGTATCACATTTTCTTCTTCTAATTCATCCTTTTTGCTTCTTGAGTTTGCCATTTCCAGGAACACTCAGAGGAAGGCAATGCCAGCCGTTTGAAGAAACGTGCAGTTGACTCCATTTAACCATCGGATATATTCTTTTGAATTGATGTTTTGGGCTTCTTAGGACATATTCCCAGAAGTGGGATCACTGGGTCAAAAGGCAGTTCTAGTTTACATTTTTTTAGGAAACTCCATAACTATTTTCCACAGTAGCTGCACCAGTCTGCATTCCCATTAGCAATATCCAAAGGTTCCCTTTTCTCCGATTCTCACCAGTTCTTGTTTGTTGATTTTTTTTTTTTTGATAGCCATTCTAGCAGGTGTGAGGTGATATCTCATTGTGGTTTTAATTCCCATCTCTCTGATGATTAGTGGTGTTAAGAATCTTTTTGTATGTCTATTAGCCATCTGTATTTTTTCTTTGGAGAAGTGTCTATTCAGGTCCTTTGTCAATTTTTAATTTGGATTGTTTGTCTTCCTGATGTTGAGTAGCATGAGTTCTTTATATACTTTGGAAATTAACTCCTTATCAGATGGATCATTGCCGAATATGTTATCCCAGACAATGGATTCCCTTTTCATTTTGTTGATGGTTTCTTTTGCTGTGCAAAAACATTTTAATTTAATGTAGTCCCATTTATTTATTTTTTTCATTTGTTTCCATTGCCCTAGGAGATAAATTGGCAAAAATATTGCTACCAGAGTTGTCTGAGATTTTACTGCCTATGTTTTCTTTTAAAATTTTTATGGTTTTGTGACTTACATGTAAGTCTTTTATCCATTTTGAGTGTATTCACGTGTATGGCGTAAGTTTGTGGTCTAGTTTCATTTCTTTTGCATGTGCCAAGATTGATGTATCTTTAACTAGATTCGTCAAGAAAAACAGAGGACACAAATAGATAAAATCAGAAATGAAAGAGAAGTAAGAACTGACATCACAGAAATAGAAAGGATCGTTAGAAAACACTATGAACAACTATGTGCCAAAAATTTGTAGAACCTATGCTAAATGGACAAATTCCTAGAAACATACAATCTTTCAAAACTGAATCAGGAAGAATCGGAATACCTGAATAGCTCTGCTGTTGCCAGTTCCCTACTCAAAAACCATCACTGGCTTCCCATGGTCTCTAGAATAAAGGTTAACCTCCCACTCATGGCAGGAAAGGTCCTCCACCACATGGCCCCAAGGCACACTGCGGCCTTATCTCCTGCTGGTGGTTCCCTTCCCCACTTTTATATTCCAACTGAATGGAGTTACCCATTACCCCTGCCCAAGGCTCGCTCTACATCTTTGCCAATTTGTTTTAGCCCAGTTTCTCTGAAAGCCTAATCTGAACAATTTATTTAGGAACACAGGGCAGGGTTGAGTTCTAGAAGACAGTCACAGACCCAGTGCAGAACCTAAGACTTTGTGGAGCTGTTGTGCACCAAAGCTCAGAGAAGACAAATAACTTGTCCAAGATCACATGGCTCCTGGGCCGTTAAGGAAGCAGTAGAAAATAGAACCCAGACCTTTAGATCCCACTTTAAAGTTCCTTCTAGTCTGGAGAGCTTGTGATTTCTTGATGCTGATTCAGCATCTTTCTTCCTTTTTAAAGCTGCTTTCATCATAAAACCCTCATCCTCAAATCTCCAAGGTACCTTGTTCGACCAGCTCATTGGCCCCATGTGGGGATAGGGTCATCTCTAGGCATTTGGATGTATATTCAGCAGCTTCATTCCCTTCTTTCTGGCCAAATCCCCTAAGTTTCCCTAAGTCATCACCCTCACACCTCCCTCCTCCCAGACCTTGTGATTTCGACTAGACATATACCCTTTCCCTTCTCCCAGATAGTGCCTTCTCCACCCTGACCCTCCAGGCTGGCAGGAGGGCATGGTCTTGGCTCTGGCTGGGATGCGGAGTCATAGGATGTGACAATGGATGTTAGAATCAGAGTCCTGCCTGCCCCACACTGGAGAGCTGTCTCCTCGAGACCTTAGGGGCTGTCCCTTCTCTCTACTGCTTGAGGGTCAGGGCAGACATCAGAGCTCTGGCTGATTTATTGAGCACCCGAGAGACATGCTTTTCTTGAGCACCAAGTGTGTGGCAGCACAGCCAAGGGTTCGGTGAGCCTGAGGGAGGGCCAGTGAAGGATGGAGAAAAGACAGACAAAAAGAATAAGCTGGGTCTAGGTGGATCTTCTGTGCATGACTGAGACCACACAACAGATGGAGACTGAAAGCTGATGCTTTATTTTATAGTCAGAGGTAAACAAGGTAATTTACAACGGTTTTGGAAGTTTCACTTGTTTTGGCAGCACTTGCTGCACCTCCCACAGCCCATTAGCTACCCAGGAAAGATGTAGGGAGCAGTCACAAGATCAAGCTTAATTATGCTAAGAGGGCTGTGCCCTCTAAACTTGGATTTGTTTTCAGCTTTGCCAGCAGATCAGTCTGAAGCTTAACCCTATAACCACTCTCTACGAGGCACTGTACAAGAGTTTACTCTCTTCAGAAAACAGTTAAGCGAGGTAGGAATTATGCCCATTTAACAGCCAGGAAGTTTCTCTAATTTTCCCTAGATTACTAGTATACTAATGAAGTCTAGGATTAGGAATGAAATCCAAGTCTAAGGAAAAACCCAAGCCCAAGGGTTAGAAGGGTGGGAGGGGTGCGGGGAGGAGAGAAGTGAAGGGTGGAGACAAAGGGAAAGGTGTGTGAAGCACCATCTTTCATGACCTCCTGGGCGGCAGGACCCAAGGCTGAATATCGAAACTCCAGAGAGGAAAGGTCACTGGGCAAGCAAGGGGGCAGGACAGTTATCTTGCTTCCAGTCTCAGCTGTGCATGGATGATCAGCTGGCCATAGTCTGAAAACTACCAGGTCACACCTAGGCTAGTGGCTGGCCCCTCCTCTCTGGGTAGAGGAAGAAGGAACAGGTAGCTGTGAGAGGCAGTGGGAAGACCTACTGAGCAGCAGTGGCTGGAGTCCTAGCTAGGATGGGCTCTCTGTGGGCCCTGGCTCTGCCCCTTCTCTTGTGCTGCTGGGAGGCTGGGGCCCCTGAGAGCTCTGCAGGTAAGAGGGCAGGAGGGTCCTGTGGGCTTCTCTCCTGGCAGCACTCTGGGTGTGTGTTTCTGTCCTGGTAGCCTTTGTGGATGAGGGTAGCTCTCTCGGGCTAATTATAACTAGCCATAAAGCTAAAT
>JAAGEH010000009.1:0-19669 GCA_011751065.1 Lasiurus cinereus | reverse complement strand
TTTTCAGTCATTATTTCTTCAAATAGGTTTTCAGTATCTTGCTCTCTCTCTTCTTCTGGCACCCCCACAATTCTGATGTTGGTATGCTTGAAGTTGTCCCAGAGGTTCCTTACACTATTTTCCAATTTTTGGATTCTTTTTTCTTTTCCAGTGGACTGTTTTCTGCTTCTTTGTATTTCATATATTTGACTTGATTCTTGCATTCCTCTAGTCTGCTGTTAGTTTTCTATATAATATTTTTTATTTCAATCAGTGTATGTTTAATTCCTAGTTGGTCTTTTTCCATCTCTAGTTGGTCCTTTTTCATCTTTTATTGGTCTCCCTAAATTTATCCATCTTTTCTATGAAATTCTTGAAAAACTTTATAACCGTGGTTTTGAACTCTATATCTAGTCGTTTGTTTTCCTCTATACCTTTCGTTTGTGATCTATTCCTTTGTCTCCGCATTTCACTCTGCTGGGAGAACTTCTGTGCTTGAGTAAGGCTTATGATACAGGACTTGCAAAATTGCAAAAGCTTCTCTGTTGAGCTTGGATGGAGTGGAATCTCAGGGCTGAGCAGACAGCCTTGGCTTCTAGTCAGCCCTGTCCTACACAGCCTCTGGGTCTCAGCTGCAGCCCTGTCTGTGTGCGTGCGCACACACTTCCAGACCTCTGCCTTTCCGGTTCCCGTGTGCTCTAGGGACCGGTATGAGTCTGCGTCCTCAGGGTCTCGCCCAAATTGGGGTTCAGTGCAGTTGGACATGGACTTCAGCTCAGTTGGAGGTTTTGTCTCCTTCCCGCTAGAGAAAGCCAGCGGCACAATCAGCAGTGTGTCCTCTCTATGCACAGTAGTGTGCTTGCCTCCAGATCTCTCTGCCTTTTTGCAGCTCCCCTAAGTTTCTGTGTACTCCTCTCTTTTCACAACAGTCTAGACTCGCCCCATATGAGTCTTGCCCGGAGCTGGGATTCAGTGCAGTTGGATCTGTAAGAGGAAGCCAGCCACCCACTCCGCCTCCCGTCCTCTCCACTCGCACGTCTCTATACCTAAGATCCTCTGAGTCTCTGTGAGCCCCTCTCTTTCCTTCTAGTTGTAGAATTTCCACTCAGCCAGCTTTCCTGTGGTTCTGGATGATGTCCGTTCTGTCTTTTAATTGTAGTTTTGAAATAGTTGTGCAAGGCAGCACTTTAGGTGTTCATCTGTGCTGTAATCTTGGTTTCTTTCCTTTATTTTACTGATTTTTTTTACAGAGAGGAAGGGAGAGGATAGAGAGCCAGAAACATCGATGAGAGAGAGACAACCATCATCCACCCCCTGCACACTCCCCACCAGGGACGTGCCTGCAACCAAGATACATGCCCCTGACTGGAATTGAACCCGGGACCCTTTAGTCCGCAGGCCGATGCTCTATCCACTGAGACAAATTGTTTAGGACTTATTGATTTCAGAGAGAAAAGTAGAGGGAGAGAGAGAGATAGTAACATCAATTATGAGAGAAAATCATTAATTGGTTGCTTTCTGCATACCACACACTGGGGATTGAGCCCCCATCCTGGGTATGTACCTTGACCCGGAATTGAACCGTGACTACCTGGTTGATAGGTTGATGCTTAACCACTGAGACACATCAGCCAGGCCGTAGTTCTCTTTAGACACTCTTCCTCCAGAGTTTCATTCTTGGCATCTCAGATATTACTTCCTCAGCGATGCCTTCCCTTTTCATTCAAGAAGCCAACCACACCACTCCTTATCTTATCCTCCTGTATCTATCAGAATCTGAAATTCTCTTGATTATTATTTATATTTTTTACATCCTTAGAAGGACCCTGGTAGTCAAGATTTTTGTCTGCTTTGTTCACTACTGCATCTCCAATACCTACTATGGTGCCAGGCACATAGGGCTCACTGAATACTTGAGGGAATGAACACAATCAAAGGGGCTTTGAGGACTTTAGGTGTGAGTATTCAGCCATTTAACACCTTTGCCTACCTCTGGGGAGGCACAAATATTCGACCAGATTTAATCCCAACATCCAAATTATACCCTGGTTCTGCGGACTGAGGCAATTTCCTGTGTAACCTCCTTTCTGATAGTTTGGAGCAATAGAAAGAACATGAGCTTTGGAATCTGCTACTTACCAGCTGGGTGACTTGGAACACATTATTTAAGTTTTCTAACATTTAGTTCCCTCATTTGTCAAAGGGAGATACTGGTCCACACAGAGCTATTGTAAAGAGGCAAGATACGGTTTTAAATATTTAGTGATTTATTTCTCTTTACTTTCATCATTTTTGATCCTGAGTTGCCTCATCCATAAAATGGAAGAATTAGATCTCTTTTTCAAGAGAAATAGGAAATACAGAACCTTTAAATGAAATATCCAAATTCTGAAATGTTAGAAATACTGTAAAGATTTTTGAAGCTAATTTTTAAGTGTGAAAACACCCTGAAGGTCAAAGGTACTATTGTGCCTTGGATTTGGCCTGTGAGCTACCCATTTTCCACTTAAGCTCCTGGCTTGTGGGATTAGGGTTCTGATATGAGAACCCTTACTATATAATTTAGGCAAACCAGTTTACTTCCCAGAACTTCCATTAGCCCATTCATAAATGGGCCCACCTTTGTGTAGATAAAAAGAGATCAACAAACTCAGACACCACCAGGGAAGTTAGCTGGGGGAGAAGGAAGTGGATAAAGGCGATCAAATATTCGGTGTCCGACGGAGATTAGACTCCGGACGGCGATATTTTACCCCAATACAGTACATTTAGTTTTTTAAGAGAGATGAGTTGTGTGAGACGCGTAGCATAACACCAGCGCGTAGTAGGCACACCACAAAGGACAGGGCAGCGGCAGTTTTTTGTGAGTGTATACTTGGTATGCACGTACACAAGCAGCAAGCTATGCCAAAGTCCCGGAGGCCGGAGAAGCGTCGCTCGTAAAGGAGAAAAGAAGGCAGAGGGGGAGAAACAGGAAAAGGGAAGAGGTGAGGAGGAAACTGGGTCCGCCCTCCAGGCGGGGCGCCAGCGAGAGGCCCAGGCCCGGGCGGCAGCGCACGTGGCCAATTTTGGGCGGAGCGACGTGCTCGGCTGCAGCGGAGACCTCCGAGCCGAGCACAGGAAAAACGCCTTGAAGGTGGGTCAGAACCGAACTGCGAGGACCTTGAAAGTCGGGGAGGAGCGGACTGGGGTCCTGGGAGCTGGGGAACAGCGGAGGTCAGTGGACCTGGGCTCTCCATCCTCCAGGGACAGCTCGCACTGGACGCCTGGGTCCTCCGGACCCCGCCCCTATGGGGCGTGGTTATCTGCCCTGACCAATGACAGGGTTCTCATAGGCCCCGCCTCCGAAGCATCACAAGTGTCCAAACCCGGGGAGCCCTGTCCTGGTTGGGGGTGTTGCGCTAATGCGAAACCTGCAGCTGGTGAGTGCGCATCCCCAGATCTTCGCACCGATCCCGCCTCCACCCCGTGCCCCAGAGTTCCGGGCCGCCGACCCAGGCGCCCGGCAGTGACTCAGCGCGGGAGGGTGGCGACTCGTTGGGACTGGAGATTCGAACTGTTCTGGGCCTTGAATGCCGGGATGAGTGGGGTGAACGAGTGTCTTCGGAGCTGGTCGCGGGCAAGTGCTGGTGCCTAGGGCCGAGCTGGGGTGGAGGGAGAGGGCCAGACCCAGAGACCAGGTCGGGCAAGGGAAGCCACGGCTGCACCGCCTTGCCTGGGCCAGGGCCGGGGTGCGGGGTGGGTCCTGAGCTTCTGACCCAGCTGCCCACCCTAGACACCAAAATGCCTGACGAACTGCAGACACTGAAGGAGGAGGAGATGCAAGAGGAGATGGTGCTGCTGGTGAAGGATGAAAATGAGGGCGAGGAGAAGTATGAGGTGGTGAAACTCAAGATCCCCGTGGACAACAAGGAGGTACGTGTCCCACACCCTGATCCCTAATCTGGAATCTGAGGATCAGCAACCCATCCTTCTGCCCCACTGCCTATGCTGAGGTTAAAGAGATGTCACACCTACTGTGCCAGGGTTTGTGCTCGGTGACCAAATATATATGTTCCTTAGTTCCCCCTGGAGCTTGATGTGTAGCACTGGTAGACTGCTGAGTAACCACGCAGCTACAATCCTGTGTGATGAGAGCAGCCACCAGGGGGGAGAAGCCCAGAGCTGGGAACCTAATGCAGATGTGGTGGGGGAGGGGCCAGGTTAGACAACAGACAACAGACACCCCTGACTCTTTATTATGTAGCCAGAGAACTACATTTATCTGCTGCTTCCTGCACGCATTTACTATTCTCCAGACACAGTTTTAAGCACCTCAATTCTATAACATAGGCAGTATTTGTTCCATTTTACAGGTGAGGAAACTGCGGCCCAGGAAGCTTGATAGTTTGGTGACTGGCCAAGGTCTCAAAGTTAGGAAAGAGATGGCTTATCTGAGATCAGTGCGAGTGAGGGGTGAGGTGAGTGACTACTCCAGGCAGAAGAAATGGGCCTTTCAGTGGCTCAGAGGGGGTGAGTGAGGCACTGGGAGAAGCTGGATGAGCTTAGGGTGTGTGGCAGGCCAGGTAGGTCATTTGGAATTTATCCTGAGGGTGATGCAGGTTTAATATCAGAATAGGAGTTAGATTTCCCCTTTCAGGCCTCGAACTGCCACAATTTCCAGTGCAACCCTGCTCCTACCTGGAGAACTCTGGCTGGGCCAGGTTTCTGGGCCCAGGCTCTGGTTTCTTCCTGCAAAGGAGCCAGTTGCCAGGAAAAGAACGTTCTGCTGCCCCCTAGTGGGTGTAGTGGGCCCTAGGGGGCGGGGGCTGGCTGCTTTGGCCTCTGCTCCCAGTCAAAATAACTGTGTATGTAGGTCTGTTTTTCTCAGGCTCCTTGGCCCATCATCCTAGTTTAGTCTGCCTCTTCTGGCCCTGTAGATCTGCTGATCTCCCCATTCCACCTGTAAGTTAAGAACTCAGACTCAGAACTCAGGGTGGACTTCTTTTTAAAATATATATTTTATTGATTTTTTATAGAGAGGAAGGGAGAGGGATAGAGAGTTAGAAACATCGATCTGCTGCCTCCTGCACACCTCCTACTGGGAATGTGCCCAAAACCAAGGTACATGTCCTTGACCGGAATTGAACCTGGGACCTTTCAGTCCACAGCCCCACGCTCTATTCACTGAGCCAAACCAGTTAGGGCTCAGGGTGGACTTTTATCTCCGCCATTTACCAGCTCTAAGACCTTGGGCAAGTCTCTTAACCTCTTTGTGCCTCACTTTCCTCATTTGTAAAAGGAAAATCATGTCCACTTCTACACTTCTTAGTGTTGTGAGGGTGAAATGAGTTAACACACTACAGAGAACTGTTTACATAATAACACTATGTAAATATTCATTCTGCTATTATTCCTTCCCCTAAAGTTCAGGACCTTGGTCTAGGTCATCCTGGAGGATTTTCAACTCATTTTTATCAAAGGCCTTTTGGGGCTGTATCCTGGGGCTGGGTATGAAAGGGGAAACCGACATGGAGGCCTAGACAGGATTGAGGGCAGACAACTCAAGGCAGTGGGGAAGGCTCACAGACAAAACTCAGTGGGGATTTGGCAAATGGAGGCAGAGGAGGGGCATTCCGGGAGGAGGAAACAGCAAAAGCAAAGGCTCAGCGGAGATGGGGCCAGAGAGCTACAGGTGTTGGAAGCCAGCATAGGGGTTTTACACATCACGTGAGGTTATATGGTGCCTTTAGAAGCCTCAAATCAGGAGGCACATTGGCTTTCTGTTCAGAAGATTCACTGGCTGTTGTGGGAGAACAGGCCACATAAGGCTGGTAGCCTGCTCCCAGGTAGTGACAGCAGTGGAGACAAGACAAAATTGGGGATATTTGCGAACCTTGATTGGACTGGATAGAGCTAAGGATGAGATGGAGGAGGCTGGGCATGGCTAGTCATGAAACGTACGGAGGGCTGGACTCTAGACAGAACCTGTAGCAGTTAAAAACATCGGTTCAAACCCCAACTTCACCATTTATCAGCTTTGCTTTGGCTTTCTCATCTGTAAAATGAGATAAAGTAAGATTTTTGAAAGCCAGACTGAGTATCATCTGGATGACTGGATTTGGAAGAGGAGGGTGGAAGTGAGGCTTATTCACATACATACCATCGACATTTAGCACAGTGCTCTGTCCATAAGATGGCTCATGAGCTCGAGGTGTGGTCTCCCTGAGTCTCAGTTTCTATGAAAATTGTATGAAAATTGTCATCTCCCAAGCTCTCTCCAGTGCTGACATCCTGTATCTCTTAGCAGTCATCACCCAGTCCCATGGCCAGTTAAAAACATCGTTGTCCAGAACAGGCCTGAATCATGCTGCACGCAGGTGCTGAAGCATTCTCTCACTGCCTATCAAAATCTAACATCTCCTTAATGATCACAAAGATTTTCTCCAAGGCTCTGTGCACATCTAATCTTCTCTCTCTCATACCTTTGAGTGTTTTTCTGTTTCACTCAGAATAAAGTCTCAGCTCCTAGTCTGTCATTCAAAGCTCTACACCACCTGACCTCATGTCCTGACTTCATGACCCAACACCCACCCCACGCCCCAGCTTCAAACAGACCCGGGCCTTTCTCACCTCCAAGACTTTGTCTGTGTGGTTCTTCAGCCTGTAAAACCCTCTTCACCTTTCCCATCTGTTTTCTCCAGGAGTTGTCCTCTCTCCTAGATTAAGTGTCTTAATTTTAACAAGCATACAAATCACCTGGGAATCTTGTTAAAGTGAAGATTTTGATTCAGTAGATCTGTGGTAAGACTTCAGGTTCTAGCAAGGGGCTAGAGGATAGGAATCATATTAGTAAAAAGAAGGGGGATTCTGAAAATTGTCCAGGGCAGGGAGACAAGCTGTGTAGGGTGACCTCAAATTTGTCAGTGAGGTAGAACTGCAGCATGATTAAGAGAACAGGTGTTTTGGATGATGAGACTTGGAGTTCAGACCCCCGTTCTGACACTGATTGGCTGTAGGGCCTTGTGTGGTCACATTCCTTCTGAGTCTTGTTATCTACAAAATGGAGCTAATGAAACCTAATCTAAAGGGTTGTGAGAATTTAACGAGAACATGGGTGAAAAGCACTTAGCACAGTTCCTGGCACATAGAGAGCTCAATTCATGGTAGTTGTTATTATTTCAAAATAAACTTTTATTAATTTCAGGAGGAAGGGAGAGGGATAGAGAGATAGAAATATCACTGATGACAAAATCATTGATCAGCTGTCTCCTGCACGCCTCACACTGGGGTTTGAGCCCGCAGCCCAGGCATATGCCCTGCCCGGGTATGGAACTGTGACCTGGTTCATAGGTCAGTGCTCAACAACTAAGCCATATTGGCCAGGTAGTAGTTATTACTAGAAAAGTAATGGCTAAGGAGGAAATTGGGAACTTTGGTCTGTTAAAACAAAACTTAAAACAGGAAGACAAGCACAATCACTTCATGTACTTGGGTTATCTATCATATTACTATAGTACATTGTATCCCCATTGACTCTTCTTGTTATAGTGCAAATACCATTTATTCAATTTTTTAAATCTAATAGCTGTAGAATTTAACACATGTAAGGGTCTTGACTGACCACCTAGTCTAGTATTTGCCCACCTTTAGTTGCATGTTTATTACTCACCTGCTATGTTCATTACTCAGTGGTTTTCCACAGGTTCACTGTTTTTGTTAAATCCATTTTTATCCAAAAAAATAATACTGATGAAACTGTGGGTTACATGTGTTGCATCTTTTTTCTAATATGCGTGGGAAAAAAGATACATAATGATCATAATGAGATAAGAGTGTGCCAGCACAAGCCTTTGAATCCTCTTACATCCTGTGATGTGTGCCTACCTCCAGTTGGGCACTTTTTAAAATATATATATTTTATTGATTTTTTTACACAGAGGAAGGGAGAAGGATAGAGAGTTAGAAACATCCATGAGAGAGAGACATCGATCAGCTGCCTCCTGCACACCCCCTACTTGGGGATGTGCCTGCAACCAAGGTACATGCCCTTGACTAGAATCGAACCTGGGACCTTTCAGTCCACAGGCTCTATCCACCGAACCAAACCGGTTTCAGTCAGTTAGGCACTTGATCTCACCTAGCTAACCTTGCCTTCCTGGGTTCACTGGGGCCTGGGAAGGGAGTGACTTGCCTGTGATCTTAAGAGTTAATCTCAGCCCCGCTTACGTAGATTTTTCCTGGGGCATCCAAAGCCCCTTCTCTTAGAACTGCCAATGTCAAGAGTACTTGGGTAAAGTTTCCTTTTCCTGAGTCAGTGACCCTGCATAAGGACATGCTCAGGAAGGCTTTAGACATCTTAAAGAAGGGTGCCAGAGAAAAAAGGGCCAGAACAAATGTAGATATAATAAGAAAAGTTCTCCACAATGGCTACTGAGCTGCAATAAACCCAACAGGTGTTCAAAACCAATGGAAAGTGTGACCTTGAATTCTCCCTGTGCCATATCAGCTATGGGGAGTTTCTTGATCTAAAGTATCAGGTTGTACTTTAACTTTGAATCCCTCTTGGAACATGCCAGGACTTGGAGTCCAGCCTCTGTCACATCTTGGCTGTGTGAGCGCAGGGCAGCATAGTGTAGCCTGCTAGTTAAGTAAGGGTCCTGACTCCCTCTGGCTCTGGGAATTTAATCTGCCTCAGCCTGTTTTCCTAAATATCAGAGGATAACAACTGATTCAAGGTGGGTGACAGGAAGATTTAATACAATAATGTACATCCAATAGCATTTAGAACCTTTACACTGTAATGTTGGCATCACTGTTAGCCTATCTAATAAAAGAGTGATATGCAAATTAACCATCACTCTGCTACACCCACAAACCATACCCACCAGCCAATCAGGAGCAAGTATGCAAATTAGCCCCAACCAAGATGGCTGTGGCCACAGAGCCAGCAGAAGGGAGGCTTAGGTTTCTCGGGGGATGGAGGAAGCCTAACTTTCCATAGACCTTATCAGGGGCCTAGGCCTCTACTCAAGGCTACAAAGTTTCAATTATAGAAGATAAATAAATCCTAACAGAAATGGCTGTCCCTACTGAGCAAGCAGGTGGCTTGGCTCTGCTCCAGTGTACAAAGTTTCAATTATAGAAGATAAATAAATCCCAGATACTAGGGCCTTTGCTTGGGTCGCTGGGGGGCATAGCCGGCCTGCAAACCACCCAGGCCCCTCTCCTAGGCTGTCCCACACCTCAAGGGAACTCCCACCCTGATCCAGGACACCTTTCAGGGCAAACCAGCTGGCCCCCACCCATGCACCAAGCCTCTATCCTATCTAATAAAAGAGTAGTAATATGCAGACTGATCATCACTCCAACATGATGAATGTCCCCATGTGGTCAAAGATCCTGACCCCATGTGGACACAAGATGGCCACTACCAGATGGCCAGCAGGAGAGGGCAGTTGGGAGGGACCAGGCCTGCAAGGGAGGGCAGTTGTGGGTGATCAAGTCAGCAGGGGAGGGCAGTTGGGATGGACTAGGCCTGCAAGGGAGGGCAGTTGGGGGTAATCAAGCCTGCAGGGGAGGGCAGTTAAGGGTGACTAGGCTGGCAGAGGAGGGAAGTTGAGGGTGACCAGGACCGCAGAGAAGGACAGTTGGGGAGGACCCAGGCCTGTAGGGGAGAGCAGTTGAGGGGGACCAGGCCTGCAGGGGAGGGCAGTTAGGGTGACTAGGCCTGTAGGGGAGGACAGTTAGGGGTGACCAGGCCGGTAGGGGAGGGCAGTTAGGGGCAAATAGGCTGGCAGGGGAGCAGTTAAGCATCAATCAGGCTAACGGGAGTGGCTAGGGCGTGGATGATCAGGCTGGCAGGCAGGTGAGCAGTTGGGAGCTAGCAGTCCTGGATTGTGAGAGGGCTCCCAGATTGGAGAGGTTGCAGGCTGGGCTGAGGGACACCCCTACCTCCCAATGCATGAATTTCATGTACTAGGCCTCTAGTTATTATATATACTGCTTAAACCAGAATTCTGATCGTCAAGGCCTTAAAGTTCCTCCTTGCAGCTTAAGAAAGTAAAGGCCTGAACTGCTCACAAGCTGTCACCCTCTCTTAACCAGTTTCCTTAGCTATAAAATAAGACCATGGTAACTGCTTTGTGGGGAGAAGCTAAGATTGTCTTGTCCTTAATATCTGTCAGGTATTTCATTTAATCATTAACTAATGTGCCTAACTGCTCTGCCGGCTGTAGATACTCAACATCACTTTGTCTGGATGAGCCCTCTCTTTCCTAAGAAGAGAGCAATAGGCTCTCAATTGTCCCCTTCCTTCTGCTGTTAATACAAAATGTTAACATAATACAATGTTAATACTGTTAATATGTGTGCCCTTCATGAAACATTTTTCTGATTTTATCTCTAGAAGCCCAGACTTCATGAAACTGGCTCATTTTCATTTCAGGCCTCAGAATTGTATTTGGGTTTTACCCTTGCCTCCTCCTTCACAGTTTAGAAAATGCTAGGTGCTGTATTTTAAAAGTTTATTCAAAAGCCTGGATTCGTTTTTGGCCACGTTTCTAAGTCGCCATCCTCTCCTACCTCACTGGCTGCTCCTCATTTTGGTGCCCTTGGTTCTCTCTGCCCATCCCTTGGGTAATCTCATTCAGCCTCAAGCTCTAAAACCACCTACAGGCTGGCAGCTTCCCAATTAATATCTCTAGCCTAGGCCTGTCTCCTGAACTCCAGATTATCAAGAATTGGAGATGTGACCTGAAACAGATCTCGCCCTTCAACTTGCTCTTCCCACCATCCTCATGTCTGCAGATGGCAACTCGACTTCTGTTTGAACCTAAATTCAAAATCCTTGGAGTAATTTTGACTCCTCTTTTCCTTACATCTCATGTCTGATCTTATTTATCAAATCTATTGTTTCAAATGGCAAAAATAAATTCAGAAGCAGACCACTTGTCGCCACCTTCACTCCTTTGCTTTTCACCTGTCACCAGGGCCTGAGCCATTGTATTCTCTTACCAGCTGACTGCAGTGCAGTAGTCTCCTCCCAAGGTTCCTGTTCTGCCTGCTGCCTCCTCCTACCCCAGCATCCTGATGGAGGCTTTTAAAATGAGTCTGATTTAGTCATTTTTCTGCTCAATACCACTGATATCTCTAATGGTTCTCCATATCTTTCTTTTTTTAAAAAAACAACCATTAAATCTGTTGGGGTGACATTGGTCAACATGAACATATAGATTTCAGGTGTGTGTTTCTATGTTATATGATGTGTATATTGCACCATGTACCCACCCTCTTCCCCAACTACCACCTCCTTCCATCAGGTAGCTCACACACGCTGCTGTTCGTGTTCATGAATTTCAGTTTTATATTCCACATGAGTGAAATCATATGGTTCTTGGCTTTTTGATCGTCTGTACTTAGCATAATGTTCTCAGGATCCATCCATGTTATTGCAAATGGCAGTATTTCATGCTTATGGCTGAGTAGTATTCCATTGTGTATATGTACCACATCTTCTTTATCCAGCTCTCTATGGCAGAACACTGGCTGTTTTCATGTCTTGGCCACCGTGAATAATGCTGCAATTAACATAGGAGTGCAGATACATTTGTGAATACATGATTTCGAATTTTTTGGGTATATACCCAGGAGAGGGATTGCTGGGTTGTATGGTAGTCTTAATTTCTTGAGGAATAGCCAGGCTGCTTTCCATAGTGATGATAACCAGTCTACATTCCCACCAGCAGTGAATGAGGGGTCCTTTTTTTCCACAACCTCTTCTTGTTTGCGTTTTGGTAATGGTCATTCTAACAGGTGTGAAGTGATATCTCATTGTAGTTTTGATTTGCATTTCCCTAATTGCGAGTGAGGATGAACAACTTTTCATATATCTATTTGCTGTTCATATGTCTTCTTGGGACAAATGTATTTTCAGGTCCTCTGCCCACTTTTTGATTGGGTAATTTGTTTGATTGTTGAGTTTTATTAGCTCTTCATATGTTTTAGAAGTTAAACCTCTGTTGGAGTTACTGTTTGCAAATATCTCCTGTCTGGTTGGCTGTCTCTGTTTTGTTGTTTTTTTTTTTTTTTAATTTTAATCTTCATTGTTCATATTATTACAATTGTTCCCCTTTTTTCCCCCCATAGCTCCCCTCCACCTGGTTCCCACCCCACCCTCTGCCCTTATCTCCCCCCATTATCCTCATCCATACATAGGTGTATGATTTTTGTCCAATCTCTCCCTGCACCCCTCCTCAATTTTTTCCCCCTGAGAATTATCAGTCCACTCCCTTTCTATGCCCCTGATTCTATTATATTCACCAGTTTATTTTGTTCATCAGATTTTCAATTCACTTGATTTTTAGATTCACTTGTTGATAATTATGTATTTGTTGTTCATAATTTTTTATTTTTTTTTACAGAGAGGAAAGGAGAGGAATAGAGAGCTAGAAACATCGATGGGAGAGAAACATCGATCAGCTGCCTCCTGTACACTCCCCACTGGGGAAGTGCCCGCAACCAAGGTACGTGCCCTCGACCGGAATCAAACCTGGGACCCTTCAGTTTGCAGGTCGATGCTCTATCCACTAAGCCAAACCAGTCAGGGCTGTTAATAATTTTTATCTTTACCTTTTTGTTCTTCTCTTCTTCAAGAATACCTTTCAGCATTTCATATAATACTGGTTTGATGTTGATGAACTCCTTTAGTTTTTTCTTATCTGTGAAGCTCTTTATCTGCCCATCAATTCTGAATGATAGCTTTGCTGGTAGAATAATCTTGGTTGTAGGTTCTTACTATTCATCATGTTGAATATTTCTTGCTACTCCTGTCTGGCCTGCATAGTTTCTGTTGAGAAATCAGCTGACAGTCGAATGGGTGCTCCCTTATAGGTAATTAACTGTTTTTCTCTTGCTGCTTTTAATATTCTCTCTGTCTTTTGCTCCTAGTATTTTAATTATGATGTGTTTTCGTGTGGTCCTCCTTGGATTCCTTTTGTTTGGGGTTCTGTGCGTTCCCTGGACTTGTAAGTCTATTTCTTTTACCAGGTGGGGGAAGTTTTCAGTCATTATTTCTTCAAGTAGGTTTTCAATATCTTGCTCTCTCTCTTCTTCTGGCACCCCCATAATTCTGATGTTGGTACGCTTGAAGTTGCCCCAGAGGCTCCTTATCCTATCTTCACATTTTTTAATTTTTAAAGGAAAAGTCCTTTTTGCTTTTCCAGTGGAGTGTTTTCTGCTTCTCTGTATTTCAAATCTTTGACTTGATTCTTGTGATCCTCTACTCTGCTGTTAGATCTCTATAATATTTTTTTATTTCAGTCAGTGTATGTTCAATTTCTAGTTGGTTCTTTTTCATCTCCTCTTGGATCTCGCTAACTTTATCCAACTTTTCTAGGATATGCTTGAAAAACCTTATAAGCGTGGTTTTGAACTCTATATTCAGTCGTTTGTTTTCCTCCATTTCTTTTGTTGGTGATCCCTTCCCTTGTCTTGGCATTTTCACTATGCCGGGAGAACTTCTGTGTTGGATTCAGCCTTATGATACCAGACTTGCAAAACTGCAAAAGCCTCTCTGTTGAACTTGGGATGGGTGGAGTCTCAGGGTTTAAGGGACCACCTTGCCTTCCAGTCGGTCCTGCCCTCCATGGCCCCTGAGTGTCACATGACTGGGTAATCGCCGGAGCAGTCCCTGTGCCTCTAGACTGCTGCCCTGCCAGCTCCCTTGCACTGCGGGACCATATGAATCTGTGTCCCCAGGGTTTCACCCGAAACCAGGGTTTAGTGGAGTCAGAAGTGGCACAGTTGGGAGGGTCTGTCTCCCGACCATCATGAAAGCCAGCTGCACAATCAGCAGTGCCATGCATGCCACCAGACCTCTGATCTTTTGCGACTCCCCTAAATTTCTGTGCACTTCTCCCTTTTCACAGTCCAAACTCCCCCCCATATTTGTTTCGGCTGGATCTGGGATTTAGTGTCGCAGGATAAAGGGTACAATGCCATTGAGAGTCTCCGTCTCCCTCTTGCCAGAGAAAACCAGCCAGGTACTCTGGCACCCGCTCTCTCCATGCACGCTTCTCTGTACCTCAGATTTTTGCAGCTTCTCTGGGTCTCCGTGAGTCCCTCTCTTTCCTTCTACTTGTAGAACTTCCACTCAGCCAGCTTTCCTGTGGTTCTGGATGATGTCCGTTCTGTCTTTTAGTTGTAGTTTTGAAATTGTGCGAGGCAGCAGTGTAGGTGTTTACCTATGTCGCCATCTTGGATTCTCCCCTGTTGTGTCTTTTTCAATCTCTTAATAATGCTTTGTAATTTTCAATATATAGGTCTTTCGTGTCTTTGTTAAGTTTATTCCTACTGATTTTATTCTTTTGGTTGCAACTGCAAAAGGTTGTTTTTTTCTTTTCCCATTTCTTTTTCTGAAGTTTTGTCATTATTATACCGGAAGGCATTGCATTTTTGTTCGATGATTTTGTATCATGCAACTTGACTATATTTGTTTATTGTTCCTAATAGTTTTTTGGTGGAGTCTTTTGTATTTTCTATATACAGAATCATGTCATCTGCAGAAAGTAACAGTTTGATTTCTTCTTTTCCTACTTAGATGCCTTTTATTCTTTTCTTGCCTTATTGCTTTGACTAGGACTCACAGCATTATGTTGAATAAGAATGGTAAGAGTGGACATTCTTGTCTTGTTCCTGATCTTAGAGGAAAAGCATTCAGTTTTTCAGTGTTGAGTATGATACTAGCTGAGGGTTTATCATACATGGCCTTTTTAATTTATTTTTTAATGTTTTTATTGACTTCAGAGAGGAAGAGAGCTGGGGGAGAGATAGGAACATCCATGATGAGAGAGAAACATTGATTGGTTGCCCCCTGCAAGCCCCACACTGGGGACTGAACCTACAACCTGGACATGTGCCCTGACTAGGAATCGAACTGTGACTTCCCGGTTCATAGGTTGATGCCTAACCACTGAGCCTTGCCGGCCAGGCATATATGACCTTTATTGTATTGAGGTACTTTCCTTCTATTCCTATTTTATTGGGTGTTTTAATCATAAATGGATGTTGTATCTTATCAAATGCTTTTTCTGCATCTACTGGTAAGATCACATGGTTTTGATCCTTTTGTTAATGTAGTGTATTACATTGGTTGCATACATTGAACCATTCTTGTGCCCCTGGAATGAACCCCACTTGATGGTGATGTATTATTTTTTAGATGTACTGTTGTATTCAGTTTGCTAGTATTTTATTTAGGATTTTTGCATCTGTATTCATCAGAGATATTAGTCCATAGTTTTCTTTCTTTGTGTTATCTTTCCCAGGCTTTGAGAAGGATAGTTTTAAATCTTTGAATGTCTGGTAGAATTCACTGGTGAAGCCATCTGGTCCTGAACTTTTTTTGCAGGGAGGGGGGTGGTTGTTTGTTTTGTTGTTGTTTTAACCTTCAACAGGGATCTTTTTCCTTTTTTTTTTTTTTTTTTTAGCGAGAGAGTGGAAGAATGAAAGAGAAAGACAGAAATATTAATGTGAGAGAAACACATCGTTTGGTTGCCTCCTGCATGAGCCTGGACTAGGGCCTGGTCTGGGGAGGAGCCTGCAACCGAGGTAAGTCCCCATCCTTGACTGGAATCAGGACTCTGTCTGCAGGCCGATACTCTATCCACTAAGCCAAACTGGCTAAATTCTCTATATCTTTTGATCTCAACTTTTATTTCTTTAATTAACTCAGTAATTTTTTAGTAGTATGTTGTTTAATCTGCATGTATTTGTGGGTTTATTTTTGCCTTTGATTTCTAATTTCAAGGCATTGTAGTCAGAGAACATGCTTGGTAAACTTTCAACCTTCTTGAATTTGTTGATGCTAGTTTTGTGACCGAATATGTGGTTAATCTTTGAGAATGCTATGCACTGGAGAAGAATGTATAATCTGATGCTCTGTGATGAAAGGGTCCATAAATGTTAATTATGTCCATTTGATCTAGTGTTTCATTTAAGGCCAATATTTCTTTAATGATTTCTGTTTGGTTGATCTGTCTAGAGTTGTCAATGGTCTATTTGTCCCTTTAGTTCTGTGAGTAGTTTTATATATTTCAGTGCTCCCTGGTTGGGTAGGTATGTATTAAGAAGGGTTATGTTTTCTTTTCTTTTTTTTTTAAGTATATTTTATTAATTTCAGAAAGGGAGAGGAAGAGAAAGATAGAAGCATCAATGATGAGAATCATTGATTGGCTGCCTCCTGCACACCCCATACTGGGGATTGAGCCCACAACCCAGGCAGGTGCCTTGACTTGGAATCAAACTGACCCCTCCTGGTTTATAGGTCCACATTCAACCACTGAGCAATGCCAGCTGGTCAGTTTTTTCACTTTTTTTTTTCTTTTTTATTGATTTTTTACAGAGAGGGACAGAGAGCTAGAAACATTGATGAGAGAGAGACATCGATCAGCCGCCTCCTGCATGCCCCCTACTGGGATTGTGCCCACAACCAAGATACATGCCCTTGACCAGAATCGAACCTGGGACCTTTTAGTCCACAGGCCAACACTCTATCCACTGAGCCAAACCGGTCTTGGCAGTTTTTTCACTTTTGAGTGAATCTAATCTTCATCTTCCTTTTCCAGTTCAGATTCCTTTTATGGTTTTGTTGTCACAAATTATCCCTATTTATGCTATAAGTTTGTTGTTGAGCCTACTTGTAGTGTTATGGCCTTATGTTCTTTGTTTCAGATAGAATAACTCCATTGAGTATTTCCTGCAGTGAAGGTTTTCTGGTGATGAAATCCCTCAGCTTCTGTATGCCTGGGAATGTCTTTATTTCTCCTTGATATTTAAAGGATAATTTTGCTGGGTATATTATTTGTGGCTGGTAATTTCTCTCTTTCAGGAGTTTGACTATTTGCTTTCACTCACTTCTAGCTTGTAGAGTTTCTGCTGAGAAGTTGGATGAATCTGATGGGTTTTCCTTTGTAGGTCACTTACTTTTTTTCCTGGCTGCTTTGAGAATGTTTTTCTTTGTCATTATTTATGACAGGCCCTTGAAGAAGGCCTTTTTGGATTGAGGTAACCTGTTTGCCTCTTGGACTCGAGGATCTAGTTCTTTCCATATTTTTGGAAAGTTTGCATCCACTATTTGTTTTAATAGACTCTTTATCCCATGCCCACTCTCTTCCTCTTCTGCAATGCCTCTAATTCTAATATTGCTTTTTCTGATGGAATCAGATAGGTCTCATAGAGCTCTTTCATTTTTCTTTATTCTCAGGTCTCTCTTCTTCTTCTCTCTGCACCATTTCTTGATTCCTATCTTTGATATCACCAGTTCTTTCCTCTGTTTCATTTGTTCTGTTTTCTATGCTCAGTAGTTTACTCTTAATGTCCTTAATTGCATACTTCACTCCAGGATTTCTTATTGGTCCTTTTTTAAAGTTTTTAATTTCCTTGGT
This sequence comes from Lasiurus cinereus, assembly GCA_011751065.1. NCBI lineage: Eukaryota > Metazoa > Chordata > Mammalia > Chiroptera > Vespertilionidae > Lasiurus > Lasiurus cinereus. The sequence goes on along the minus strand of JAAGEH010000009.1, from coordinate 2,267 downwards.
AAAGTACTCATCTTGTTCATTTATTTGTTTTCTAAGTGCACTGAATTGCCTGTCAGTATTTTCTTGCATCTCATTGAATATTTTCAGGACTTGCAATCTTGAAATCTCAGTCATTTATTACTTTTAAATTTTTAATTTTTCCATTGATGTTTAGAGAGAGTAGAAGGAAGTGTGGGGACAGAAAGCAGGAAACATTGATGGGAGAGAGACTCATCGATTGGTTGCCTCCCATATATGCCCCAACTGGGACTAGGGATCGAGCATGCAACCGAGTTATGTGCCCTTTACTGGAATTGAACCTTCTATCCATTGAGCCAAACCAGCTAGGGCAAAATCTGTCACTTATATCACATATTTCTATGTGTTCCAACCTGCTTTCTGAGGATTTTTTATTTTCTTTCTGGTTATCGTCATCACTGTGATTCTTCATGGTAATTGCTGTCTTCCTTTGCTTATGCATTTACCTCTGAAGAGGTCTTTCTACTATTTTCCAGTAGATGGTGATGAACCACAAGATTTTTACCTCTGATCTCCTAGTCTTGAACCTCCGCTGCTTCTCCTAAGACCGCATAGCTGTGCTGCTTGTTAGTAGGGTTTGTTTACCCTCACCATAATGGTGACCTCCGTGGATCCCATCCCAGCATCCCTTATGGGGATCAGTTACAGAGGGAAACAGGGATTCTATTGCAGAAGCTTTTGGTTTACAGATAATATGCTCCTGAACTTGACTTCAAGGGCAACAGGAGGCAAGTTTTGGGGGTCCTAGCAGTGGCAGGGCTCTGTGGCACATTTCTGAAACACCACTGTCTGTCTCCAAGCCACATGTATATGGCAGAATCCTGTGCTCTGTCAGGCATCTGCTGACGCAGACACTATTCACTCTCTCACTGCTTGCCACTTGCTATGAGTTCTGGCTTCAGGCTGCACCTGGGGGCCATCTACACTTTCTGCTCTTCTTGTCTCCGTTTATTCCTTCGGTGCCCACCTTTAGAAGTTTCAGTGCTTAGGTCTCCCAGGCGTGCGACTGTGTTGAGCAGTGATTTCTTTGTTGAATTAAACATGGTTAACTTTTTGAAATTTCAGGGGAGAGGAAAAGATGCAGCCTTACGCCATCATTCCTCTGACATCATCTCCCATATCTTTCATATTAGAGGGTCCTAGGCTAAGAGATCTCGTCCAGGAACACTCCATCCATTACTCTCCTCCGCATGCATTCTGTGTTAGGCACTTTTTCTTGCTATTCTGGGTCTTCACTGGCAAAACCCCTGCCTCAGGGTCTTGCTGTGCCCTCTGTAGCCTGCTTTCTCACTTCCTTAGTTTTTGCTTTTGTTACATTTTTGTTACTTCGATAGTTTCTTAACCTTATTTAAATTTGCAGCATTTGCCCAATACCAGCCAGCTTTCATCAATTTTTCCATAAGCAGGAATTTAAAAAATATAATACTGAATCCCCAGTGCCTAGAACAAAGTCTGGCACATTGTACGCCTTTAATAAATACTTCCTCAATTATTAAAGAACAGGCAGAATGACACTGGGCATGTGCTATGTACATTAATGCAGTACCTAATTTAATGTATGCAGCAGTGCTATGAGGGAGGTACCTTGGCTTTCCTGTTTTCCATAAGCGGGACTGAGATTGCAGCTTGCGGAGACCCGGGTCTCTTGCTCCCGAGTCTATGGGTTAGGATTGACTTGTCCCCTTTCTCCCTGCAGGTGCCCAGGGAGGCAGCAGCACCTTCTACAGACCCAGCGCGTACACACGTGTGCTCGGACTGTGGCCGTGCTTTTGCGCGCCGGTCCACGCTAGCCAAGCATTCGCGCACGCACACGGGTGAACGGCCTTTCGAATGCCCCGAGTGTGGCCGGGGCTTTTCCCAGAAGTCGGCGCTGACCAAACACGGCCGCACACACACTGGCGAGCGGCCCTACGAGTGCCCCGAGTGTGGCCAGCGCTTTTCGGCTGCCTCGAACCTGCAGCAACATAGGCGACGCCACACTGGCGAGAAGCCCTATGTGTGCACGCAGTGCGGGCGCCGCTTCGCACAGAGCTCCAACTACGCGCAGCACCTGCGAGTGCACACAGGCGAGAAGCCTTACACTTGCCCCGACTGCGGACGCGCCTTCGGCGGCAGTTCGTGCCTTGTGCGCCACCGGCGCACGCACACGGGGGAGCGGCCGTACGTTTGCGCCGACTGTGGCACGCGCTTCGCGCAGAGCTCAGCGCTGGCCAAACACCGGCGTGTACACACGGGCGAGAAGCCACACC